>VZRV01004813.1:674895-961990 GCA_013398115.1 Falcunculus frontatus | reverse complement strand
GCCCTGCATCCAAGTAATTTATGGAGATCTTGAAGAGCACAGGGCAGAAGATGGAGCCCAGTAGAATCCCACTAGTGACAGGTCACCGGCCGTATGTCACCGCATTCACTGTAACCCTTTGTGCCCGACCTGTGAGCTGGGTGCTCACCCATTGCATGATGTTATGAAATAATTGAATCAATTCCTTTGTACAATCCCTGAAAACACACACTTACACTTTAACCTATGCCCCAACTGCAAAACTTACTTGGTTAGTGAAGCCTGAATACTTTTTTGGAAGACCATCTTTATATATTTATTTTTTCATGTTGATCAATGAAATGAACTTTTAGTGATAAAAGTAATAACTCATATTTGAATTAAAATACGAAAATAGCTTTCTGCTGGATATTTTGTCCAGAAGGATACTGTGAGAGAGTATCGAAAGCTTTACTGAAATCCAAAAAGATTACATTATTTGAGGAAGGAAGAAATTGATATCAACAGAGCAGAAAAGCAATGAAGATACAGCTTACAAAAATGTGTAAAGATTTTCAGGGACATTTTGGAGTTTATTTTGCTGTATAGGCTTTAAAGAATAGTTTTTGGTCAGCCGGTCTTTCTGATGATATAAATAGGTGGGCATGGAAGAAGAAACTACTAAGTAGATGTACTGGATGAAAGTGAAACTATTCTACAAAATGGATTAATAAAATGTAATTTGTGATGGACTATGTAGAATAATGTAGGCAGAGATCTGTTATAAAGACATGCTGAGGACAATCTTCAAAATGAGATGAGTATCTTTGCAGACATGCCCTGATTGGGAAGGTGAGGATTGGTCTCAATCTGTTTTGCAACTAGTTCAGCGTTAGTTCAAACTTGCTTAAACTGGCTCTGCAAACTTGCTGATGTTAACCAGTTTCTGGGGAAAGAGAACTTTCAGCAGCTTCTTATTCATAACCTCAAAAAATATCTTCAATACTTAGATATACCATGATTTTTATCTGAGGTCAGAACCAGGTTCCCCCATGACAGTAGAATTCATAATATGCAAAGTACAGAAAATCTTGTTTTAATTTTTTTTAAATTTTTTTTTTTTTAAAAAAAACCCCTTGGCTACTAATACAAGTAGGTTTGCCAGATTAAATGAACAAAAATCTTGTACAGTGTCTTATGACATTAAAAAAAAATTCAGGATGCCTCACTTTTTACATGGCCTAATGGAGATTTAGGCTTCAGTCCTCCCAGGTGGCCTCTGTAAGACACTGATGGTGCCTTTTGGTCACCCCAGCCAGCTGGAATAGCTGGCAGTTGCACTTGAGGTGGGTGCAAACAGATGCTGGTGGGCTAGACTTTACATGTAAATTGAGCCTTTTGCCATTTAATTGGGAGAAATCACTAAAAATCACATGTAGGCAAGGTATCAGTGTAGATGAATGTTCCCTTCTGAATCACGTATTTCTGAAAGATATGCCTTCTTATGTTCTTGTCTTGCATAACATTTCAGGGATATAGTACCACCTCCAGAATGGTCTGTGATAAAATGAGCAAAATCATTACTCTGCTTTTCTACAGAAATGCTGTTATGTCAGAGGAATTAAGTTATTGTATTTCATTATTCACTTACTGTGTGTATAGTTTAATGTCATATATGGAGTACTGTATTTTCTAAGTGAAGCTGGCGTTTTCAGTGTAATCAGCTACACATTTGTGGTGCAGAATCTCCTGAGGTGTCAAGAGACATTACAAGCTTATGCAGCAGGCTCATGGTAAAGAGTGTAGCTTTAAGGAATTTTTGTTGCAATTTTTCTTTGGCAGCGCTGCTACAATCTTGTATAACTATTTACTACAAGTACAGTAGCTGTACAACTTAATAGCCCTAAAATGGTACACTGGGCATACCAGCTTTGAAGTTTTGAGATGATTCACGGTGCTGTACTTATTTTATGGCTTCATGAACCAAGGAGACAAACATTTTGGCACTGGGTTTTTTTTTTGTTTTTTTCTTTCTGTTTTTCCAAGCCACAGAGGTTGCTGTTTTCTTAAGATATTGTTTTCCTATTTGACCTTCTAAACTGCTCTGCTTGTTAAATTAGGAACAGTGTGCAAAGAGGCCAACAGCCACAATTTTACATTGCACTTCAGTGGCACCAAACCTTGAAAAAAAATTGTCTGTTTTCAGTGGAAGGAGTCTTAGATGAGAATGGTATGTGTTTATAACTCTTTAGGTGTAGGAAAGTTTATAGAGCTTCTAAGTGCAGTGATCCTCCTGCCAATAATTTACACTTATTTAAAAAAGGAATGGCTTTCAATTCCTGTAATAATTTCTAATAACCCTTTCAAAATATCTGGTTAGTCTCTTCTCCTTTGCCTAACAGCCCTGATGTGGAGATTTCTAAAATGTTGTTAAAAAACCCACCCTTTTGCCTATCTCTTTAATCTGTTGAAATTATATTCTCTGCTCCCCTGCTTCTTAGGGGAAGCAAATCTGTAAGCAAAAGAGAAGTGAAAATAGGCATCTGGATCTTGCTTTATTGCTGCATTTTGCTAATTTAATTTCTGTAAAGTTTCAATGAATTACTATGAATGTAAGAGATAAGTATCAAGCCTTATAGTGGAATGAAGCAAACACAAATTCAAAAAATTTGAATTTGAACATCAGACTGAGATGTATCATTCAATGGAATGATTATGAAGGGCAGCAAAATTAAAATAATTGAATATGAAACTAAAGCTTTCCATCCCTGTGTTTTCTTGGTCCGGGAAGCATCTTCAATTTTTCTTGTCTGTATTAGCAAAACCAAAAAAGCACTCCTTTCCATCCTCCTCCTCCTCCTCCAGGTTCTGGGTGCTGTATGAGAAAATCCCTCTCTTACAAGTAACTTTTAAAATTATCTCTAGAATTGTCTTGTAGTGGTTTTAGAAAAAGGTTGAAGTATATTTCCTCCTGTACAGAACTTCTAATAAGAGAAAAGGATGAGACAATGTGACACAGTCGCCTGCTGTTGAGAGACAGGGCGGAGGAGCTGATTCTGAAGGACAGGGAGATATTATATGCACGAGGAGCTTGTGTCAGACAGGATAAAGCCAAAGCTAAGAAGGAACAATTCAGCAGAAGTGCTTGTAAAGCAACATAAACAATACAAAACAAAATAAAAATACGGGCAGTGGTTTCACTAGCTGAAGTCTGGAAGAAAATTATAGCAGAAGAAAAAAGTATCAAGGTCTGAATTACAACTCTGATACTGGAAATTTAAGAGGTATCCTAATGCAATGGTTTTCAAACTCTAGGCAGTCCCTAGAGTTAGAGATATAGATGGGGAGAGAAATACATCAGGAGAAGCTGACCAGTGACAAGGAGACTCCAACTATGAGAAAAAGTAAAGAACACAGGCAAGAGGACCAGAGGAAAAAGATGCTGTGAATCAGTCAGATGAGCCAACAGTAAATTAAACAGCTCAATACTGGGCTTCTTACTTATTGCTACGGCTCCTGCTTAAGGCAGTAATTTATTCAGGGGCTCTTCCAAGTGGAAGGGTCTGGTTGTTGCCTGCTCTTGTGGCCACAGGAAGAGCCTTGGGATGTGATTTACTCCCTATTCTTTCCATTTCATCTTCCAAGCCATAGTGTTCGAGCTTTATGTCCCACTCTTTCCCCAGGAGTTTCCTGGCAGTACACATTAAAAGAATGTGTTCAAACTGCATCATTGTATTTGCGTAAAATTTCTATCAAGGGAAACAGAGTTAGGAAAGGAAAAGTAGATAGGGAATCACTTAGAATATTTCTTTAGGGAACCATTTAGAATATTTCTTTAGAGAACCTTCGGGTGAGCTCAGAAATATATCCTTGAGAGTTTTCTAATACTTACCTTGCAACATTTCATATTATTTTGTTCATTCTTACCAGTTTTTTTGCAAACTCGTAAAGATAATTCTGTAGCTTTCCAGATTTTGTTTCGTTGTCCAGAAGAAGAGAGAGATTCTGAAGAGTACATAGGGTGCTGATGCCATTATGCAAGTACATAGCCAAAAAAATTTTTTTAAGATTGCTACTCCACATATTATAGAGTCATAGTTCTGTCTGTACACAGTGGTTTTAAAATCAAGACCCACAGTGCTATTACAAAGCTGATCCTATTCAGACCTTTTCAGAGTAAGGAATATTTGAATTTCAAAGCTTTGAATTTTGGGGCTTCCCAACAAGCTGTCTCAAAAAAGTATCTTTAGTGACCAAAATTTACCTAACTATGAGTAATCTTTTTTACCTGTTTGACGTATATTGACAGGTGAAAAATGACACCAAACAGGTAAGAAGGAGCCAATATTCTTTAAACAAGAACTACTTATATTTTGGAGTTCATTAGGTATTCAATTGCGTACAAGTTCAATTGATAATAAGTGTCTGAAGATGAAGTTCTATTGGTCTTGGCAAATGAAAAGGCAAAAATGAGCATCCAAAGTAATAGTCTTTATATTTTTTTAGCCAAAACTTTAGGAAATTAAATATTTAAACTGTAATATTTTATTTCTAAAAGATATGATTCTTTTATAAAAACATTTCCTGCTATTTTTCTTTAGCTGATAAGTAATTTACACTCTTGGATGAACATATCTGTCTTAGAGTCTTCAGCTATGCTGAACCCTGAAGCTTTCCAAGAAACGCTCGTTAATTTCTACTCTAAGTAAACAGTAAGTAATGATCCCTCCTGATTTATTTATTTCTTAAAATAATTTACTAAAAGAATATGCGATTGTTGGAAAGCACTGATGCGATATGTATGTGCATGTGCACATATCCATTGTTTCTTGTTCACATAATTTACACAAATTGGCCCCTTTTGCTTGTTGTTTAATAACTTCAGCCTAATTCCTTTAGGTTCTCTCTAGTACTACATCTCTGAGTACAATCAGCTGTAATTCCAGTTTAGAGGTTATTTTAATATAATGTGTATTAGTTTTCTGTTCAAATGAGTCACTCACTAAAACCTCATGTTAGATATATAGGAGTTTTTAAGTTACATAGAAATAATTAGGAAAGATTTATTGCAGACAACTTCTGGATGGGCTCTTACCCCGTCTGTATTGCTGCAGTGGTGCATTATATGACACATCTGTTACACAGCTCATTTGTTTTCTTTGATTATCTCTCCAGGAAATGAACTATGTGTGTAAAGAGTATGTTGTTTTGTCTGAGTGCTAGTTATGGACTGCTGTGAATTTAAACTAGTGAAAGCAAGTTAAGGAATATCCCACAGTGGAATGGGAGATGAGAAATCTGCAATTGCCTTGTTCCTCCAGGAGTTTGTGCTCAGCTAAGAGTGTCCAAAAGGAACTATTACCTTCCCTTCCTTATATAAAGTTCTGTTCCTTGTAAGAAATGCCACTGTCTGCCACAGTCCTGGAGCAGGGAGATAGAGTTGAAATATTTACCACTGTTCTTAGACTCTGGGTCTTGACCTAAAGCTTCTTAAGCCTCTTGAGGAGTCCTGGAAACAGAAGGGAGGAATCAAGATCTTGACTTTGATTCAGTGTCTGGTTCCCTTTGCCCACCAGAGAGGGGCACTGCTCAGGCTGTCAGAGGCACCCAGTGATTCTCACGGATATCTGGTACTCCTTGTGAGCAGGCTGATCTCAGAAAAAGAAAATGCATATCATCAGAATTTTCAGTGATTTTTGTCTCTGCAGCTTGAGGATTTTGGTTTGGAACCAAATCCAATAGGAAGCCTTAAGACCCAGAATCAAGTTTAAAGTACGGACAAGGGGAAATGTACCATTCAAAATCTTGCTTATAGGCTAAATGTGTTATGTTCCCTGTGAAATTATATTCTGGAGTGTTTAGGTTGATTTGGAAAACCAACATTCAAGAAACCTAATTTTACTTTGATTCACGAAGATGGGGAAAGTGGTAGAGTAGGCTAATTAAAATGTTCCTTGAGAATATTATGTCTTATCAATAGTCTAATGAAGCATCTTCTGGAACAGCTGTTGTCCCTCAGAAAACATGGCTGCAAAGAGAGAAGTGGCTATACAGGCTGCTGCCATGAGAGCCAGGTGTTTGCTAAAACCCTGAACAGTCTCTGACTGGGTGTGTTCATTGTATTAAAAACAACTGACTGGAATAGTGCTAAAAATGCAATATTGCCATATAATATCAACTATTACATTATTATTGCATGACTGACCTATTTCAGAAATCTCCTTTGATTGCTACAAAGGTAGTATTCCTTATGAGTATCACATATATTTTTAGGATGTACTTTGTGAGAGTGTAATTTCACAAGTATTTATTCCAGTTGCACTGCTGGCTAGAACAGTTCCTACCTTTCTGTTTCTCCTTGTCTTGGGGGGGCTGTGCAAGCACAGGGATTTATCTGGGTTAAAAATGAATCTTTTGAGTGTGTGTTCTGTGTTGCCAATAATTTGTGTGAGTTCCCTAGTCCAGTTCATGGCAAAATAGTTTAGACAATTGTAATGCGGGAGTGACAGCATACCAGGAGAATAGGCAAGTGTTGATGTGATAGTGCTGGAAAGAAATATTCATGTATCTATACTGCCAATAGTAACATACAGCTCTAGAGCAAGCCTTCTTCTAATTTAATTTCTCTTTATTTTAAGCAGAGAGGGCTTTTCCAGTCTCTCCTGTACAAAGGGCAAGAATCTTCTAGTTTCTGGCACCATTTACAGTCTTTATCCTGTTTGCTTAAGTAGCTGTTTCTACTTTACATGTTCCTGCTTAATCTGCAACATATTCTGTAATGCTGTGCCATAGCTGTGAGGGGTTGGAGACTCATGGATAGGAGGTAGTACCCCCTAATGCAAGATGCATCTTTGTTCACAGAGGGTCTTCCGTTGGCTTGCATCCCTGGGGTACAAGATGCTTTACTTCACAGGAGGCAAAGACTGGTTGGTTGCCAATTCTAGTGCATATTTTTTGAAAATTGTTCTTCTGTCTTTCTGTTCCAGGAAGGCAGTAAATTCTTCTGGAAGTTCTTTGGGCCAAGTTTGCACTGTGCAGATAGTAAATAGTGACCTGAAGTGACAGAAGTATGTGGCAGCCTTTTGGAATCAGCAGTTGACTCTTAGTCTTCTGCAGGGTGGGATTTTGCAATGTCTGTGGGAAAGGAAAGCTCTAGTATACTTTATTTGGTGATGATGGGATTAAACACTGGTATTATTTGGTTAACATCTCACACATTTTAAAACCAGTGTACACAGAGTGGTTCTCAGCTGACACAGAAGACCTGCCCATGGAAATCCAGCACAATTATCAACTTACAACTTCATTTTTTTCCCCACTTGGTATTCATATAAACACAGTTATGAAGGATAATTGGCTCCAATATGAATACCAAATGCACTTTTTTCCCCCCCAGGTAAACACGTAGGGTTATGTTGCTTTATACTTTCGGGAATAATGTTGCTTTACCACAGGAGAGCATTGACTGTGCCAATGCTTCCTTGTGTCAGTTATGGAGAACTCTCTTACAGTGTGCCACAGTGAATCAATTCCTAAACTGGTGTCTCAGGATTTTATCTGCTTCATGGGAAACATATGAAGCACACTAAATATCCCTCTTGTGAAACACCCCCCCCCCCCCCCCCCGAGCACTCAATTCGAAAGTTCTTAGCCTGCAGGCATAAATATGAATTAAATCTTCTATTTCTTTTATACTGCTCATTATGCTCCTGTTTTATGCCTTGCCAGTAAGTCTGCTGTCTTGTCAAAAAAGAGTGGCTTATGTTTTGCAGAATTTTTACATGCTACTTTAACTTTTTAAAGGTTTTTTTGTTCTGTTCTTCGTTTGTTATTTTCTTGTCCTCTTGGTTTGATTGTTTTTTGGGCTTTTTTAGTTGTTGTTTTTGCATTTTTTTTAAGGGGACACTTCTAATCAAGTGTTCAAACACACACACATTTGAATATTTAAATGAGACAGTGCCAGGCAACACAAACACATTTCCTTTACTGCCTTATTTCAGCAGAGTGCTCTTTTCTTTAGACTCCAGATGAGTTTTTTTGTACCTTATTTATCAGTAATAGGGCTTCTGAGAGGTTTTGGTAAAAATCCATCACTGCAGTCTGATGAATCCAGATCTGCTTTTCTTCAGCTGACAGTGAATAACTGTTACCAGCTTTCCATAAGTTATTTTATTTACAAATAATGTGGAGTAGCTTGTAATTGCTGATTTCATGTAGGTGGAAGACTGAAATTATTCATTAATGGGATGTCAGAAGTAGTTCAGTATAATGTTAATGAGCTGTTTTCCCCCTTCTTAACAAGTTGCCAGCCCCTTGAACACTCAGGGTCTCTTGGCTTCCAAGTCTCTGAGCAGCTTCTTAATACTTGATGTTTAATTGGGGTAGGGCTATATTTAAATGTGTTTGTAGATGCTTTATTTTATGCTCAGAATTACCTTTTTTTTTTTTGTGTATGTGTAAGACAATAATATTAAGATTTTTTCCTCTTTTTTTTGTATTTCCAGGTTTTTTCTCAGTTCATATTTTGATTGTCTATCTGTGCAAAAATGCAGCCTGAAAATGCTTAAAATTTAAGTTCATTCCAGGCTTAGCACAAACACTTAGGAGGTGACTCACTTCTCTGAGTATCTCCGAAATTCGTGTTTTATTTATTCTGATTAAGTTAAATTATTTTCTGTTATCTTCATATTTTGCTGTTATTGCTTTCTCAGCCTGTCAGATCATTAATAAACATATTTAGGATAATGAAAGTTAGAATGCTGTGTCATCTTGACAAGTTTTCACAATGCTGCTTCGTATTTTCTGTTCTTTGTTCAGCTGTTTAAAAGTTTGTCTTTTACCATCATAGTGCAATATCAGTTCTGTGTGACCCTTTTTGGTTGTGTCCCTATTGCAGTTACTGTTGCAGACTTCATCTCATCCTGGTAACTCTCCAGGGGAGCATATAAACATATTTGAGCTGTAGAAGTATATAACAGGAGCCCATAACCTTCTGGATGTCATCAAAGTGGGCAACACCATTTAGGTAACAGTCGGGTGATATTTGCTGCCTCAGGGCTCCCACACCAAGCACAGTTCTTCTGCCTCACAGGATAGGAGCCTTCAGCCTGAAAAAGTCTTCTTTATGTGATCCAAACTGTGCTTCGAGGATCAGTATGGTGATGCTATTGACAAAACAGTTTCCCAGACTATGTCTGAGCTGTATGAAGTGGCTCCATTTCCTGATAGAGTTCTATTCTCATCTGTAAGCAGTCTGTCAAATTTGTATTTCACATGCAGGTGAAAGAAAAAAGAAAAACAAAATAAATCAATGTGTCTGAAATAAGAAAGATGACAACTACCACTTTTTTATAAGTTAGAAAAAATATCAAATTTTCTCCAGGGAAAACTTTCTGAATTTTAAGTTACATATTTTTCTTCTAATCCTTAATTTCTGCTATTGTACTTACTAGAAGACATTACAGCGAGGGTTTTTTTTTTAATGTAGTGGGATTCCATGCAATTTTCCAGTCCTGTCAAAGGATGACAAATAGAGTTTATAGGTCCGGTCATTTTGGATGAGCTTGTACACTGTTCCAAAGCTTTTCCAGATGTCTCCATTAGAGTTGTGTAAAGAATTAGTTTCTTTGCTTCATGGCAGATACAAACAGTAAAAAATAAACATTCTCACTTCATACAAAATGAAATTTTTGAAACTGTCTGCTAGATAATAACCTTTTTGGGTGAAGTGAAATTTTTTTCAATGTGAAAGAGTAGACTTCAATAAAATTTCAAATATTTCAGGCACCTGTTTAAAATAAAAAGAAGACAATTTTGGGGAGAAGGGTCATGTATTTCCTAGAAGTTTAGGTACCTTTTTCTGTCCTGAGTAGGAATAGGTGCCTGGTAGAGAGCTGAAAACTAAGATGAGGTGCTGACAAGGACGCCGTGTTTCCAGATAGAAACCAGCCTCTTTTTATTTGTTTGTTTTCATTTAGGGAAATCTGACATGTTACCCAGAGTGTTTTAAACGTGTCAGCCTGTCACTTCCTAGTGTAAAATGCTCTGTCAGAGTGCTTCCAACCTCAGCCCCTGAGCTCTGGCCTCAGTATGTGTCTCAGCAGGCAGTATGGGAGCTTGAGTCAAGGTCACTGTTCTCCAAGTGCAACACCCATGTTTTGTGTGCACACCCGAGCCTGATCCATGAAATGTGTGACAGTTTCCTGAGGGTGCCTTGAGTTTGATACCCACTGAAGGAGAGGTCAAGAAAAGATAATGATGTGTTTTGTGGAAAGATGCTGCTTCATAACTTACTAGGTCTCCCTGGACAAGAAAATTAGTACGATTTGCCCGCTGCATTCCAGTGTCTTGCTTTCCCTGTAAAGTATTCCTTTGCTCTGTCTTATAATGACACTCCCACACAGCTGCTGAAATAGTCTTCTTGTTGTAGTGGTTAAAGGAAATTGCTGCAATTAATTTTGCTGTCTTTCTTCTCTTTGATGTATCCCTACAATTTCCTGGATAATTTTTCAGAGATTGGGTGCTGTTCAAAACCAGTCATGTAGGGGTGAAAGGAATACGAGGAAAAAAAAAAAACATTTGATGTTTCATTTATATGTGCTTGTGTTTCTGTTTTGATGTAGGTACCAGGCAATGTAATGGATGCTGAAGTACACATATAAACATATATAGCTTCTGCTACTCACATATAAGTGCAATAGACAGAATAATACTTCTTCAAAAGTGGACAATCTGAAGGAATAAAATGGATGCAGGTGCATTAGTCAAGCTGGTTTTATATCCTAGTGACTATAAAGAATGACCAGACCATGAACTCTGAAGTTATGCCTCATTTCTTGGGTACAGCACATTATGTTCTGAGCAATTTCTATATGTAGTCTTGAAGCAGTTTTAATTTTCTAGTTTACTACAAACTTGACAGTTTCCCCCTCTTTTCCTTGGGTTGCAAAATAATCCTCTTTTCTGCTAATTCCAGATGCTGCAATGAATGCTAATTGGTTCAGTGGTGAGCAGAGTAGCGGGGGGAGAGACTGGAGTAAAAAGCTTAATGCCTTGTTCACCAGATTTTGTGAATGAAGAAGGGGAGAGCACAGCCCTCCCAGTTTCATCATGTGAAAGTTTATGCAGTCCAAAAAACTGTTAAATTTAAAAAGTGACAGTTCTAAAGCCTCCAGACATGGGCAGAGATATAAAATGAAACAGTGAAACTTTAATTCTTAAATAATTGAACAGAATTATTGGAATAAAAAGTATAAAACCAGGATTTTAGGGAAAGTCAGAAAGAATAGGGTTAATCCTTAATTTCAGCTTATATAGCTGATGTTAGTTTAGAAGAATGGCTGAAGCTGGCCATTGGTTGTGTTATCTTGCAAATCTAATTTTATCTCTTTTTTAAAATGTTCTTGATTGTGTTATGATGACATTTAAGTCTTTCATATAGCTCTTATAATTAAAGGAACAAAAAGGATAAAAAAATGTAACAATGGAGATATTTTTACACCCTAACATTTGTGGAAAAATTGAGATGCAGAGCAGTAGAAATGAGCTGCCTGTGGTACAGTAGGTCTCCAGCCTCCCTTTAACCTAGTTTTGTTCACTTGCCATCCCTATCCTGTCGCCCCTACGACCATTCGACCCTGTGGCATTGCCTTTATCCACCCTGAGGTTTTCCAGAGCCTGTTCCTCTAGCAAGGTCTGTCTCCCGATGCCACAGTGAAGGCCAGGCATGCGATGCTGCCCAAGCCAGCTCCAGTCAGGGCTCCATGTGAACCACCTCCTGGCTTGCTGCTCTCGCTGACACTGTTAGGGTACTGCCCCATCCAAAGTACCTTTGCCAGCTAGAGTGCTTATAAAAGTAGTAAGAGGATGTAATAAAAGCATGTAGGTGCACTCTACAAAAGAGAAAAACAACTGGGAAGTCTTTGATCTTTGGTTTTAAATTTCTCCTCCAGTAATTGTGTATTGAAACAACCATTTGAAACCTTGCAGGGGCATGCTGGGGTCATTTAAAAACCTCTGAAAGTCTACCTCAGTCTGCCTCCTTTTTCCCCCCTCCAGTGATTATATGTTTGCTTGAAAACTGTGGTTGCTTAAAGAGATTGCTCAAAGAGTGATTGCTTAATGAGACCTTTTGCCTTGAATGATTTTTTTTGACAGCCACAAAACCATCAGTTACATTTGGTTTAGGTTGTGATTGGAGCGTAGCCTGGTACTTTAGTAAGGAGGTCAAACAAATGCTGAAGACCTCATGCAGTCTTGGATGCGACTGAACAGACAAAAAAAAAATCCCAGTCATGCTGGATTTGACCTCAAGTCTTAGGGCAGATTTACACAAAGTGTAAACTCTCCAAGGTGGTTGGTGCTCCCTAACTGCCCGTCGGTCGCTTTCATGCTCCTCCTTCTTGACAGGTTATTTCATCAATTATCTGAACACTTAAACCAGCAGAAGAGACCAGCAGTGTGGCAGCCCTAGTTGGGTGGGGAAGGGGAGGAGGGGAAGGAATGAAGTAGAGAGGACAGCTTGTATTTATGAGTCTGTCTTTTGAGTTCGTAAAAGTCAGTTAAGAATGCATAACCAGCCCCAGAAATTATTTTAGCTGCATCTGCTTTTGATGGAAAACATTTTGCGTAGCTGTGACCTCTTACAAAAATGACAAATCCCCCAAAAATCCCTCCAAACTACTTGCAACTGGCCTGAGTACTGGTATAAGTTTAATATAATGTAATTAACTGTTGCAGAGACAATAAATAAAAGATGTATTACCTCATACCATCTATTTTAGTCAGCAGCTAATAAATTTTGAATAGTATCTTTCTTCACCTGTCCAGGGGAAAAATTCAGAGGACAACCTTCAAAGAAAAGCCTTCACATGCAGCTGATGGGCTGTTCCTACACTCAAAATCACAGGGAATAGCTGCTCTTGTTCCATTCTCAATACACAGACAGCGTTCTGTGGTTTTTACTTGCAAGCCTGAACTTCCTGACAAATGGCACAGCTCTCAGTGGTAAAAGAACCATAAAGTAACATCTTAGTGTTGTCAAAGCGTACCCTGTGTCTCGGACATCTGGATTACAGTCCAGGAAAGAATTATCATTAACATGCTTTAAATAACTATTATATAGTGCTGCAAGAATTTTGCATCTAATAATGAACATCGCTTTTTATTGATTAGTTGAAGAGCTTATTTTCTGTACAGAATATATATGTACGTCTCCCTTCTTGCTTTACAATACAAGTATGATAAGCTTTCACTTGCAAACTAGCAGGCAGCCTTCACTTACAATAATCTTATACAGTAGTTGTTGTTATAATTATTATTAGCAAGATTTGTTCTTATTTTAATAATTTTTAAAACTGCTTGTTAAGAGGGTGAGGAAAACTTAGGCCTAAGATTTGTTTTGTACAGGTTGTTACCTTGCCTAGATTAGTGAGACCAGTTAAAATTAATGCCTGTGTACTTCCCTGCAGCCTGCTTTTCTGCTCACATTCTAAACGATTTTCCCCCCAAATCTAACTTTGCACAGCTTTTTTTCCTTTTTCTCTATGAGAAAAGTTCAGTTGCTTCTGGTTTTTTTTACCTTTACTGATTTGCAAGAAACAGAACTTTCACTTGGGCTCAAGGAGTCTTCAACTCAAAGATTTTTGTGGTTGAAAGGATGACAGAGTGTTCTGAGACACCTCTGTCCTAATCCTGCCTCCTCCTGGATTGAGGCACTTAACCTCCCTGTGTTCTGTCTATAAAATACATTTAATAATACTTAATGGTTTTACTGCCCTTTGAAAATGTAAAGTGCTATGTGAGTGCCAATTACTTTTATTATGTTCTCTGATGGAAGGCCTCAATGTATTTGTGTTAAATGGTTACTGCTAATGCACTTTCTGGAATAATCTTTGGTTAACAAAGTGAAAGAGTTGCAAAAAAACCCCTGTGTTTAAGTCAAGGCTCACACAGTGACAGGTGCAAGAAAGTCAGGACTTGGCAGCACTTTGCTTCATTGGGTACCTTTGTGTCCTGACTCAGGGATGGGCTTGAGCCACAACCCTGCCCAGCCTGTCATCTCTCCAAGGAGGAAGTCTTGAGCTTTGGACACACAGCCTGACCATCCACCAGCACAGGACAGATCTTCAGGCAATCAAATAAATCCTACAGAATAATTTGCTTGTGCTGCTGTTTAGAGAGAACTTGGCTGTCCCTAAAACTCACAGGAGTACTTCACAGCTAAGGGCTGGCTCTCATGCTGGGTGTTCCTGCAGACCCCTGCACAGTCCATCTCCCTAGGAGCATTGCCAGCCAAGCTGGTGTTGTGCTGGAGAATTCTCATGTTTCTCTCAGGCAAGGCATCAGTATTTCATAAAAATGTGGTGAGAGTTTGTCAGGAGAAGAGAATGTATGTCTGACCAGTGGCAATCGTCTGTCAGTACCTCTGAAGTGTTTCCATGGCCCTAAATCCTAATTGTGCTTGGTGCAAAGTATTGCTTTGGGTAGATCAACTTTAACTTGCCTAGCTTATTCACAAGCTCTCTCTGACATAGAAAACTTGAAATAGGACAGTATTTAATATATCTGATGTAGGCAGGGTGTACTTGGTCACAGTTTAGACTGGTGTGTACCTGAGGAGGGAAAGAGATGTTCCTGTACTGAACAAGGAATTGGCTACTTGGACCAGGAATGGCCTCAGGAACTTTTTAGACTACTCATTCTGAAAAGATATGGACTGGAAAGGTCTGAAAAAGCATGTACTTTTTGTCCAAGCAGAAAGTATTGAGTGAAGCCATGACAACTTTGCGTATTCCTGGAAAGGAGCTGAAACGGTTCTCATTTACCTGAGAAATGAATTTCAGAATCATCATAGGGTAACTTTTAAGTGGAGGCAGAACAGACCAGCTCCTAGAAATGGGATCTGAAATAGAAGTGACAGATGTGACATCCCTGCAGCATTCTGTTCTGGGGGTAGTGTCAGGTAGGGAGTTTGGCTGGGTGGTCTACCTGCCAAACTGTTAGGCAGTTTTCCTAAGGCAGCTCAGGGAGGATGGAAACCTCCACTAGAGCTGAAGAGGTGCCCAAAACTCCAAACATTTCTAACCTATATTAATTTTATGCCTGTAAATTGTAATTTTTTGTTTTTTCAGAAAGTAGTTTAAAACCATTAGAGCTGAAAATGGCAAAAAGAGAAGGATAATTTTCAGAAGGAATTAACAGTAATTAAGAGCAGACGCTGTTCTCTTTGATCTCAAGAAATTTAATTTCTGACAGACTGTTTAGACTCAGACGAGACAGTGTGTAAGCTTGGATTGGTGTACTGCTATATTATAATTATACAGGCAGCAAAACCAGAGAATTGTGAAAGAGCAGACAAAGTAGTTAGAGGCTCTTAAAACTGTGCCACTTGCTTTGTATTTGCCTTTCAGATTTCCTCCCAGGAACTCAGTAAATTGTAGTTGATTTTTTTCTGACCACACTTACAGAAACAAAAGCAATGTCCTTTAAAAAAAATGAAATAACAAGACTACTCTTTTAGCAAAATATTTGGATTGAAAATGTTGAGGTTTAGAGATCTTTGATCTTTGGTTTTCAAAATAAGTCTTTATTTAAAACACTGGTGTTGTGTAAACAATTAAACCAATATGTCCATGTCATACTGCAAGTGCCCTTTGGAGGGAGAACTTAATAAAAGTGTCTATAATTTTGGTCTGAAGATCTATGGAAAGAATTAGGAATAAGTAGCGTTATAGAAATAGCTGTGTGAATACCAAGCCTTAAGGAAACCAGTGTTTGTGGTTCTCTGATTCACTTGGCCTCAGAATTTGTTTTGCTCTGCTGTTGTTGTGTACAGACAAGGCTATAGTCAAGGTGTGGGTTTTAGCCACCTCTTAACTAAGAGGTTTCATTGCTCAGCCTTAAAGGTTGAAGAGGCTGAGTGATCCGTGCAATTTCAGAACAGAATGTCATCTTATGTGCTAGATAAATGCATAGATGCAGTCTCACCACTCTGTTTAAAGTGGAGAGGTCGGGTATCAAGCTCGTGGCATTGAAACAGGCACAGATTTCACCACTTGATCAAACGGTGGTGACTGAGGTATTGGTCCTTCAACGTGCTTTAGGTTAGGAGGAACAGATGTTTTTCCTCTCTATGGCTGTTGTTTTGAGAACAGAACTTGCCATAGGAATTATTTTGCTGTTTGCCTTTCATCTACCTAGATATTTTTCTCTATACAAGCCTCTCTTTATTTTGTTGCTTTATTGGATGGCTGCTAGCAATTAGGTTGCAGCATCCACCACTACTTTCCTGCTGTCTTTGTCAACCTAATTAGCATTCTGTTCCAAATGTGGTCTATTACATGACTGTCACATGACTGAGATACTGTATTGAGTTGTAAACAACAGCCTTTTTCAGTGGTTATTGCCACTTTTCAGAACACTGCATTAAGATAGAAAAAACCAGTGGTCTGTCTGGACACATTTAAGACACAAAATGTAAGAATGTTTTGATTTGCCACAACTTATTGGTGTTGTTTAAGATCCTGTTTTTTGCCATAGGAAGTATTATAAAAATTTCTGTTGCTATTAAGTTAAATACATAGCGGACAAGCTGGCAGGACGTTTAAGACTTTAGTGTTCAACATATTCATAAGTTTGCTGAAAAAAAAGGGTGTGAATAATAGTGTTAAAAATTATGGATGTTATTAAGTTGAATAATGTGATGAAGATAAGGGCAGACTGAAACAGTCTGAAGTCCTGGTCTCCCTGTCTCTAAAAGAATATTGTTGAACGGGAAAATGATCCAAGAAGGACAACATTGTTTCAAAGGTGAACAGAATAAATTTCATCTAAGGAGTGACTGAATATACTAAAAGTGTTTGGGAAAGAGAACTGAGATGATGACCTAGGGAATGATGGAATCTTCCAATAAAATAATTAGATGTATCAAGGGAAAGTCAGAGAGATTTTTTTTCCTTTCAAAACAACAGGAGATTGTTATTTACCTAGTGTTAACTGAGAGTGTGAAACGTCTTACTGGAGAGTACTGCTTCAGAGTACATAAAACATATCTGAAGTGCATTAAATGCCTAAGTCAGTTCAGAAAGCACCTGGAGAAATTTGGAGGGAAAAATATTAAGGGACGTCAATCACAAAAAGACCATTTCCAACACTGCAAGTCTGAGCTGCACACCTCTGGAACATGAGGAAACTTCCTGTAGAAGCATATTTCTCCTGCTGTATGTTTTGCCGTAAACATCTGGTATCAATTGCTGTTGTAAATGGGATACTTTGATAGATGGAGCTTTGCTATTGCTTTTAAAATTATTTATTGCTTTTACTTTACTTTCCTTCAAAGCATCTGGAGGCAGAGTCATTCTTTATGACACGATAATGTTTATTTTCTTGCAGAAATTGGCTGACGTTCATCTTTTAGGTACATAGCATGGTAATTAGGAGATATAGTATAAACATAGAGGTTGGATTAGAGTTGGATCAGATGTAAAAAAGAAGGGTTTCTTTATAATTTGTTTTTGCCTTTAGTTAACTGATTTTGAGCAGTCTGGAAACCCTGTAGTTGTGTCTTAGTAGAAACTGCAAAATTATGATAATGATCCTCAAATGTTATTAACTGCTCAGTGGAGGACTTACTGTTGAAGGATTGAATCTGCAATGACGCTGGATAATGGGTCTCAGAGAATGGCAATTGCTATGGAAATTGTTTCTCATAAAACAGGTTGGTACTTATTTGGTCAAAAGTCACTAAGGCAAATGACGAATTTATTAGTTTCAAAATGATTGGTAAAATTTGACACACATATATACATATACATGTGTTGGTAGTGGTTATTTCAGAGAACTGAAGAGTGCATAATGTATGTTACATTAGCAATAAATGAAAATCACCCGAGCTTTATGTTGTTCCTTACTGCAATCAAACAACTTAGTGCATAAACCATTTTTCTCAAGCATGTGTGCTTTGCTGAATACTATTTCCAGCAGTCCTTGTGTTGCCCAAACTCCCAGGTTACAAAGAGATTTACTTTGAAGATCGTTCTGACTTTTCAGAAGTTCAGATTTCCTTATTCATACAAGAATTTGTGGAACAATTGTTGTGTTCGTTGTTGGCAATCACTTGGAAACGCTGTTAATTTATCTGTATCTAAAACAAAAAGGAATGGTCTAGGCATGGCTTTTATTCTCTAAGCATCTTTCTCATGCAGAACATATGATATATGTTGGATAGAATTAACTAGTGGCAATCTAGGTTATTGATATTGATTGACATAAGATCATGAAATTTTTCAGTCTGGTATATGGAGTGAGATGTAGGTTAAATCCAAACGGCAATTAATTAATTTATCAACAGTGGAGTGTATGTCTTTCTTCTTCCTTGAAGCACAGTAATCAAAAATTTAGAATTAAAAAATACTTTGTGAATAATTTTCAAAAGTTTCCAACATTAAAAGAGTACTAAAATTTGAGAATTATGTGCACACCTACACATAATTTCAGCAACACTAAAGTGCAGCATGCTCTACATGATGGACTGACTAATGATTTATTCATAATTTAATTTAACCTTCTGTAACATTATTCTGAATTAACTTGCTTGAAGAAAAGTATGTCTTAAAAAAATCATTAAATCTTGATTAATGTTTCAATGAGAGCAAATGCAAGGAAATTTAATGTGATGCTTAGATAATAACTACTTTTGTTGTTAACAATGCCCCCTAATTTGCAGTCTGACTTGGAGCCAATTTAGCCTCCAGCATGGCCTTCTCTCTGTTATGCCATTGTCTTTTGTAATGCTATTCTCTTTTTCTTTGGATATTTATCCATTGCAGTCCTTTAACCCCTCTAGACTATTTAGCTTCCCAAAGAGTAACTAAATTCCTCTTATTCATCACCAGAGGGCATATTTTTCAATGCTTTATTCATTTTGACCTTTCTCTACCATTCAGTCTAACTTCTTATCCCACTTGCAGGATGGCTATCAGATTCAGGTAACACCAAGGTAACTCAAGTTTCTTACACTCTCAGAGTTTCCCTGGCTTTTTATAAAGTTCATTGTCTTCATTAGATGTTTCCCACGTGCCAACAGGACAGCTGAACTACGACTTCTGTTTTTTCCATGTCATCATTAAAAATTGCCTATGGTAAAGAAGTAAACTGTATGTCCTTCTTTTAGAAATACTTAGTTCAGGTCATTACCCTTTTCCCATACTGAAATATGAAATTTAAATTATTTTCATGCAGTTAATGTGTTGCATGCTTTTACAGTATCAAATATCTCAAAGAACTTTTTTTCATAAAATCTATTATTTTGTAGAATCATCGAATGATTTGGGTTGGAAGGGACCTTAGAGTTCACCTAATTCCACCCCCCTTGCCATGGGGAGAGACACCTTCCACTAGATCAGCTTGTTCAAAATCCCTTCCATCCTGGTGCTGAACACTTCCAGGGATGGGGATCCACAGCTTCTCTGGGCAGGACATTTAGTTTTACCAACTAAATTAACAAGTGGGTTTTATCAACAGCAAGATAATAAATTTACAATGTCATGTAAAAAGCCATCAAGGCAATTATTATGTATTATCGTTTTAAGGCAATTCTTAATAGGAAACTTGGTGCTTATTATTTGTTCTCCATATAAAGACATTTTCTTTCTGCCCATTTTGTTCTTGAGTGCTGTAATCAATGCTTTGTAGTTAAGAATGTTGCTCTTTTAAGTTTCAGCTCTGTTGTTCAAGCTGTTTCTGACTCAGGCAAGTGCCATTTCATCAGTCTTTGAAGTTTGAAAATAATTTTTTGTACTTGGTAATAAAGGCAAAATACAGGAAAAAGCAAGTATTTCTTTCCTCTATTGTTACCACTTCCATAAAAGCAGCAGGTATTGCAGCTGCCTAAATTCACTTCCAGTGATTGATAGGTGAGTTTTATTTCAAATGTGTCAAAGCTGTTTCCTTTTTTTGGATGATTTCTTACCACTAGATTGATTAGCTCTCTCAGATATTTTCATTAAAAATAATTATATCAACAACAGTTTTACCAAACTTAACAATATTTTCTAAGTTATTGCCAACTGTATTTTTTTTATTCTCTACCTCTTTCTTATTTGAAAAATATATCTCCTAGCACAACATTTAACTTTTAAAATATGTGCCTTTTTTCTTCCTTTTTCTCAAGATAATACTCAAGTGTATGTCACGTATATTCCTCAAAACTGACTCAGTATATATCTATAGAGAGGACACAACGCAGAAGGAAAATCCCTGTCTTTTTAGGGCTGGTAAGGTAGTTTACCACGTAACCTGTATTCTGAAGATTAGTATAAATCATTACAATTACCAAAAAAAATTATGGCAAGGTTCAGTAATGTGTTTCACTTGTAACACTGAGCAAAAGATAAATAAGATCTGTTTTAAGGCATCTTCTGCACATTTTATTTTAAGAAGTTCATTCTAATTTCAAGGAATAACTTATGCGAGGTCTAATAAATTGTATTATGCAATCTCCCCTTTGGTTATATTTTTGGGTTGAAAATAACATTCATGAAAAGTGAGAATTCAAAACAGAGAATAATTCAATCTGTTGCATGGAATGAACACAGGGAGGACCACTGTGATTATGGTTTCACATCTACTTTCATCATTATTCTTTCTCTTTCATTTTTTGTAGTATTGTTGTAAGCTATCTTTTATTTTGCATTAGTTGTTTCTAGTGTTTAGATACAAAGTACTTCCTTCCTCCATGTTCTGTAGTCCAGTAGGAATATAAGCAGGTGTTTCATCAGTGAATTTTGGTTGTGCAAAGATAAGCATTTGCTCCCTAGTTTATTTGAAATGCTCTGTTGGTCCCTCTTCCACACAGGTCCCTCACTTGCAGTATGGTGATTTGTCCCTGAGTCTGTAAAACAGCATGCCACCAAGAGAATTGGTCTGGGGCTAGCTGGTTAGAGCTGTCATTTCATTTTATAGCAGGCATTTTTCCATTTTGCCTCCACCATGCCCCAGGCAGTGTGGCGCTGGAGCAGACAGACCCCTTTCTGCAGCGTGCACCTGGCTTCCCAGGCTGCTGGCAACAGGTGTGGGGATGGAGATTCTGTCCAGGCTCTTGCCCTGATTTTTGAGAAGAGTATTGCCAGCACAAAAAGAGTAGGCTAGAAAGTTCTGACTGTTCTTTAGCATGGAACCCCAGTGGACAAAACTAAGCCCAAATTGCAAAGAGAACAAATGTCTGTTTTATTGCTCTTTTTGGTTACCCAGCCCTAATTAACTTTTTAACCTAGTTCTCTGAATAATGTTGTTCCACTTACAAAACTGGAGTGTTTTTACTGTCTCTTATTTATTCTTTCAGGATTTGTGGATTTAACACTCCATGATCAGGTTCATCTGCTGGAATGTGCCTGGTTAGAGATACTGATGATCGGCTTAGTCTGGCGCTCCATGGAACACCCAGGAAAGCTTTTGTTTGCACCTAACCTGTTACTGGACAGGTCAGTCTGCATATTGCTGTGACTTATTTAAGTTAATTTATTTCTGCTGCAATCAGATTAATTTTTAGCTCATGATATCATCTCACCAATACTACAAATTGGCAGTACTTCATGTGTCAAGCAGGCTTATAGTAGGTGAGACTGGAAAACAAGCTCTAAAAAACCTAGAAATGCTCAGGAATGTAATACTGGTCATTTATTAGATGAGTAACACATCTGAAATTCATCTGCTGCTTGAAGTACTTTCTTTCAAAGGCAGCAGTAAATTTCTATTATAATCTGTACTGTTTGTTGCAGAAGTAATTTAAATTAAAAACTGAACACTATTCATTTAACTCATATAGTTATTTTGTTTATTTAAAATCCTCCAAGTTTTTCTTAGTTGGAATGAATTTATCCAAGCAGACAGCCAAATTTTTGGAAGAAAATCCTCATAGAATCTCAATTGCAATCTTATTTATTTATAGAAAATATATTAAGTTTGGGGTTTTTTTTCCCTCGTGAAAAGTGGAGACAAATATGTCAAACAAATACTTGCTTCCTTCACTAAGCCTTTTTTTTTAGCCAGTCTTGCTAGTATGCTAAGTACTTCTGAGAAAGAAAAATATGCATCTCTGCCGTACAACAATATCTGGATTTCAGCTGGAAGTCTTTGCAATAGAAGCAGGAAGACTGATTATTTAAAACATATTTTCTACTATCTTAGTATAAACTCAAGCTCTCTTTTTTCTAGTCATGGGAAAAATTTCATGAAAAATTTTCCTTAAAATTTTCAGAAAAAGTTGCTTCAGATAGAATCATCTCAGCTATTGGTGGTCCTCTTAGTTGAAGACTACTGCCCACATAGCAGAGTTGGCAGGTGAGAGCTGCTGTGTGCAGACCAGTCACTTCAGGGCAGAGTTTGGCATCTTGGTCTAAACTGGAGTGGCAGAAGAGCTGAGCCTGAGATGGAGTATCCAGTGGGGCCGCTAAGACCTGGGCAATCTCCTGACCTCATCATGTGGCTGCAGGGGCAGAGGGGTGGCAACAGAAAGCCAAGTGCAGTGCCTTCAGCTACTGCAGCCACAGTGTAAATTAATCAAAATTTACATAGCTGTGTAAATTAATCAAAATCCTTATTGGCAGAAAAATGTCTTATGATCAGCTTGCTCTTTCGACTGTGGGGTACTGAGTTTTTGTGGTTGCACTTCTGCAGTTTTAATCCTTTGATTCCCTGACCTCTATTTGCAAAAAGAAACCCCCAGGATTTACTTCTAGCGTATTAGTAAAATACAAATGATAATACCTAACAGGGTAAAATATAATATTTCATAGTAATTGAGAAATATTTATTGCCTTAGGAAAAACCCTGTTCCACTTGTGTAAGCACATGATCTGTGAGCTGTGGAACTAGATAAGTATAAAATACATTCTCATTGTATGTACAGAAAATATCTGCTTGTCTAAATGTAAATATGGTCTTCACAAAAACCCGCAACAGTTTTAAAATAATTTTAAGTGAACAGAACTAAAATTTACTATGCTAGGAAGGTAAGTATAGTGTTTTATTGAAAACTTCTATAAATTGCAATATAGCTTCTAAATACCAAGACACCTGTTCCCCATTACAAAATTCAGGTTGTGAGAAAAAAATGAAAACTGAAGAGCAGGGATAGCCAGATTATATTTTTTCCTGATCTTAGTTAAAAAAAAAAAAACCAGCTAGAGAAACACTTGAAATTTTGGTCTTCCTCAACTTAAAATCCCCAAGCTCTGAGTAAAATGGCGTTTGAGCAGTTGATTCACACAGTTTTAAGCTGACTGTTGGATTAAAAAAAAAAAATTAATGTGACTAGAAACATATATTACTTTAGGGCTCTTTGTTTTCTGAGTTTTAATCAAGACTAAAAATGCAGATCTATTACATCTTCTAATTTTCAAATAATAAGAAACATGTTTCTAAGTCATCATATACTTGCCTCACTCGACTTGGTGGGGATATTTGCAGAAAGTAAAATAATAAATTGCTTGACTCTGGGAAGCAGTGATATGCTAATCAGTTAAATAACTCTTTATTTACTAGTTAATTAGTACTAACAATATTTTGATATGTTAATTTGATTTAGGCAAATTGCCTTTTGAGAATGTTATAGAGCAAAAATACGTTGTTTGTTGGGTTTGAGAGGGCAGGACAGACACTGATTCAAAGACTGTTTACCTCAATGAAGTCCTTCCACTGCATCAAGTATTTGGGCAAATACTGTAAAAGTACCAACATTCACAGAATCATACAGTGGTTTGGGTTGGAAGGGACCTTAAGGGTCTCTAGTTCCAATCCCCCTTCCATGGACAGGGACACCTTTCACTAGACCAGGTTGCTCAGAGTTCCATCAAACATTTCTATATTTAGTGAAAATTCAGTATTGTTAGTACAGAGCTTTACCACATTTTGTGTATGCCTCTAGATCTCTCTTATCATTCTGTTGCAGACATCTCTGATTTGAACATCCCTTTCCATTTTTGCATTCAGGCTTATCCTGATACTAACAGATTCTTTCTGTCAAGGACGTTGGATATAAGTAGTCATTTGTATACATCTATTCGTAAAGCTTAGGTCACACCAAATTTTATTATACAACTTTTTTGCTTTTTGGCTAGATAAATACAGTCTTGTCTTGTTAACATCTATCTGAAATGTCATAAAAATAACATCTCAGCTTTGCTGTTTTTTTGAAAAAATGTGATCTTTGTTCTCCTGACTCACTCCTCCTACTTGGATCATATTACACATATGCTTGTCTTGTCTCTGAAGATCTTTTAGAAACTGTCTTTTCTAATTCCATGAGAGTCAACCAGTTACATTTTCAAATAAACACTTCTTTAACTTTCCTTTGCAACAATTCCCACTTGGAAGACTCCTTGAAAATATCTGTAAAGCAGCCCTTAGTTATTAATTCTATGTTCCTTTTTAAAATTTTTCTTTGCCTACAAGAAAATAATTACACTACAATTATGTTGCCAGTATGTGTAGAATGCTGTCTTCTGTATGGATGAATATCATCACATTATCTCTTTTTGTTCACAGTCTGCATTGTAATTAGATAGTGTATTTCACGAGGTAATGCACCCTTTCTTATTCTGTTAATGCATTACCCAAACACTTGAGTCTTGGTTCAAAATCAGGAATTTTAAGAGGCTTCCAGTTATACAGAACTGGTAGATTTTTACAGTGTACAACTGCTGCTATTAAAAAAAACTCAAATGACAATAATTACAGATTAGAAAAACAGGCTCAATCAGGAAATACAATGGCACACTCACAGTGCTTGCAATTAATGTACAGTACCTAATAAAATCAAAGAATAAATTAAAGTCTTTTATATTCTGTTTTTGAAAATTAGTATATTGTATAAGGCAAATTCAGAAGTAAAGGCTTAGGTTTCTAGTGGGACAAACCAGATGTTTCCTGTCTGGAGGGTTCCCAAGAAACTAGGCTTTAAAAATGTCATTAGACCAGGGTTGAAATTTGTCAGGCCTGACGGTAGGCTGTTTATAATTTTGAAGAAAATGTAACATTTCTTCAGGAGTAAGAAAGTCATATTTTACTATATTTTTACAGGATTTGTTGCATTCACGTATCATGCTGATCCCAGGTTACTCAAAGGCTTGAAACATAATTATAAAGAAACTCATGATGGAAGTAGCTGGAATGCTGAATCTCACTTGAAACATTCTCAGTACCAGCAAAATGGGAAATGCAGTGCTGCATTTTAAAAAGGAAGCCTGGTAACCACAGTAAAGGAACTGGTGAGATGCCATCTAAAAAAGAGAATTGGCTGAAGCTGAATGAATATGACATAAAGAGTCTCTGTGCATTTTGTTAGAGGAAGCCATGAATACACTGAAGTCCTTTAAGAAATCAGCAAGCAAGTAGATGAGGGACATCTTGTTGGATTTCCAAAAAGTATTAAACAAGTTCCAAATTTTATGTAGACAAAAGTGAACTAATGTATATAGGAGAATAATAATTCTGATCTTCCTAAACTGCATTCTGAGTTGATCTTTCCACCTCACTGTTACCAGCAATTAGTTCTACAGAATCAGCAGTTCTTTTGTTGCCAGTAGTCAAAAAGTAAAGGGATCGCAACTTTCCTTCCCCCCAAGAATCTTTACGACAGGAAATAGAAATAATACAGATCATTGTCATTCCTCTGTTTAATTCTGTGCTTCATCTGTGCTTGGAAAACTGTGCCTTTCTGATTTTCTTTGTCTTGACAGTAATATTGAAAGAATAGAAGAGGTACCCAGAGGTGTTGCACAGGCAATTAAATAGAGAGATGAGCTTTGCTACAAAGAATAACTAAATAGGCTGACTTCTCTGCCTGTGATGCTCATTAGAAGGGGAGCAAAGTAAAGATGATAGGAGTTGTATAAAGTCATGAGCACGTTGAGAAGATGTGTGATAATCCACAAGTTGTTATCTCTTCCAGGCCAGCACTAGAGGTAGTCACTTGAAACCTGCAGATCCAAATGTCTCTGTGCTTAGCCCACAGCTAAATATACCTTTGATACGAGACAGAATGGCTGTCTTCGTGTTATTTTCTACTGTTATTTTCTTATCATGATTGTAAAAAATCTCTCCCAGCAAAAAAATCTGTCTAGGGACTTTTAAAATTTCAGTTCAATGTAGTCAGTATTTCTGTGTTTCTATCATGTTTTTTCCTTCTTTTTATGGAGAAAGTTAGTCTGTTTATCAGTGTTGGTTTTAATTCGGAAACTTACTCACTTCCACTTCCAGTGCTTAATGAAGATTTTTCATTCTCTCTAAATAAATTGAAGACTTTTCCTCTAACTGATTTTTGTATTGAGCAATGGCAGGAGGCCGTGGATCTCTTTAAACTGCCACTAAGACAAATAGCAGAAAGACTTACAGCATTCACTTTGTGACAGGGTAGCTGAATAATTTACTGCTTTCATGGCTCTTTTTCTGAACTTTTCTCACTATATCTGAAAAGAATCTTCTAAGTTATTTATGCAGATATTTTGATAGACAGAAAGTTTGATACAATAAAGAGCATCAAGATGAAATCTGAGTATGTTTTTCTAGTCCCTCAACTTGTAAAATGTTCCAAATGTCTGAGGACACCACACTTGTCTGTCACTTGAGTAAATGCACAGTGTTTCATTTCGCACTGTGTAATTGTGGATGCATTAATTAACATTGATTTATTAGAAAAATTGAAGCAAAGTGATCACAAGTCCTTGATTCAGAATGCTTCCTTAGTGACCTTCTGCTTGTATTTATTTCAAATGGGAAAAGTCCATAGGCAACAAGTATATCCAAATTTTCACTTCAAAATGGATTTGAAAAGCAATTGTACATTTACTTTTCATCATGTCTTTAATAGCAATAGATTCCATCCAGAAAACCCAGCTCAAAAAATCGTCTTGTCATTCAGCGACTGACTTCATAGAGCTGAATGGATTAACTTGTAGAGAGTTAAGGAATCTCTTGAAATAATTAAATTTCTCTTTCATCTTCTACTTCACGGTTGGATGTCTTATTACACTGTAGACACTGTAGACACTGTAGAATGAAAAAAAAACTATTACAAGAGACAATTATAGAACTTAACAAAAAATAAATGTCTATTTATTGTGAATCAGTCTTGTGAGACAGTCTTTACTGTCTCTTTGAGCAAAATTCAGACTATGCAATTCTGTAACTCAAACAACTTAAAGGTAAAATAAGGAAGATCTTTCCAGAGTCTAGGGGAGTGCTGGGTAATTCTCAAAGTGATGAATGAAGGAAAAAAAAAAAAAAGAAATCCTCCTCTGATTATCATCTTGACTTCTTCACAGTTTTCAACTGCTAGATTCACTAGGGGATCTAGCAGGAAAGAAGTTTTCAGAGAAAATGAAATAATTCTGGATTCAAGACAGTCCCTACACAAATTATGAGATTACTTGTTCGTCTAAGAACCCTGACCTTGGAAGCTCAGGCCCCAGTTCTAGATCACATTGTATTGTGATGCTGTTTAATTCCAAAATCAAATTTTCTTTGCATTTCTGATATGAAGAGAATTTTGAAATGCTTTTTGGCTTTATGGTGATTCATACTGAATATAAACTAAAGTGAAAAAGGCTCTTCTGTAAATCAGAATAACTTTTCTTTGGCCAATTATTGTAACTTAATTATTCCCAAATGGAGAATCTTCATAATAATTTTCTAATCTAAATGCCTTAAATGTGACCAAAAATTAATCAGTTTAGTTAGAGCTATTATAGCAGCATTTTAGGGATGTTTTTCTATCTGGCATATTTGTGGATCCATTTAACATTATATTTTACAAGGAGAAAAATCTTTTAAAGGTACTTAGTGGCTCGTTGTCTCTGTGTTTCAGACCTGATTGACCACTGCTCAAATGAGTAGTGCACTACTCTTACCCTGTCTGCCTAGGTGGATGATCCTCTGGTCATCCAGCCAGGAAAGACACTTGGTTGGCTACCTGGCTCTTAGGGCAAGTGCCAAGCATGTGGAAGCCCAGGTGGTCCAGTCCATGGGGACTGCTGAGGAGAAAGGGCTTGAGGCAGAATGGACAGATCCTGCAGGGCAACAACTGGTTGCATGGCTGATGTCAACAACAGGGATTCAACTTTTTTATCATGGAACCTGCTGTGAGGATTGAGGATGTCTAGGAAGAGATGAAATCAGTACCATAAAGTGGGGCAATGATTTCCACAGACTGGCCAACCTGGTGAGGAAGCTTTAAACCAGGATGATGTGGACAGGAAAGACATAATCAAAAAACTTATTAGTGGGAAACCTCCGTAAGCATGTGCATGCACATAAATACGGAATTGCCTCCAGGACACCATGGTGGGGCAAACTCCATAAATTTTCTGGGAATTCAGCACAACTGGGTGCCCTCTGAGCCATCAGTTCTCCACTCCCAGACTGCATTAGGAAAAGCTTTAGCAGCATCTAGAGGTAGGCGATGATCTCTCACTGCTCAGACATGCTGTGCCAAGTCTGGAGTGCTGTGTCCAGTTCTGAACTACCCTGTACAAGACAGATGTACATACTGGACTGAGGCCGGGTAAGGGCCACAAAGAATGGACTGGAACAGCTCTCATGCAAGGAGAGTCTGAGAAGACTCAGATCTGATAAATATCTGATGGAGGAGGGAAATAAAGAAGGCAGTGGAAAATTCTTCTCAGTGACAGGATAAGAGGTTTTGGAGTCTCAGTCCTTGGAGATACTGAAAACCCAACAAGATATAGGTCTGAGCAGGGCCACTGAACTAGATGATATCCAGACAATTTATGCAATATTGGCAGCTCTGTTGTTCTGTGACTAACTCTAGGTGAAAACAACTTTAAATAGATTTTTATTTATTTATATTTTGTTGATAAATGTGCAGTGTCATATTTATTGCCAATATTTCTCAATGATAACTTCTAAATCTTGGCCTAATTTTATAACTTTTGAATACATTTTAGCCAGCAGTTGACCCAAATCTTTGTTGTTAAGCTTATATTGAATAAGAAACAGAGTGCTCTTAACAGTACACTCCAGGAAGAGCAGGATGTAATACCAGCCATTGACTGTAGTCTATAAAGTTCCCCAGCGTGTGTTAATTGAAAGACAGTATTCAGGGAGAAATGGGATGAGCAAAAGATGTTGCTACCTCTAAAGGCTTATGAACAAGTCGATTAAAAAACCCCCTAACCCGCAAACCAAAAACCACACAGAAAACAACACAACAGAGCTATAGAACAAGCCCTATATACAATTAATTTGTCCCTTTCTGAAGCTTGCAACCTGATGACCACCTACCACTTAATGGTTGATTTGTGTAAAGGTACAAGCTTGAGTGCTGTGATTAAAACAACATTTTTTCCAAGGCAAAATGCTATTTAACCTCCTGGATACTGAAAGAACAATAGGCATTTCTCTTTATCAGCAGGATTTGCATCTGATACTGTGATTTACTTTACACTTGGTAGCTTCTGCTTTTCTCTTTGACTCCTATTCTTTGCAGATTGCTGTTTTGTTCTAGAGCTTTGGGGTTAATTGTTTTTTGATTTTAATTTTTTCCTGCTTACTTTCCCCCTAACCTTTTCCACAATCCCTTGGTATTACTGATTAAATGCAGGATGGTCTGAAGTAAAATTTCTCTGCTGATAACAATTTCCTCATCTTTTAATGACTGATAAAGCAGATCATTAAGAAAAGGTTGAATTCTCTCTTAGTTAAGTAGCCCTATAAAGACTGTCTGGCAGTATTTAAAGCATCCCAATAGATGTTTTTGATTTGGTCTTTAAACCTTGCAGGTGGAGCTTTCCAGACATCCCACTTCCTTAAGCTGTTTTAGTGCATTGCTTTACGTTGGAGAAGAAAGCTTTTATCAATGTCTATTACTAGAACTGATTTATATAGAATACATTAATGTATATAAAGATCATCTATTGTTTGGAAGTCTGTGTACAGACTTGTTATTCTCCTCCTGTGTCAGAGCACAGGCATTTGAGTTAAGTCTGTGAAGGTCCTCCTTCCTGACTAGGGGTGTGAATATTGTCCTTGCAGTTTTCTCTCAGCAATACCTCCCCCATTTCCTAAGGAAACACATCCTGTGCCAAGCCTTGTTTAGAGGCTTCATCACCAAGTTACTAAGTTCATTTGTGAAGGTGATATTCCCTCTCCTAGCCTTGTGGATCCCATCCGTTCTTGGCAGTCCTTTTTCATCAAATGAAGTACCACGGTAAAAGAAGAGCGCAGTAAAAGAGGACTACGGTGAAAGACAGATAAAAACACAGTCAGACTTTGTTTTGATGGGTGCATCTGTCTTACTTTAGTGTTTCTCTTTGAATGAAAAGTTTGATGAGAACATCCATTGAGTCCTTAAGTCCCTGTTCCCTTCACCCAAGCACCCTTCACTATTAATTCTTACTTAATCCTGTTCTTCTGTAAAAGGCTTTCCTGGTGTCTAGGTTTTCCCAAGACTTAAATAAAATCTAGATTCTTATTCCTATATATGGTGGAATAGCCCTGGTACTGCCACCACTGTCAGTGGCAGTGGAGGCATTAGAGGGAGGAAAGCCATTATTCTGCTTTTATTTGGCACTCATTATCTGGAATACCACATCAATCTTTGTGCTGCTTATTAGAGGAAATATATTAATAAACTTCAGTAAGCATAGTGGAGAGCCACCAAGGCTAGACCCCATGCCTTGTGGCTGGGAGAAGTGGATTTGTTCTGCCTGGCGGAGAAAGGGCTTTTAAGTCTGCCTAACCTACAATCTACAAGGAGGTTATCAAGGCTCTTTGTTAAAATGACTGATGGGAGTCTGAGGAACAGGAGTAATCAATTGAAGCAGAGGAGGTTTTGACTGGATATAGTGGAGGAAAAAAGCACGATGATGAAAATAATTAAGCTGAGAGAGGTTGTGCAGTCTCCATCCTTGGAGATTTTCAAGACCAGCCTTGCATAAAGCCCTGAGTGAGCTGACCCCACTTTGAGTGGGAGGTTGGACTAAAGTCATCCTGAATTGCCCTCTGGTCTGGCTGATGCTGTGATTCTGTAGACCTACTAAAGTTAATAATGTGCATAGTACTTTTATGCAGTCACATAGGACCTTTAATTAAATTGATTTAACTTAGACATGCAAATTTTGCAGTTTGTTCAGACTGTGTAATATTTTGAACTGTTTTGAAAGCTGGCTGCAGGAGTTTTGTGTGTTCTAGGAATCAAAAACCAGTATCATAGTCAGACATGAAGATATGGGGTCTTTTTTAATAGAGGTCATTTGTCTTACAATCCACAGAAACATTTTATTTCTGCAAAATCCTGAAATACTAAATTCTTAAACTAACCTTTACTGGGGTATTATTTAAGTTAATGCAAAACTATTAAAGGATTCTAGTCCTCTGTGCTAAACTCCATAGACAGGAAATTAATTTTTCTCTAGTTGTAGGCAAACATATTGTATCAGAAGTATTGGAACTTGTCCCGATGTAAAAATTCATGTGTGTTTTACTTGCATAGGATTTAAATTCTAGCACATAAAAATATTTTGAGGTAATAGCAATTTTTCATGTTCTTCTCTCTGATTTTGAGTTTATTATTTGGCAGTGATGCTATTAAATACTATTTTAACTTTGTTAATTTTATTGATGTCCAAACAGAGGAGGAATATACTTGAATATACCCAGTTCAGTTTTTCAGGTTTTGCATTTTACACTGCACTTGTTACCATCATTTGTGGGAACCTAATATGTGAAATTATCAAAGTTGCTGGTTGTACACAAAATGCTACAATACTTTAAACCACAATTTCTTCATCAACATTTTTTAAAGAAGGAAAAGCCTATAAAAGTTGCATTGCCAAATGTTGCACTGACCAGGTGCCTGACAAACAATGTAAATCCGGCTCTGAGCTAAGTGCTAGTGAAAGGATTAGGAAAAATTAAGCAATTCTCAGGAGTTCTCAGCTTGAAACTGCCTGGTAGTCCATAGAGACCTGAAGTGAGAGGGGGCAACCCATCCTCCTTATTAAACATAAATTTCTGCTACTTCCATTCCCAAGGCTAGATCCTGTCTTTCTGACAGAAAAGTCAGCTAATGTGTGATGTTGTAACAGTTACTGGAAAACTTGCTTGAGACCCCAGGTTTTTAAATATTGCTGTAGTGTAACTTAGTGAGTGTTTTAAGGGAGTATCTCACACTTTGTTTTCTCCATATTGTCCTGCTTTGAGAGCAGCTGAAATAACTTCTTTCATATTCCACAGTCACTGACTTGTAGACACTGCTCTGGATAAGGGTGATGTAGATTTTAGTTCAAGCACCAAATTAAACTTAAAAGGGGTTTGAACGTCAAAGAAAATGGGTGCACAAGCGTTCACAGATACTTCCACGTCTTCTTTGACTCAGTTTTTGGTTTAGACATGATTGAGAGGGGCAAAGAAGTTTCTCAGTCTGCAGTCAGAAGGGAAGATGTCTGCTTTGTTTGAGGGTCTGGTGTGGGTTCGGACATCAGCTACAGGTTCTCAACAGGACGTCTGTATTAAGACTTGAGGCAGATGTCTCTCTGCTGATAGATTTCTTGTCACAGTGAAATTAGGACATGCTCAGTCTGTTTCATGTTATAAGTTACAGTCTGTTCCATTGAAATTTCTTTTGCATTTTCCTATAGCCATGATCTTCATAATTTTGTTCTTGAAAGCTATATGTAAAAACTATTATGTTTCTATACAGCAGATCTGATCACTCATTAAGTCTTATATGTTAAAATTTCACTCAGGAAGGCCTAATAAAAGTAAAAGTTTGTAGTTCTTGTAATAGCTAGTAATGGAAATGACCAAAAGATCTGCAGACTAAATTTCCACCAAAAAAAAAAAAAAAAAAAAAAAAAAAATCTGCATTAATTCTTCAACTGCACGTTGGGTGGGCAAGATGAAAATTAGTGAGCGGGAATGCCTAGTATTGTAAGCAGGAGGTGGTTAATTGCCATTACTAATGAACACTTTGAGATTTCCCAAACTTCAGCTTTGTTTAATGCTGCAATTTAAAAAGTTGCTTGATTTGTGGAGTGAACTGATAGTTTTAATTAGTCATACAGACAAGATTTTGGCCTCCTAGGTCCTTCTTGAGCTCATGAATAAGCTTATTCTTTAAGGAGGCATTATGTTGACATTAGGCATTGAGAGAAGTGTGTTGGAACATTAAAGGTTTCATGGCCAGCTAGAAACAAGTGCAAATGGTTAGGGGGTGAGAAATGTAAAGAATTTGGGCTATTTAATTAAAGGGGGAAAAAAGAAAAGAAAGAGGAAGCAAAGTAACAGAAGTAGAACACATATACACAAATAAATCAAAATGTACTTTTAAACACATCTTTTACTCAATATAAAGATTTGGTTGAGTCAATTTCAAATGATCCACCACAGTAATGCCTTTGTGATGAGTTCCTGAAATTGATATTTATTTTTGAAATATGGTACTTAATTGTTTATTTATTTTACTTGGGGTACTGAGAACAGTGCTTTTATAATCATTCATGTATCAAATGTGCACAGAGTAGGAGTCTGTGTCACATGCTGGCTCATGAGCTCATGAAATCAAATTGGAAGGTATTGATCCAAGGGGATAAAAAATTCATGGCACCACCAGGTTAAAACTGTTAATGTCTCCCCATTGATGGTATTCACACAGGAATCAAGGGAAATGTGTAGAGGGCATGGTGGAAATCTTTGACATGCTGCTGGCTACTGCTGCTCGGTTTCGCATGATGAACCTTCAGGGGGAGGAATTCGTGTGCCTTAAGTCCATCATCCTGCTCAATTCTGGTAAGTTGTGTGCTTTGCTGTCACTTGGGTAATTGTGGCTGCTTCTGCATGTGGTTGAACACTGTGTGCTGTCCTTAGTGGCATTTTCATTTTGACACAGCAGCAATGGAAAAGGGTTTTCAACACAGACGCAGGCAGGACCACCAGGCAGGGGTGGAAGTGGTCAAAGCTGTCCAGTGATGTAGATGGGACCCAGAATATAGATGCAGTGAGTAGATGACACACTGTGTGCAGCTGATGTGGAGGGTGATCAGAGCAGTGCTTTGAAACAGATGCTGGCGGGTCCTAAAACTCTGCTGACAAGACACTGAAGTAACTGGAACCACACATAGTGCACCCCAAGGTAATGCTGAACTGCACTGCTTAGGTGATGGCAAAATAAAAGGAAATAAGGGCAAAAATGTGGTTGAGTTTATCATGGTTTAGTTTATATTAAATTATAGGCATCTAAAATGGATGTAATCACTTTCCACTTCCTTTATAGTTTTTGGCTGTAGATCTCATCCTGAAGTACTTCAAAAATAGATGACTAGTGTAAGTATAGATACAGATATAAATATGTAAGGTTAGATGATTTGAATTTTACATGAGATGATTGAAACAAGCATATTTAACTTGAAGCATGTGACAGAAGAGTTCTGTTGCACACCAGAGAACTCTTTTCTGTTTGAAATGAGAAAAAAACCTCCAGACAATTATTTTGTATATGCAGAAATGAGACCCATGGTGTTCTTATGGAAATGATAGACATCTAAAATGATAATGTAGGCACCAAAGTAAAAATTTTACGTGCAATTCTCTGCTAAGCTGTTACCTGGTGACTAAAGATGCCAGAGTTTCCCAAAGCTGAGAATTTACCCACTTGTTCTCTCCTTTTCATGTTGCATTTGAACTTGTAGATGGTACCACCCTCTAGAGAAAACAGACATGGAGGGCTTTATGTCCTTTTTATCCAGTTGTCTAAAAGATCACTCACCCAAATTGCAGGAAAAACAAATTTAGGATATTCACACCAAAGGCTAACTGTAAACACAGCAGACTTTGCTTTATTGTTCAGGCACCTTCCTTTATGGAAGCTTGGATGTAGTCTCCTCAAAGTTCAAGCAAAATTATGTATTTATACAATCTAATAAAAAACTCTTTATGTATGTTCTATGAGATATGAATGTGGTTCAGGTTTTGTTGTGGTTGTAACCAACTGCCAAAAAGTAACATCTGAGGCAAGCAAGTGGAATATGAGGAATGAAGGGCTATTGTTCTTACCTTATTTGCCTGGATGTGGCAATTGTAATTACTGTTTGACATTTTATTTTCCTTTTATTGCGCTGATAATTATAACACAATATTTCCTAGAGTTAAATATTCTTCCTGGAAAGTGATGCTCCTCCAGAATTTTAGCTAATATATTCAAAGGTAATTAACTTCTTAAATAAACCTAGAATATGTAATTGAGTTATAAAAATTTTGAATTTCAATTAGAAAAAATAGAACTGGAAGTTTGAATAAAAAAAATTAGATGCTCATGTCTTGAACATGAAGAATTTAAGTCATGCTGTAGAGAAATTTTGTGCCACTGTCGTGTTTAGTATCGATCCAGAAAACTAAATTTATTATGTAGATGAATGTCTGCCAGACTTCACCAGCTATCCTTTATAAGCACATCTCAGTGTTAATGGGATTTTTTTGTTACAAGATTCCCCTAAGGAAAAATAGTAAAAAAAAAAAAAATACAGCAAGTGAAGTCAGTGATAATTAGAGGCAAATTTCCTTCTGCATGTAAGAGAGATGGGACTACTGAGTGCAACTAGGAGATATCAGATCTGCATTTCTTCAAGGTTCATATTCAGCAAGTTCAAATCGGTGATGCTCTTCATGGCAGGGCATCAGAGTTGACCTGATGATCTGATGACTGATCTGATTTTGGCTGTGGCTTTTTTTTTTACACTAAATTTAAGTTTATAGCTGCTCAGAAGTCTGGCATTTTTACAAGAGTCTTGATGGGGATAGATCAGAGGACGTGGTTCAGCTGAGCTGTTACAGGATCATAGTGGAAGCAACCTATACCATTGTTACACAGATCATTACGTGTTAGTCTGCTTTACAGACTGCCCTCATTGCAGTATTTCTGAGTACACTGTAAACTCCGTGTATATGTGGCCACAGAATGTATGTCTGTACTGTCATTACCTTTATGCATAAAGGTACATTTCAGTATTTGTATTCCTATAACAAACTAATTTTATAACTAGGTAGTGGGAATGTGGATACAAGTTTCTCACTGTCAGGCCCTCTAGATGCTCAGATTAAGAGGCTGCAATACAGAGATAAGTAGCATAATTTGGGGTATGTGTAAGAGTTGGGTGTTTGGCATAGATGATCTAAAATGTCTTCTGGAGATGCTTTACTTCACAGAATGTAGCCAGCCTCCTTACATAAAGTGTTGGACAGATATGAAACATGATGTGCTCTGAAGCACATGGCTGAGAGACCTGAGTTGGTTCATCCTGGGAAAGAGAAAGCTAAAGGAGGGTCTTTCTGCAGCCCTCAGACAGCTGATGAACAGGTTATGGAGAAGCCAGGGCCAGACCCTTCTAAGAGGTGCAAGAGGAAAGGACAATCTGCAATGGAGACAGACCACAGCAAGACAGATCCTGACCAGATAAACAGAGCAAAATCTCTACCCAGTGAGAGGTTTAGCACTGGAACAGGCTGGCCAGAGAGAAATACTTGGAAATACTCAGAACTCAGCTGGACAAAGCTCCAACCCCGATCTAACCCGGAAGTTACCACTATTTGAGCAAGAGGATGAACTAGATGACCTCCAAGCCTACCTTAATGTGATTTCTTTCTGTGAGTGCATATGTAAATATTCACAAATCTTCTACTAAAGAAACAGCAGAAAACCACACAATTAACTTTTGGCTTATTATGCTGTTTGTATTATATATACATGTGATTAAACAAGCAGATCTTAAAATGATTTCAACAAGTAGATTAATTAAACAAATAGGACTAATTATGCAACGTGTCATGTTTAAAAGCAGTCTGCATTTTCATTCTAAAGCTTTGTGTGGATTTAATTCACTGAGTGTACACAAACATCCCTTTATTAAATCCTTGTACATCTACTAGTCTCTTCACATGTGGTAGTGTTGTTTATTGCCTTTGTTGGACGTTTCTGGTTTTGGAACATCTTTCAAGGGTGTTAAATATCTTTACACTCCTTTTCCACATGGTTTTAGACAAAATGCGATTTTTTTTTAGTTTTGCTCAGAGCATGTGGAAAGGATGGAAGGTTTTGTTTATAAGCCAAGTTATATTCTTACAGTACTTCCACATTTTTCCTGAGATATCAAGGTGACAGCATGTCTGTAACAACAAGGACATCATTGTATCCAGCTGAATGACAAACCTGAAGTTGCCCCTCTAAAGCTGGAGCAATAGATCTTTTGACTAAAAAAGCAAAGTTGTATTTTTGAAAACTACATTCAGCTCAATATTAAAGGGCTGTTACTTAACATTGGAAAATAAGTATTAGAAACATGAAAAGGCAACATGATGCCAGATGTTTTACTTTTGGGTGTATCGGAGGAGTGGTGCTATGTGGCAAAGCAACAGGCTTTCATTTTGGACATGAAGATGTAGGTCACATCTGCCTTAGCAGCTGATTTACCTAATTAGTTAGCTGGTTAGTCCACAGAGATGGAAAGATTTGGCTGATTTGATGCATACTGTAGACCTCCTGATACATTGTTCCACATGACTGCTTGCTATTCTTTTCTCCTGATTTTTTTCAGTTCCTGTTAAATTGTCCTTCTTCTTTATTTATCTTGGGGGCTGGATGATTCCAGGAGTGCATGGTACAGAGACGAATTTCCTCATATCTCAGCCTGTCTTGCTACAGCTTCAGAGCAATGGGGCCTAGCGGAAGAAGAAGAGCCTGGGGTTTATTGTGACAGAAAAGATGTTGAGGGCATTCTCTTCTACAGTAACATGCAACAAATAAATAATTATATATGGTGAAAGATATAAAATTATATCAATGTTTGCCAGGGGCTGGCATGGTAGCACTGCAGTCCCCAAGGGATCCTGTTCTGGTCTGTGTTATGGTCACAGACCAACAGGCCTTGCTTGGTTGTAGGGTGGTGCTTTCTCTGTTCTTGCACCTGTTATGTTTTACAATACTGACCTACAGAAAGAGCTGGAAAACAACCTGGTAGCTATTGAATTTAGGCTTGGAAAGGCCTTTGAGACTGTTAAATTTCAATTTGCTAAGGCAGTTTTCTGCCCACTCATTAGAAAACCCTGCTTGGATGCGTATGAGTGTGCAATAGCCAGCATTTCTTTTTGGGAAATCTCTGGTCAGTGGCCTAGGGCAGGAGCAATCACCATGAGGGTATAGAAAGGAAAACCTAACATAATTTTCCTTGGCAGTTATTGACTGGCAGTTGCCTGAAATCTCTACAGTTGTTGGGGAATGCTTTTTTGATTTACAGTTTTTAATAGCTTCTAGACTAGACCTAGGTGAGAAAAAATTCCTCCTAAAAGATTCTTTTCTTTTACTGGTTTCAGTAATATGAAGTTATGGCGTATTGCTGCAAGAGCACAATAAGTTCCTGTGGCCGAAGTAAACTGCTCTGGAGGCACTGTGCATTTATGAGATTAATATTTCCTTCTAGTGGATTGTGTTTTGTCAATAATATTTAAGAATCTTGCCCCTAGAGGTACCTGTAAAACTGTCAAGCCTTGTATTGTCAATGGGCACATGTGAGGGTGGTTCAGAGTCAGCTGAGAAAGGTTCAGCTGAGAAAAGCCCCAGGACCGGTTTCTGTTTTGTGAATTAATTTCAGTGAAAATAATAATAGCTGTGAAAACCTCTGTAAGAAAAGAGGCCACCGTACTATCTATATTAAATTTGAAGCAATATTAATTACCAAAATTAAGAATTCTGACTGATGATTTTCAGAAGTTGTGCTGTGTTTGAGTTATCCTTTTGGTTTTTTAAAGCAGTTTCTTACTTACTCTTTCCCAGAGAGACTTAAATTCACAAACACATTTACATTTCTTTTTAGTACAGAAGACCCAAAATCATAAAAGCTACTTGCAGGTTACAGTAGCTCTAGGTGTCAAGTCCTTCAAGTACCCAGATGATGTGAGGAGGTGAGGTAGGCCAAGAAGATGTTAAAAAAATCTCAACTCCCCGACTGCTCAGATGCACAACAAAGTATTGTTAATCTTCAAATCCAGTGGTGGCCCCAAGGCTGCAAACAGTGCAAGCAAGCTGGAGCATATATGTCTGTCTGTGTGTGCACGCTAGTGTCCCTGTGTCTTTTATTCTTAATAACAGTAATTGCATTCCATATTCTGCTATATATGATGCTTTAAAGAAAAGCAGAATGAGACATAATTCCAAAAACTGGTTTTTTCCAAGGACAAAATCTGCATCTCTTCTTGGCTCTGTGAGCTGATGCAGAAGGGCCAAAGCACAGGATTTGTCAAGTCTATTACAGACACAGGATGATGAAGCCAGTTTAATTGTATTACCGTATGTACCTATTAAACTTCTGGTGCCTCGAGACTGGATTATGGCAATACGACCTGTTTAGATTTATTGGTTCAGTCCAAAAGATTTAAAAACTGATGTTGAATGCAACAGCTCTCTTTTGGCAGCACACTGTTGTTGTGACCTGATTCACATCGGCTGTGTGCTGTTGTCCAGAAAAAAATCAAGATAAACCAGCCCAAAATAGTTTAGACTTTCCCATTTCGAAAGCTGATGTGCTCCATGCTCCCAAGATTTAGCTATGGCAAAAGCTCTTATGCCTGGACTAGAGACTCTCACAGGTGATGTAGAGGGGCTGTTGGAGGGGGAGTTTTAAGGTGTTTTGTCCTCTGGAAAAATTTCTATCTGGTCCAAACCTTCAGGCTGCTCCCTTTCAGCAGTAAGCAATTCAAGACAGCTAAATTTGCACAAGTTGATTTGGACAGGGTTTTGGAAGGAGAGTCAGGTTTGCAGGTGAAGTAGCACACCTTTCAAGGCTCTTGCTTGGTTGGGGGGATTTTGTTGAGGCAGACGTCCATAAGCAAACCCTGGTTTTGTTTACATGTTTTGCGCTGACTTTATTCAGTTCGAGATTGACTAGAAAATCACTAAAAGTCAAATATTATAAAGCAGGAAAAATAGTAAAAGCTGCTGAAAGCTTGGGTTGATTGGTAAGTATTGCAGAGCTTTCAAGGGGAACAGCATCTTCTCAAGGTTTCAGAGCCAAGTGACCGAGAGAAGAGCACAGCCCACAGGTAGGTTTAGCTGCAGGTGTCACCCAGCATCTGCTACAGACCTTGGTGGGACTAAGGCAGGGAAGAGGCATTGTCTTCCTTCTTCTGCTTTGCCCACAGTGACCAAATCCATGATCCAGGGTCATTCAAAGCAGCGACCTGGCTGCCAAGCAGGAGAGCTGGCTCACAGTCAGATCACATGGTTTAACACAGCTTAAGGGGCACCACAAGGCATATCTTGGGCAACTCTGAGTCCACCAAAGTAATTTTTGTCTGTGGTTTGTTTGTTTTCTTTCTCCCGCCTACTCTAGGTGTGTACACTTTTCTTTCCAGCACCTTGAAATCTCTGGAAGAGAAAGACTATATTCACCGTGTCCTGGATAAAATCACAGACACTCTGATACACTTAATGGCTAAGTCAGGCCTTTCTCTGCAGCAGCAACACAGACGACTGGCTCAGCTCCTCCTCATCCTCTCTCACATCAGACACATGAGGTGAGAACAAGCACATAGTCAGCACTTCTGTGCTGGGCCCATGCAAGAGAGGTGTCACAAATGCACGTGCACACTTTTCCTTCACGGGTGGGAATGCAAACTGTGTGAAGGGCTGTTACAAAAAAAAAAAAAAGCTTTCCACATGAAAATATTTACCCCATTTTACCCCATTTGTTTCTTCTGGATGTCATTTCCTCTGCTTTTTGTTTCGATAGGGCTGATAGTTTGAGGGTAAGAAGTATCTGCTTTTAATCTTATGTGTGTCTTAGAATCATAGAATGTCCTGGGTTGGAAGGGACCTTAAAGATCATCTAGTTCCAACTCTCCTGATACGGGCAGGGATGCCTTCCACTTAGATCAGGTTGCTCAGAGCCCATCCAACCTGGCCTTGAACACTTCCAAAGATGGGGGACCCACAGTTTTTCTGGACAACCTGTTCTAGTGCTTCACTACCCTCAGTAAAGAATTTCTTCCTAGTACCTAATCTAAACCTGCTCTCTTTCAGTTTGAAGCCATCCTCCCTTGTCCTGCCACTACATGCCCTTTTGAAAAGTCCCTCTCCAGCTCTCTTTGAGGCCCCCTTCAAGTACTGGAAAGCTTCTGTAAGGTCTCAGAGCCCTCTCTTCTCCAGGCTGAACAACCCAAATTCTCTCAGCCTTTCCTCATAGGAGAGATGCTCCAGCCCTTGGATCATCTTCATGGCCCTGCTGTGAACCTGTTCTAACAGGTCTAAGTTTTTCTGAGGGTGAGGACCCCAGACCTGAACACAGGTGTTTGAAAAGTACTGAGTAGAATATTAATGTTGAAGTAGCCTAGCTCTGCAAACTTTAGTCTCTTATAAAATAAGATTTATTAAAACTATCTAAAGTGGCTACTATTATGTAGCCACTTTTCACAAGTGTCATGATTGCAAATCACTTTAGAAAAGAGATTAGGATCATTATGTGGATTGTATGGATGAGGATAAATGCAGAGCTACTAAATTCCAATCTAGAGGACCATGCCTTTTGCTAATCAGAGGTGAGCTGCCTGACACACTGTTAGTAATTGCAACAAATGATTCTCCCAAATTACCTCTTAAGGGAGCTGCTCAGTGGATGAGGTGTTAACATGATAAATTTATACAAAGATATGCTATAGATTTTATAATTATGAAAGCACAGGAGATGTTGTTACGCAGACTTAAATTTTCATTATTTCAGCTAATAAAATTTAAATTAGAGTAAACAACACATCATAGCTACTAAAGCTGAAACATGTAGATTTTACCTCCTGGACTGATACACAGATCTTTGGGAAAAAGTCAAGGGATGTATTTATGTGGTTTTTTTCACTTGTGTCATTTTACAGAGTTTCTTCATCCTTGTATTAATGATCCTTTTTTTTCCTCCAAGAAGAATTTTTACAATTAAGGAAATTCCAGATGTATAGTAAAGTTAATTTTTGTTTCATAGTTTTGTGAATGGATACTATTATAAGTGAGCTTTTGCTAAGAAATTGGTTGAGCTTATTTTCCAGGAAAGAAAACTGATATTTTTTTATTATGGAAAAGGCAAAATTCATCCCATCCACTTAAGTCACAGTGGCTAAGTTAAGAGTCTGTGTGCTCTAGGCTGCTTTTTAGGAAAAGAAGAGCAAAAGAGACACCTTTAGAAGGCAACTTGACCACGGGCAGTCTGCAACGTTCTTTGAAGGTGCCGCCTTCTGCTTATACTGTAGCAGACGTGTACAGTAAATGCACTGCTAAGTTAGTTGTTTTGGACAAGACAGGGTTTATATGAACCCAGCAAAATATTATTAGCTGGTAGCTTTCTTTTCCCCATAGCATATTTGGAAAGTAACTGTTGTTTCCTCACAACACACAGCAACAAAGGAATGGAGCACCTGTACAATATGAAGTGTAAGAATGTAGTTCCACTCTACGATCTCTTGCTGGAGATGCTGGATGCTCACCGACTGCACGCCCCAGCAGCCAGGAGTGCTGCACCCATGGAAGAGGAGAACCGAAGCCAGCTGACAACGGCATCAGCTTCATCTCATTCCTTGCAGTCTTTTTACGTAAACAGCAAAGAAGAGGAGAATATGCAGAATACGATATAAACAGAAGTCAGCATATGCAATGGTATGAGAAACCCAGCAGTGTACTACCTAGCTCATGCTTCATTTCGTCTGTAGTGCGACCTTTGAAAACACTCCAGTGACAACAGACACCAGCATTTTCCATATGAGTGTTTGTCAAGCGCTTGCCTAAATTGATTGCTTATCTTAAATGGAAGACATTTCATTGCCATGGACAGCCAGCAAGGATTGTCAGGCTAACTTGATTTAAAATCTGCAGTGTTTTTATTTAATTTTGCATGTTATTTGGGTAACTAAGTCCTAATCTAAACCGTACATTCATTTTACTCTAAATTGATAGGCCATACCACCCATGCATATTGGTATCTTCATGAGTGGTAGTCTTTGTTAATATCCACCCAAAATCCTGAGCTCACTTAGTCCTTTACTCGCTTGAAACTTCAAAGCAATGTGGTAGAGCTTCTGGATGACTTCTTGAGCAGTGTAAACAGAAAGTTGACAGGCATCTTAGTGTGCCATAGAGAAGCTGCACTGCGAGGGACTGCATTGGTAGTTTAGTTAAGATTCCTGCCTCTTTCCTTCCTACAGTATAAAGGAAACGCTGTCTGAGAATTACACTACTTTTCCTCTCTGGCTTACATCACCAGACAACTCCTTCGCAAGCTCATTCTGACCAAACTTTTAGGTACCCTTACCATATCCTCTAGATGAATTGCTTTGCATGCATGCTATCTTGTCTGATCCTAGAGAGCTAAATTGTTCTGTTGCCCAAGAGTGTAAATCCAGGGCAACATGGCAAAAAGTGATAACATAGAGAAATTGTCTTGAATCAGACCAGATGATTACAAAAATCATCAGGTCTTAAAGAAAGGTCTTCACACACATACAGGATCCAGCACTATTTACAAAAAATCCCTCCCCCTGTCCTGTGCTTTGTTGTGCTACAAAGCAAGGGGTGAGGATGCCAATGCAAGACTGGCACAGAAGGGTGGGATGGTCCCATCTCACTCAGCAGAGTGTGGTCTAGCTGTGTGTGGGAGGGTGGGCATCACAGTCAGAGAGCAGGTTTTTTCTTGCCTTGGCTTTCTTTGGCTCTAGTTGTGGCATGTTTTGAAATCATTGTTAAGAGCCAGCTCACCTGCGACACTAAAACTGGGCAATGAGCCTCAGACATGATGTAGACTCTGGGACTGCATGTCCAGAAAGATAAATCTGTCTTTCTCCATGCATGTCTATAGCTCCTAAGGATATTCATAGGGATCAGTCTGATTCTTCAGACCAACTGTAAATATACAAAAGATCCACTGACATCAAGAGTTTCAACAAGACGTGAAAGAAACTGAAGAAATCCACATGATTTGCTATCCAAAGTAGGAGTTGATGCTGCTGTTTGACTGCCTCTATGCTAGAAAATTAAACATCAGGGAACTTTGCTGGGTACTGGAATGAGATTATTACATATGCCAGGGATATTTTACTAATATAATGATAAACTTTGCCTGTGCTAACTGCACTTCTGGTTGACAGGTGCAGATTGGGAGTTAGCACAGACAGGAACTATTCCAATAGCTGGTTGGAAGCAGCCACCCTGCCAGTGGGGACGTTTCCTAGCATGTGTATAGGCCACTCCATAGCAGCTGGTCACAGTGCTAGTGAAAGGGTTCAGGGATGCTTCTTTTACTATAGTTGAAACCTTTATTTTGATTGGAATATCCTGTAGAAACTAAATATAGGAAACAGTGCAAGTAATGTCATACAGGAGTGCCTATGTCTAATTATGCTCTCTGTCACGCAGGCAGAATCTGTGTGCAGTGAGATAAAATTTCACAGCAATTGTGAAGGCAGCAAGGCATAGGATGGGTTTGTGCTTCAAGTCAAGAATTCAATTCTTTAGTGAATGTACATAATGGTGTCTATAATAATTTCATGTACATATCTGAGGATATGAGCAGTTTGGAAGTACAAAGCTAGATGCTACCTATGTTTGAGAAGATTCCTCGAAAACTGTTCAAGCCTGAACATGTGAAGCAGTCACTGTAAGCTCATAGGCCTTTTCTTGATGCATATTGTAGTGTCATTTTTTTCTGAATGTGCTGAAGATTTTGTCTTTTTGTGTATTCAGTAAAAGCATGTGTGTGTTTGTGTGTGCGTGTGCGCACGCTAATTTGGTACCTAAGGGCTTTTTGAGGGCTCCTAAATGTCATGAAAGAAAATGGACATTTTGAGGTTTTTTTAGTAGCTGTTTTTCAGATGTGTTGGAAAAACCATGAGTTCACTGAAATGAGCGCAGGATAAGATCTGAATGGAGCACAGGAATCCCTGTAGTTAAATTCATGTGCTTACACCATCATCATTCACTTGTAGCCCAGTGTGCATTAAAGCTGCTCTTTAAATACTTGGTGTTCTCTAGGACAGAACACACAGATCAAGCTCATAAGCTGGAAGGCAAATTGGTCTAAATGAATGCCTCCCGTCCTACATCCCTGAATAGATCATTACATCGATTCAAGTGTAAATTTGACCTAGAGGATAAAAGGTAGTTCACGGAGTGCAATTCACAACAGAGGGTCAGATTTGGATCGTATCTATATAGGGCAAGAACCTTTACACTCAGCAGGTTTTCCCAGTGAAGATGGAAAACCATGATTTGAAGTGGTGTGCAGCAGGCACAAGGGTATCCTAATGTGTCTTGGAATATACAGAATAATATCAGTCAGCTTGCAATAATTATGAATGCTTTCCTAAGCTCAGCCCTTGCAAAGAAGCAATTTAGCTTTCAACCAGTCCTCCCATGTTTGTGGTGACAACAGTTAAGGGCAACTTAGAAAGAGTAAGAGTGATTCCCAGTAATACATTAATTTACCTCGGGGCAGATTCAAGATCCATGTCATTAAGTTTTTAATGAGATTTTAACTGAAGCAGCACCTTAATGAATATAGTAACCTTCCCAGAGTTATCTATAAAGATGGCCCCCATATCAGACAGCTGAATGTAGCTATTCAATTGATTAAATAAAGTCTATGATACAAAAATGGCAACTTTTTTCTTATGTAATTCTGAATTATGATCTCGTGTATGCAAAAAATTGTGCCTGACTATTGGTAATTGTTATTTCACAAGATGCTATTTTATGTGTGTATATATATACATATATACTTTATATTTGCAGCTGACAAACCAGTACTACCTGAATATCTGGTGCTGGATATTACATAAAAATATATAGCATGTAAAAAAAAAAAATTGAAAGAAAACTTTTCAAGGCAGCTAATTATGCTTTTACCAAAACATTCATAGTGATGTCTCTGGACAGCTAACAAAAGAATTATTTTATAACGTTTATACATGGATTTTTTTAAAAAAACAAAAACATCAAAAACCAAAAAAAACCCTCTAGAAACATAGGCAATGTAATACCAGCACAAGGCAAACATAAATAGACCAGGTGAATTTGCTTTGCTTGAGAACATGGTTGTTACTGAAGTATTGCAAAAAGCTTGGGAGGTAGAAGAGGAGATGAGGGGATGTGTAGCACTTAGTGGTGTCAGAATATGTGGTGTTTGAACATGTGAAAGCTACTCTGGTTTATAGTGGTTTGAGCCATGTCTCAATGTTGCAGACTTTGTCTCAGGTAAAACTCCCAGTTAGGGTACTAAGATTTGTACTGGGATAAAATAGTTTAATGAAAGTTTCTTGGTGTGTGTTGTGGTAAATTAACTATTATATTTCAGTGACATCACTTGATGATTTTTCTCCTTCTCTACACTGAGGGGTTTAAAAATGTAATAAAGAAATAATCCGAACTGAGTTCCCAAGGATATTGCAAGGACTGTCAGCAGATCACTGGACCTTAAGTTGGAAAAAAGAAAACAAAAAACTCTCAAACCATCCCCTTCATAAGAGTCAGGATTTGTATTGGAGCCTCCATCCATTTCAATTGATGCCAACTGATTCTTTAACAGCTGTGCCAAATGTTTAAAAATAAGCAAATTACCAACAGAGTAAAAATTCTGCCTCAGTAGGTCTTTAGTCTCATTACACGCATAGGTAAGAACATGGCAAGCCCCTCTTGTGTATATAATATCCTGCTTTAAAATTAGAGTGCAACTCAACCTACAGATAATGGGATTTTGTATATAAGACATTCTCAGCTGAACGTGCGTAAAGTGCATTTCTTACTTTGAATAAAGAGATGGATGTTTTCAGTGCTATCTACAACCGTGATACGGCTTTACAGATAGGATGTCAACACATGTAATAGAAGGGGGTGTTAATGATGGTATCATAATACAAACCAATCTTTGCTGTCACCTGCACCTGTAGCATAATCTCAAATTGATCTGAGAGTTCAAAATCAATGTTTTCCCAATATTAACGTCCTATCCTTTCTACTCACAGTTCCCTTCATCCTTCAAATGTAGGTAGCCTTATATCCTGAAAGTTGTTTTCAAAGTGATTGTTGCCCATAAAGGGTATTTGGTTTTGCACTGTTTTAAAAAGAAATTAAATTCTTTTGCATTCGAATGTGCCTAAAGAAATAAACAAAAATTTTAAAAAAATTATATGCTGCCATCTTGCAAATTAGTAAGCTCTGTAATCCTGTGTGCCTACGATTAGAAGTCTTTCTTCAGAAAGTGCCCATTGAAAAAGGAAGGGATAGACTGCTGGTCATGAGACTTGCATTATCAAGCCACTTTATGTATTACCTTATTGTATGTACTATGAAACCAATGCTTTTGTGTGCACTATGTAGTCTGTCAATGCAAAGTCCTTTCTTTGGCATAGGCTCAGCTGTCATAATGTATTTGTCAAAGTATTCTGTTCTTTCACTGATGCATATGAAATTATTGATGTCTTTGGTTTTGGTGAGGTATTTTTTTCTTTGTTTTGCACCTAAAAAAGTTCTAAAAAAGTCTAAATAAAAAATCTGGTAGGCTACCTGATTGGTGCAAGATTTTTATCAATGTATTTGATGTTGAAAATAAAGAATTAATCAGAACACATTGTTTCATTTGTTATCTTTTGCATGTTTCAAAAAATATGATTCTCTGCTTATTGTTTTCCAGTAGACAGCAAAATGGTACACTGTTTTTGAAAGAATCAGAATGCGTCTATTTCTGTGCATCTAAGAGAAAGTGAAAACTGTTTATTAATTTCTTCACTTTCCCTGAAAAGCATCAGAGAGTGGCCATATCTAGAGTCAACAACAAGCTAGGTGTAGTCTCTACTAATCCTAATGACACCAGGGAAGTGTGAACCTAAGTACCTAGTACTTTAGGTGCTTTAATGTTCTTAGTATTTTGCTTTACATTCCTTATTTTGAGTTGTGAAACAGATTAATGCGGAAGAGACAAACTGTGTGAATTTAGCCTTCTGTAGCTGGCTGCCACTTACCATGAGCTAGCTTATATCAAGGCAAACAGGACTCCTTTCCCAAGTGAAACTAGGCCTCAGGAAAAAAAAGTGTCTCGACTAAGCCATCAGGAAGGGATGAAAAGAAATGAAAGATACTTTTATTGCCATAAGACCACTTTGAACTCAACTCGGTTCTGTAAAATAATATCAAAGTCATATTTGGTGTTTGCAAAGAATCAAACCAGTAATCTATAGCATTTGCATACATATGTAGGTATTTCAATACTTATAGTATATATATTTATCAGTAATAGAGAGAATATGTTCCCTATGTTGATTTCTTTTTTTCATCTGTTTTCTGTGCCATGCTGGTTCAAAATGGGGCTACTGGCTCATAGGTTCTTTTCTCATTTGAATATATATGTAAAAGCTGTTTGTTTTTATGGGATGTTTCACTGTACTTAACTTACAAGGAAAAAACTGTAAGATTATAACCTCAATTCTATCATCTCAACGATGAAGACAAAATAGGCAATATACTTTGTTTGTGTGAAACCTCACCTTACAGTTTGTCAAATATGAAAGCAAATAGCCCATTCAGACTCCAGAAGAAAGCTGGGGACTGCTGGGATTTCTAAGTGCTGAGTAGAACTGAACAAGGGTTCCAAATAATGTGATTGTTTTGCAATACGCTTCCATGACAAAGAACTTGATTGAAAGTTGCTTCTTTGGCCACGAAGGGTGGGGTCACAGCAATAGGAACTAATTGCACATGCACATGTGCTTAAAATAATAAACTGATTTTCAATGCTGACTCAAAATATGACACCATTCCATGGCTTTATACAATTTTTTAACCACAGGGCCAAATGAGCACTTACAGTTCATGGAGAAATGGCTTACGAAGACAGTTGCTACATAATACTGAACTCACAGGCTTAACTCAAAAAAAGCAGCTAGATAGGAGAATGTTCCTGCAAAATCAAAAACATGGCACTCCTAAATTAAAAACCTCACAGATAAAGTCTGAACATACTTACCTCTGCAAGAATTGTAACAATTTGAATGAATAAAGGATTGCACACTGCCTGGGATTGCACATCACCTGGAGATTGGGCATTCTTTTGCCCCTCTCTTTCTGCAGCACAACATGGCCATACAGCATCACAGTGCAGTGAACTGGGAATGCATCCATATCTAGTCCAATTCCTGGCTCAGAGGAATCACCTAAAGATGATTGCCAAGGGCCATGCCCAGTTGAATGCTGAATAGCCATAAAAGGAGACCCTTCTACCTCTCTGGGCGCCTTTTTCCAGTGTTTGACAATCTTCACATTATAAAATAGTTTTCCTGTGCTCAGATGAAATTTCATGGGGTTTAATTTGTGCTCATTGCCTTTTGCCCTGACAGTGGGAACAACTGAGAAGACTCTGTCTCCCTCATCATCATTCCCTCCCATGATAGGTCTTCTGTGATGGGAGAAGGTGGATGAGATGTCACCTTGCTCAGACACCCAGAACCCACCAGAGAGAGAGCCTCTGCAGCCGGGCACTGGGCACATTTCAACTGTCAGGAGTCATCCAGGACTCCAGCTTCATTCCCAATTTCTTACCTGTGCTGGGTGAAGATGTTTGAGAAATGATACAGCGAGGAGATGCCTATTTCCCTGCAGAGCTTTTGCAGCTAAAACTCCTGGCTCACCTTTACTGGGCCCATCACCCTCGCTTCCCTCACTGCACACACACCACTTGACAGAACAGCTCCCCCAGGGGATCCTATATCCATGCACACAGCTGGATGCACTGCCATCCCCCACAACCGTCCTTTCTCTCTTTCCTGACATGTAAGTGGCACCTGTCTTGTTCCAGCATATTTTATTCTATTTAACTAATTAGAAAGGTATGACATACTTAAGGCATCATAAAAGAACATATTTGACTGCTTTTCTTTTCTCTTAGTTAAGGCAATCCTCATAATGCAACGATAGCGGTTTCTTCAGGACCTAAAGCCTCAGTGTTCTCAGTCAGTGGGGCATCCTCCCTCATTAAAAGCCTTTTGGCCATGCTTATTTCTCAAAATTAAATGATGGATTCTTACTTTTTTTTTTCTTATCCAGATACTGCAACATTAAAAGCCCCATGAAGCAGCTGTTTCTTAGGCTGGAAAATTTTACATCTCTTTTCTCTGCATTACACTGCTTGTCTCCACCACCCACACAGTGAAGAGAAGAGGAAAATCCAAACACATAAAATAGCACTCATCAGAGTACTCACATAGAAAGAATGCCCGTGGAAAGGCACTGCATACGTGTTTTTTCTTATGCCCAGCCAGGCTCCAATTACTACCATTCACCATGGCATCCTGCAGACACAAGGGCTCAAGTGTAAAAATGGTCATGAAGTCTTCAGGAAAATTGACCATCAAAATAATAACATTTGGCACTTATCTCAGCAGGAACAAGGCTAACTAGCTCTCATGTCCCTTTAAGAACTTTGTGCTGTGGTATTTAGGTGTCATTCTGCTAATGTCTTCATTTCTGCAGGCATACAGGTGATACGAAATTTATCTCCTGCTGTCTTCCATTCCTACACATTTGCGCACAGCTTCAGAATGTTACCATTTTAAACAGGTGAAAAATGTGCATGTGAGGAAAGGATGTGTTTACAGGCATTTTTTAGCCAGATTTTGCAACACTTTTGGGACTGAGATATTTATCTCCTTTACAGATAAATCTCCTTTACAGATAAAGACTGAATGCTGCTGTCTAAGAAAGATTTCCTTCTTGTCAGATTCTTTTTTATTTTTCACTCACCTCTTAAGAACTTTTGTCATCCATGGAAAGGTGAACAAATATGTTATACTCTAGAGACAAGCAAAAGGTGCTGTGCATTTTGTGGCGACAGCCAGAGCACATAAAAGCTTGAAAGTTTAGGCATTTGTATGAAAGCAGAAAAGACTGAGTTCTAGTCTGCCCTTAAAGGATTATTTTTTGCTTACATTAAATCTGAAAATAGGAGAAGAAACTACAGCTCAAAAATGTCTTCTTTGTATCTATCTATCTATCTATCTATCTATCTATCTATCTATCTATCTATCTATCTATCTATCTATCTATCTATCTATCATCTATCTCTATCTCAACCAAAATGCTACAGCATTATGCTTTCTTCCAGTACTTTTTTCTCCCCTTGCCCCCATGGTCTGCATACCTGCCTGCACAATGCTTCAAGTTTAGCAAAGGAGTCAAATTGCAACCATGTTTTAACATGCAGCTCTACGTCCAGGAGAGCTTCCCAGACAATTTCTGAATTGGTTCTGAATTGTTGAGAATACTAGTCATGAATGTCCTACTTCTTGGATAGCCTTGTAAGCACTTACATAAAAAAGTAGACTCTGGTAGGTTTAATTCCAGCTGTTTTTTAAAACATCCTTTCTAAAAATAAAGGAATGGAAAAACCCACAATTACAACATCCATACAACATGCCAGAAAACAAAAAAAGCCTGACCTGAGTAACCTGTGTGCAAACTACATCCACATCTGCATGATCCCTGACCAGAAGAGCTCTCTAGCGTACCTCTCCCCCCCCCCACCAAGGACACCTTTGATACAAGAAATGGACAATACTTTCCTACTTTACTTTTCCTGTCTTTCCAAAAAGTTAAATGTTGCAGTGTTATTCAGACCTCACTGTGGTCAAATCCATTTGCTGCGTCTCAGGTCTTTAAATAGTCTTACTTGAACAAAGCAGTTTTGACCAGTTCATTTCTGGAATGACATATTAGGTGGCACCAAACAATAAATGTTACAGCTTTCAGTTCCTATCTGCTTTTAGAGCAATCATTTACCAAAATTCAGATTTCTATCACTTAACCAGGCCTTAGTCTATGACAAATCTTCAGTGCTTCAGCTAGCAGTTATTAATTTCTTTTTATCTTGTTTCACAGATTTTTATCTACTGCTTTCTGGGAAGACAAATTAATTCTCTAAATCATTCATATTTATTTATCTATTGGGAAATATTATTAGAATATTCTACTGCTCCTAATATTATTACCACAGCATAACTTCTCCCAAATACAGGTTGCACTCCTATGTCCCTCTGGGTCTAATTATGGCCAAACAGTGCAACAACAATAGAATTTAGCTGGCTGTAGTGCATTTCACGACATGCTGCCAAGGTTAAAACCACTCAGCCAGTACCTAGACAAGTTCCCTTACGCAGGTAACTCTGTGCCTGTAATACACACAACCCAGAAGACAAATAACCCCCTCCTGCACTCCCCTTTCCCCCCTCGATTTAGACAAACACTGTTTTAGATGAATTCTGCATTTGACTGCTGCCAAACCACCCAGCTTAAATCAAAACTCACTATTCTGCTTTTTTCCTTTCCACAATCCATTGCTTTAAACACCAAATAGAGTATGGTAAGTGCCAGAAAGAGAGCAGATCAATGGTTTCTATTGCTTCAGAATCTACATTTCTTCTCCTTGACTTGCTCTTAGTTCTCAGAATCCTCCTACAGTTGCTGTCTTGATAGCATCTGTAGTTTGAAGGCTGTGAATAATCAGTTTCTGTTATGCCTTTGAACACACAGACACATCCATTCTGATGCACATGATGACGATGAGCATGTTGAGAGATGCTATCAGTTGTAAACAGATCTCTCAACCGCAAATAACACATGACCGAGGACCAGGGATGACTGCTCATAAGCAATCCCAACATCTTTGTTCTCGTTCAATAACCAGATGCAGAAAAAAGTCCTAAGGAAGGAGAGAGCAATACTGAATACCTGCAATACTTCTGGTGTTCACAGCATTTGCAGCAAAGCTGGAAGGGTGGCAAACCAGTGATGAGGAACAATTGATCTGTTGCAGAAAGAAACTGTTATCACTGCTGGAGCAGGGTGGGGCATAGGTAATGGGTGTCATCATGCTGACAGCTACGAAGAATAAGGCCACACTACTTCTGTGAAGTCGAGATCATTCGTACTCCTAACAGAGTCAGGTATCTGTAAATGCTACTTTGCAGCCTGCCTTCAGATTTTGCAAAGCACAGTTCACAAATGAAGCTCCACAAACAGCTGCAGGAAGTCCAGGACAAATTGTGCTCGTTATTTTTCACTATTATCAACATAAACATCATGAGACAGTGCCTTGATACTACAGTCTGGAGTCACTGAGCAACCAGTTAAACACTCACTAGCTCTGAGGTGACTACAGGCCAAAAAGCAAGGTTCAGAGTTGCAAGGTACGTCAAGCTGAAGAGATGTTTACACCTCTACAGAAGCTACTGTGTTTATCTACAGTAGAAAATGGGAAAAAATACAATATAGTAATGACCTGAGCTCCACAGGAGGCAGAGTCTACTATCTCTGTGCTTGAACACATGCCCTCAATTCAGACCAAGTTTGGCAGCTCCTGCACTGCCTTTCCTCATGCCAAGGCTCAAGGTGCATTACCAGAAATCAGTCCCTTGTGTTTGCAGAGCCCAAAGAGGTGATGTTTCATAAAGAGAGATGTTGGGTTGCAGGCTTAGCACAGAGACAGGGCATCTCACACTCTAACGTGCACTTCTTAGAGAGTTTTAGCATCCCATTATCAGGATGAGAAATACGCCCAAGCTGCCAAGCTGGCTAGTGCCACTGGCTGCAATGCTTGACAGTTTTCTTGCTGTGTTTTCTCCCCTGCTACAGTTGCCCAATTTAACCTGGTTCATGCTGTGGTGATAAATGCATATGTTGATATCTCATGGGTATTTGCAACTCAAGCTAGACTTCCAAGTCACTGGCACTCTTGAGATGGAACTTGAAAAGAGCCTGCACACTTACTTATATTTTGCCTTTGTGTCATTTTTTAGGACCAAGATCCAGTTCTGCAAAAACACATTTGAAATGATAATGGAATTGGTTCATGGCCGGAAAATTCCTTTTGTAGGAGCGTATTGCTCAAACCACTTTAACTGGTCTGATGCTGATTTTGTGTCGAGATTGAAAGTATCAAAAGCAAGAACTACAAAGTGGCATTCAAAGGACCCTCTAAGCTGGTGATGCAAATTGTCTGCGATTCCCTTGACACATCAGCTTACAGACTGACATTACTGCCCTTGAAGGTATGGGAAATTTAGGATTTACAAACAGGCATTTTTCCTGTCTATGACATTTTTCTAATGGGTCTCTTGTCACTGTCTGCAACTCCCTTATTCACAGGCATTGCAGAGAGTTTGCTGTTCACGGGGATGACTGCTTTGTGTGAGCGGACCCCTTGGGGTCAAAAAGAAGTTCTCTGCATCAACAGACAGTACACTGATAGTCAGATCTACGCCTACAGATCAGAGCTTGAAGGTATGAACACAAGAAACTTTACTTTGAAACACCTGGAAGGAAGCAAAGCATAGCAGGGACACTGTCCACCAGTTCACCAGCAAGGCAGAGGAGAGACAGTGCATGTGCAATGCAGGTAATCATCAGCTAAAAATGCACTGAATTTGAAAGGGCTACTGACACTTGATGATGTGATCTTCCACATTCTTTCCTTCTTGGAAAATAGGAGACAGTCAGGCTGAGATCCTTATTGCTCCCTAAATTAGTCTTTTTTTTTCCTTTACAGTGTTTTTTTTTAAAGAAAATAAAAATATCTTTCAACAAAAAAATTAGCCAGCAGACCCAGAGACTGGCTGATGAAAGGATGTCTAAAGCATGCAAAGACCTAGACTAATAGATACAGCAAACTACTGAATTATTCACGTAGGTGCACTGATTACCATTCATTAAATTATGGCACCAAAGAGAACAATATCAGAAAAGAGAGGAGTGGTCAATTTTATGTAATATTTCAGGCCTTTTTCAAGTAACAGCTCTTCCTTGTAGCCCAAACGTGCGTTCCTTATCTTTGTCTACTAAGAATCAGTGATCATGAATGTTAATCTAACCTAGCATAAGTTCTGAATAGCAATGAAGGAAACTCAGCCTTGAAAAGAACACATACTTGTGTCAGTCCAAACTTGTGTCTCTGACATTGAAAATATTTTGTGACCATACAAAATCCTTTTCACAAAAATGTTAATGTTATACTTATCTAAAAAGGAAGCTTTATTTTGGCTCTTCCAAATGCTGGAGTTCAGCTTGTGTTTCCCTACCTCTGACCACCTCTCCTCCTAACAGGTCAAAAGATGACATGCCAGAAAAGTAATTCTACGTAACAGCAACTAATGTGCTAGTAGTTTTTTCTGGCTTTTTTATTTCTGTCATGCAAGCCAATATATTCTATGCAAAAACATCTAACTTAGAAGAAAAATTCACATTGTGTGTGTCATGGCTTCAAACCTCCCAAACTTATTAAAGAGCAGTAACTTAGAGCCGTAATCCATATTTTTTTCATAATTGAGAAGAATCCTGTTCTTTCAAAGATGAGTTCTGACAGATGAGCTGGGCAAAGTGCCACTGAGTAGACTGCAAGTTTTCGCAATAGTTCTGGAAAGTTAATGGGTTTTCAATTTGCTCTGTTTTTCTGCTGTTTATGCTTATGTTTTGGGCCTATTCCACTAAAATGACGATGGGTAAAACATAAATATCTATCTTGCTATTGAGCTGCTATGGAGAGTATTAGAAAGTTTCCAGTATACCCACAGAAAAAATCTGCTTCAGTGTGGACTGGTACAACCCCAATTATCAGAGGTTGCACATGGATGCAGACATAGAAACACAGACAGAAAAACACCACACAGGTGAGAGGGAACTTCAAGAAGCAGATTGAAAAAAAGAAAGACCTGAAGTGATGAATCGTTAATCCAAAACATGTACTGCTTTCAATATCAGCACAACTTCTAACGTGATACCTTCCCATGTATTCTGCCAGTTGTCGTTTTCCAGATCTTCTCATTCAAACATATACCTAATACCATTAATTTCTTACAGAATTTTTTAATTATTTTTTGAAGTGCAGCATATGGATGTCTTCTATTTTTTTTATGCCATACATATCTCGTTCTAAACTTAGAGGTTTCCATAGTTGTCATTAAAAAGCACGTAGACAAAATATTTTATGGTATCTATAATAAATGCAAAGAAATCAATACAAACAAAACTTGGCTTAGCAAACTGTACATACATAAATATGTTCTTTGTTTTTCAACTTGACATTCAACATTTTTTCCTCATAAAAACTTCTGCAATCTTATTTATTACATCCATTTTTTTTTACACCTTAAAAAAGTGCTTCTCAGATTTACACCTTGTGCATCCAAAGCAAAAGTTAGAACACCATGCCTGAAACAGAAACCACAGGGAATAATACATTGCCATACAAGATTCTTTAAAATTGTATGTTACAAATGCTCTAAAATTCCTTAAGCATCAGTTATTTTTTATACTGTAGATACTGAGAGGGTATTTAACAAGGACTGGCTAATGGGTCATTTAGAGCAGCACACAGGAAAGGATCTACAGTATCAAGTCCTTGGCTATGCATAGTACAGGGCAATGACCTGGATATAAAGTGGCTAAAAGATCCCAAAAGCTGTACAGAAGAGTTTTCCCTCACATACGTCGCATCCTCCTTAGTACCCAGGATGCGAGTACTGAAATGATGCTACTCAGGTAATACGTTGTGCAGTTTGATACTGATACACTGATGCGTTTTGAGCTGAGTGCCAGCAGAGAAAGATATGGGCACAGTGGTGGCTACAGCAGACAGGTAAAGCTGCCACGCTGAAAACCCTGTCACCCTTCAAAACCATCTCGCTCCCAGCCAGCACTCCAGCAAGGTCTCCCGCTGTCTCACAGGTCTCCTTCACAATGGAGGAGGACCATTCATGTATTTTAGCATGGGGTGGAAAGAGCGGGCAAAGTTGTTTGCCATAGCACAGCTGTAATCCTCCTCGGTCATTGGCACCAGGCACGCCAGCCCGATCAGGAGCAGCAAGAGAAGCTGAAGTGGCAGAGCAGCTCTGAGGACTCTGAGGAAGAAGGACGGGCACCGCCACGCCGGCCCAGCCTCAGAAGGGGAGGAACCTGAGCCACCTCTTGTGGACCTGAGAAAAGAAGACGGACACTTAAATACACCAAAACATTACTGCAGCAGAGGTTGCCCTTGGGCATTCAACCTCCCCTGAAGGCCGGTTTACAATTTGCACAGACTTTGATTGACAACTGCAGAGGTATTTTTCACTGAACGTGCTATTTCCCTAACATTCTTAAGAGACCCCGTATTTCTAGACTGGGTAGGAAAACACCAAATGATCACAATAGAAGGGGCTTTGTGACCCCACAGCCCTTTTATCATTTATGGGGAGGACTCTCCACTTAAAGCATTGTGCTATAGAGAAGGGGAAAACAAAAGTTGGGCCATACCTGTCGTATTTGTTCAATGCATGCTGTTCTAAAAAGGAAGCCTTCTTGTTTAAAATGGCCAGTTGCATTTGATTTGCAGAAGTTTCTACATTTGTTTATATATAAGGTATCCACGAGGGTATAATGCACTGAGATTAAGTTACATCATCTTCAGTCAATCAGTACACTAATATGCAGGTAATGGGAACTTATTTTCTACAAAGCACATTGTATCTTGATTCTTGCACAGAATCAGCAGTTAAAATCTACCTGCTCAACTGACTTGACACTATCACCTCCCAAGTGATTTTCTCCTTTATGCTGATGGATCTGACTTGAAATGGCATATACCTATCACGTCCGTGAGGCAGGAGAGATCTAACACAAATATTTCCAAAGGGACACTTCAAAAATCCATTCTATTACATTAATGAAGGATAAAGACATAAATTTCACATTTTTCTTTTTGAATGAAACTGTCAAGAGCTGAAAAGAGTGACTAGGAAAGATTAAATCTGATGGTCTCAGTGTGCTAATTAAATGGCATGGGAAAATACTGTATTTCAGCACAAGCCAAAAATGGAAGAACTCAGAGCCTTCAAGTAACTTGCTTCAAGAACTCTGCCATCAGGACATTAGGCCATGAATTTTGTCTCAGATGTGTTGCTATAACACATTTGCATGGTTACTATGATTATGAAGCCTCAGAAAACCTATGGTTTTCTACAGTTTAAGAGATAAAAATGCTCATAAGGAGATGTGGGAAATCAGGCTTATTGGCTGAGGTAAAATGCTCCCCAGTAAAGTAAGTATGGAGTGATGTTTCTTTGACTTCCCCTTGTTCTTTCGATCCTGTCTCCCTGATAAATCTGAATCTCTGTGGGGAAGCATCCAAAAATGAAAACATCATCTTCAAACCAATGCCAGGCTTAGCAAGGGTTTCCTTCCCACATGTTCAGAACAGAATTATTTCTGTGCTTGAGATTCTTTTATTTTCTTGTTCACATATGTATAGCACCCCACTATGAAGACTTGAACAAAGCCAGGCAGATTGGGTAAAGTTCAGATGACCAACAGATACACAAACACTCAGATATGCCGAATTATTAGCTTGAACTAAATATCCCAGGAAGCAGTGATGATCAAAACATCGGATCTTGTGGGTTCTGAAGCCACGCTGGTGTAGCCCAGATGGAAAGTTGCTTATCGCATAATGTAGGATCACGTATTATAAAGAAGATATTAAAAGGACACGGCACATTGAACAGCATCAGAGCATTCCATATTAAAGTTAAATTAGATCACGACTTCGACTGAGTGAGAATACCAAGACAGAAAGTTAATGGACTGAGGTAGGAACAAAGGGAACAAGGAGTGCTTAATTACCTTTTAAGCATTTGAGTGCGCAGCCTACCTATTTACAAGGCTCTCATTGTATAAATGTTGTTAATCCAAATCAAAAAATGGCCACATTCCTGTAGTTGCTAACTGCTGTTTAATAATGAGCAAAGTGTCATTTTGTTCATTGGCCCAGAGTTACTCTGGGGCAACACTGGGTGTCAGAATGGGAATTTCCAAAAGGCTGAATCAAAAGGAAGCAACGTTAATACCTGGGTTTTCTTTTCTTTTTCCTATGCCTTTAGTACCACAGTCTAGCACTTGTTGCTTTGTGTTTCCAAAAAAAAAAAAAAAGAAAAAAGAAAAAAAAGTATATATAAGCTTGCATGGCTGATCTCAAAAAAGAACATAAACTTTCTTTCAAAAATTAAACCTATTCATGGCAAACCATTTTTTCTGCAGTGAAGTAGGGTATTGAAGAATAATAATGCATGGAAACAATTAAACAAGCAAATAATGAAGTGTTACAAAAACATTTTCAGAAGGGGAGTTATACACAGTTTGAGTGCTGTACTGCCTCTATTTATGGCAGGTACACCTCTGCAATCTACATAATTGGCTGAAAAATGGAATGGGTCAGCTTAGAGTTTCATGGATTTTGTAAGGAGACATGGTTAAAAATATATATTGTTAATAAAAAAAGCTCACTATTTTTAAGGATAGTACACCTCTTTAGTCTGGGAGGAGAAGGGAAAGCTGAAGTACTGTGTGCCACTTCAGAGAAAAATATAATTTCTATTCCTTGGGCTTGCCTCTTTAGCTGTCTCTTCTGACTGCTCCACCATTTGTCACACTGTGAGGAGGGAAGGAGATAGGGCCATCTGCTACTCACTCCACTACACAATTCCTACTTAGCAGATGAAAGACGGAAGCACAGCTGCAGTCATGGCCAACAGTAAGCTTCTTCATGGCAAGAAATCTTATATATTAGCCTAAGTGCAAGTAATAGTTACCCTTAGTTTGAGAGTTTGTAATGTCAGTAATATTGGAACTCTTCTCTAAGCATTTCAAGAGAGGAGAAGCTAATTTACCAGGCCATAGATAGGATGGTCAAAGTGAACTTTAATTTCAGCTCAGAGGGGAACCTTCTTGTAAAGATGATTGCTATTTTTTTTTTCCCCAAGGAAAATATGGTTGATATAACCTATCTGTATTGCAGTAAGCATCTGAAAGCTTTCAAAAAGGAATTTATCATTCAAGGGAAGCTGATAGAAATAAATAAAGTGAGGCTAATGGTAAGTGACTAATGGAATGGAGAAAACAGGCTTACATTGAAAGAGGCACTGCTGGCCTAGTAGGATGTTATTTACTGCAGTTAATCAAGAATGGGCCTTAATTTAATATCTTTGTTAAAAGACTATTGCACAAAATATAAGAACAGTAGATTTCAGCTGTACGATGACAGATGCTGAAGGTCTTTGCAAATACCAGACACGATTGGCTTCTTGCACAGAAAAAAAGTGGGTGAATCCAGAAAGTTTAAGAAGCAGCAGTAATACATGATGTTTAAGTAACAATCTCCAAGTGAGAGTGAGGGAGATAACTGGGAAAAGAATCACGGCAAGCCAAAACCAAACCGTGTGTTTGAGCTACTGTGTAGCCATGAATACCATTTAGCGATGTGGTTTGGCCAGCTCCAGGAACAGCAAGTGACCTTTAAAGATCCCCTCGTTTGGGGAGGCTTCAGGAGAGCAGGAAATGGAGGCTGGCACTATGGCACCAAGACTTGAATAGAGCTGCTCAAGAGAGACAATGTAAACAACCCTGAGCAAAATGAACCACTATTTTAATCTTTTAACATTTTAATCACTTCAAAAAAATTCACAGGCACAGATCCAGGTGTGCACTTATGACAGCTCTATTAAACTGATGAAGAAAGAGGAATTACTTCTTGGACTTGCTTTCCCACCTAGCCCACGATTACTAGTACCGCTTGGATGAAACTCCAGTTAAATCCACAATGTAATGTCTAGTCTAAGCCTGCACCTTGCTTAGCATCACACTATATATGCCGGTCTTTATGTGGTGATAATGGAGAAAGCAAGGTGATATGACACTTGTTATACACAAAGCATGGCCCCTCTAATTTTTTAGATGAACTTTCCTCCACAACTTCTTTACAAAACCTTTTAGGATTGACTTTATTTCTCCTTTATACTAAATTCTAACAGGGTTTGCTGATCCAGTGCAAGATCAAACACAAAGTACTCTGATCAGAGGCATGTCAAAATATTAAAGAACATAGTGACAGCTTGTACCGCATTATCAGTTAAAACCACATTATACATCAACCACAACCTGTCTGGCTTGTGCATTTGATTAAGTTTCCTATTCAGCAGTGACTCATTCGTATTCCATGCTTGTCTGAATGACAAATTGAACATTGTGTTGTGCTGCTACAAGATGTGTTAATAAACAGTGCTGGAAAGCCTTGATCTGAAAGGTGCCGCACCAATGCCACTGCTAGAACAGGGGTTGATCCCAAAGCTGCAAAGCACTGCTAGCTGCTCTTCGAGCAACCAGAAACACCTACAACCAGAAACCTCAGAAGGCTGGCAGAAGTGGTTTGACTACACAGGAGAGTGGAAAAGCGCAGACAATGTGTTCCTTGAGTACAATGGTGCTAGTGCAAGCATGCTGATCTGTCAAAGACATCGTCCCCTCCTCCTCGCTGTTAGTGGCTGCAGAGTAAAGCCCCTCTCCTCCCTTTTTTTTCTCCCTACAAGAAACAAAATGCCAAGCTTCATAGCAGACTGGAGCTGAATAATTAGTTCTCTTTCTCCATCACACAGAAAGATGGAGTTTACATGTATCCCCTATTTTCTATGTGGTTTCCTTCTGTTTCAAAGACAAAAAAAATCCTTAAAAATATGCAGCTTCTTAGTGCGTATGGAAGCAGTAATGGATACTTCACCTGTTCTGTTACATGGTTTTACAACTGTGCCACTTTACTCACAGTCCCTAACTACACATGTAAAGCAAACTTTTTTAAAGAAGTATTTATGTAAATATCTACGTGGTAAGTAGTTTTGCTCTTTACTTCATTTATAATGAGAAAAATTTTGCTGATTAAAGTCTTGATTTTGCTCATGAAAAAAATAATACTCTTAAGGTATTTTTTTTGCCTGCTTGTTTGTGGCTCAATCACTGTATTAAATCCAGTGTTCTTTGACTCTAACAAGAGTTATTTAAAAAAAATTACTTAAATTTGTATTTTCTTCTTTCCAACATAAAGTCTTTGACTCTAACAGGAGCTATTTTAAAAATAAATCAGTTCATTTTTTATATGCAGAGAATAAATGAGATTTAGGTTAAATGAGATTTATTATTAGATTTAATAAGAACAAATATACCTTAATCACACTTTCTGATTATTTTAGCAGTGTGCAAGATGCTAAATTAGCAAAAGATGTCCTCTTTACACGTTAGCTTGCTCATTTGCCTTTTTTTTTTCTTTTTTTAACTTCATAACTGTAGAGGCTAGTAAACCGATCAGTGAAAGAGCAAAGGTACACACATCACACTGACAACAACGAGAATGCAGAAGCACTGTTAGCTGCAGAGATGACAGGTTGCTGGAGACACTGTGGAAAGCAAGGAGCTGTAGCTGCAAGCCTGCTCTCTACTGGTCAGACAGAGATGGGGCAGTGCTGCTCCCGGAGCAATGCAGGGATGCGAGCACTGGGAGAGCCACGGCAATGTTAGCATGTTATATTGCAGTCGTCTGAGGAGGGGAGAGAAAGTGATCCCAAGTCTCAATACTCTCAAATTCTGACTTCTAGTTTTGAGGCAAAAGTATTGAAAACCCACAAACTGAACAAAACGTTTCAGAGAAAAAAAAAAAAAGGAATAAATAAACAAACAAATAAATAAATAAAACGGTGTTAGTATGTCTCATCCAGATCTGTGGGTTTTGTGAATTCTAGAATATGATATTGGCCTATTACCTGCCTTAATTTAATATCTAGAGGTAAAGAGGATGATAGAAAGTGTTTGCCATGAACTTACTAGCATTCCTCTTAAATCATGCCAAAATAAAATAATCATTAAATATCATGAGTGTAAACACAAAATCACCCTGTTCAGGCATATGAAAAATAAATGTTGATTACACGGGATTTCTGTGAAGCAAAAGCTGCAGATGTCCAAGGATTAGCCTGTATCTCTGTTTAACAAAGAATTTGAAGTAAGTGAAAGTCGCTTTTGCCAAACGATTAACAAAAGGTAAGTTACCACTGTGTAAGTCCTGACCACCTGATGGAGTCAGTGCGGGCTGAGAGGAATCATGGCCAATTTCTATCATCCCCTTGGTGTTCTAGAACAGAGTGCGGAAACCAGGAGAATAAGGTACCTGCTATGTGGACTGCTGACAGAGGGTCCAGGCTGTGAGAGACTACATTTGCCCCGTGGCTGTTTGCAATGAACAGGGGGTAAAGAAAGAAGAATGTTCAGTCCAGGCAAATAAAGACAAGCTACTGATGAAACTAAATTAAAAGTGCAGCAAAGGAAACATAAAAAAAAAAAAAAAATCAAATGAAGTGACCAATACCCATGAAACAAGGAAACTGGCTTTTCTTTGCACCTAGCTGAGTATGAAAATTACTCAAAAATAACAGTTTAGACATTATGTTTATGAACAGTAGGTCTGGGTTTTAAAAAAGCCTCTAAAAATTTAGTTCAAATAATTTTTAAAATGAAAGAGATGAAATCTTATTAAGTTAGGTATGGAAAATTATATAGATTTAAAAATGCACATGCAGAAAAATTTATATTCTCAAGGAAAAAAGGTCCAAGACCTTCCTTTGACAAGTTTTGCCTCTCCTCCACCACACAATTTTGAAGGCCAAATAACTGGAGGTGCATTCTTGCACTCACAGCTATTTGCTGGATTATTTAATGCAGTTAGATATTTATAATTCTGATTGTATTTTTTTTGGTATTAGTTATTATTTATTTAGCATGAGCATATTTGGCACTGAAATTCTAAACAATATCACTTCAGTCTTCAAAATTATGTGGGTGCAGAACCCAGAAGTTTGAAAACCAGACCCAAGGAATCATACAACTTAGCTATGAATCATGAACAAAAAAAAAGAAAAAAAGTAGTCATGTACATGAACAATAACAAATTAGAGATAGACAAATCCTTATTAAAATATTAAGATGAAACCTATCATAATTCTAAATGCTCTCTAGACAAAGATTTTATGGTAAAATACTTCTCCCTTTCCTGTAATGGTCAGGCAACCTTCAGTTACATCTGCGATATCAGAGTCATTATAAATTATTTAGGCTTAAATTTAAAAGACAAAAGCATTGACCTCTGAAATAAAATGTTAAGGTTTATATTCTCCTTTGGAAAAGCCAGTATTCCTTTACATTCTCATACTAGCATCTAAAAGGAAACTAGTGAATGTAAACAAAAATTAAAAAAATAAATCAATTTCAAGAGCCATAAATTTATCAAGACAGAACTCAGAGGCTTTACAAAAAAGTGCAAATGGAAAAACAAAGCAAAACAAAACAAAACCAATCTGATTGTCTTAAGAACTAAGAAAAAAAGCAAATTAATCAACCAATAGAATTGCAGAAAAAGACAAAATAATTGCAGTTCCAATTTGGGCTCAGAGTATGGAAGTGTTAAGTACTAGGCATGTATTGCTATATTTCTTGAATTTTGTGCCAGCGATGTAAATGGACAACTCCAGAGTTGCCATCAGAGCCATTGATTAGGTCCTGCACAACTAGCTGGTTTGAATAATGTTTTGTGCCCTTCAGCTCTACTTAGCCATTCATCCAAAGTCTCAATAAGACCATCTGCAACCTGCATCAGAAAGGACAAAAAAACTTATTGAGATTCTTGATGAAGCAGCTCTGAAGAGAAGGCCAAACAGAAACGGAGGACTGATTATACCAGACAAGACCAGACTTTGGGGTGCTGCCATCACTAGAGCAAAATACAAGAGACACGACATGCCATACCATGGTAAACCAACCACACTGACAGCCCTGGTTTCAGATAGTATTTACCACTTCTGATTTCATGCAGGATGGGATATGCAGCAGGGTTGGGGAAAGCAGCTGTGTTTTGCTTTTGGTTTATGCTATTTCCTTTCCTAACAAGTGAGAAGGGGTGACTTCCAGCTGGCTAGAACTGCTGTAGATATCTAGAGCTCCCACCCAAGAGGTGGAAGAAAATAAATGACATGAAATTACCGTTCTCTGTCTGCTTGGAGTGCTTCTTCCAGATACAGGACTCACAGAGCCTGATGTGTCTAATTCATCAGAAGACCATGAGGACAATTCCTAAAGTTCAGAAGGAATGGAGCTCAGAAATACAGCAACTAGCTGTACAGGTAAGCAAACTAGAAAAATTACTGAGTGAAATTCCAGCAGAGTTATTTCCAAGGCAAACAAAATAAAGCAGCTAAATTTTGTTACCAAATTTTAAAAGACTAAGGCATTACATGTTTTCTCTGTCAGCCCTAAAGGAAAAGATAAGCAAACAGTAGTTAAAACTTCATTTTTTTTAGGTGACATATTTTCCACAGAAGTCAATACAGGTGAAAAAATGGTTGTTTTTTACCGGCTGTGAATTACAAGAAGATTTTGTCACGACCATGATTTTAATCAAACAGGCAGAGAAATCCACTAGAAGGAGGGAAGAGCTGAGTTCTTGTGCTTTAAGCCCCTGCTAATCCAAGACTCTTAAAAAAAAGTTAACTAAAGGAGAGCCTTGAAATCCTGACTTTATATCTGTCACTGCTGGCAAAGATGTATGTGTAACTCCCTCTCACATACCCTGAGATACACGACAACTTGAAAATATTTGGACTATAGCTCAAAGCTGAAGAGGCACAGATGAGAGACTCCTTACCCTATTACAGAATTTATTTTATGCTTTTTTTTCTCTCTCTGACAGAGTGTGCATTAACGTCCTTTCCAGTGACAACTGACATACTATAATTTTCAGTACTGCAACTGGAATAATTATCTCATATACTTTGCCAGTTGACTGATTCAGTAATAGCAGGGTAAACAAACCAAGAAGTTCAGTAATTACTGCTATACCAAATAGAAAAATATTATTGAATTTAAAAACTCCACCATATCAGAAGAGATATTTACATTATGAAGTTTAAGATTACTTTATGATATTCAAGATTATGTGTTCCATCTTGATAAGCACCGCAAACCACAGAAACAGAGCAGCCAACAGCACTGTTCAGAGAAAGGCAGTCAAACCAGCAGGAAACACGCTCAATGAAGAGAAAGGAATAAAAAGATGTGACTTACCAGTTGACTACTTGAAATGTCTAGAATTTTCTCTAGGTCTTTAATATGACGTGTGACCTCTTTCAAAAGGAGCTTCAGTCTGTTTCCAATGACATGTACCTTTTCTTTGGCTTCGAGACAATCCTTGCCTTCAGCATTGACTAGCAATTGGCAAGACATATCTTGCAGCGATGCCACCTTCAACTGAGACTCCAGCAGTTCACGTCTGATTTGCTGTTGCCAAGGCAAGCACCACATTTTTTAATAGCAATTAAAAAAAAAAGGAAAAAAAGCTAGAACTCACAAAACTCAACACTTGAAACTAAAGAAATGGGAAAAAAAAAAAGAGAAGCAATACAAATTTCTAATCTGACAGGAAGATATACAGAAGCCTAGTAGCTGCCTGAGATTTAAAATCATCTGTTGTGCTACTCATGAAAGTGAGTGGTGTTCCCTACCAAAGTAAAGTCAGTCACTGACTCTAGTCCCACAGCTCTGCGTTAGCACACAATGTACAGTGCTAACTCTCAAGAGAAAGAGAAATATGATTAGATGTTATTCTGGTGATGTGTTTTGGGAGAGAAAAGGGTGATTATAGTCCTACCATCAGAAGTCTGTGATGATCCTGCAGTATTTCTGAGTCCAGGTTTGGATTGATGGGAACAATCTCATTTTTCCTTCTGTCAATATTCTCCAACCAAAGCAGCAAACCATGGCTCAGTTCATGGAAATCCTGAAAATGATGAATCATGATTTTAATAGGGTAGCAAAATATTCTAGTCAAATTCAGGTTTTTAATTTATCCTCTGATACATCCTACTAGCTAAGTAAAATAACTTCCATGAAGTGCACAATAGAATACTAGAATACTATTCCAGAGATGACAAATTTAGCAAATATTGGGCTGTAAATACATGTTTTAGGTAGCGCAGGTGCATCCTTGAGAAAAACATATGCCAAAGCTGTATTTTGGCTTCCACGGGCAAGTTTCACACGAATTGTGAGCACACCAGATAACTAAATGGTTTCTATTTTCAATATATGGGATGCTGACAATTTGAAATGGGCACAGTACAGACCTGGCACTGTATTAATGCATCCTGCAACGAGCTGCGCCACTCTTCGATCATGCTGCACACGTGCTCCCAGCGCACGTTCATCTGAGTCAGGCGCTCCTGGAGCTTCTTGCTCTCCTCGCTGTCTGACTGAGTGAACTCTGAGCTGCACAGATTGATGGATAAGATGATTGCTTTGCGGTTATCAATTGCTTTCTGCAGCTCCTTGATGATAAGACAAAAGGGAAGAAAGAATGGAAATTGGTAAAATGTGACTTTCAGAAAAAAAAAAAAATTAAGAAGGCATCACAAGACTGCAATGATTTGCCACCAGCAGCTGCAGAAAGGCACCATACTGTAACAGTCCCTTTAGTCTGGATATGACATTTCTGTGCTCACTCTGTGACTCTGCAAACGTTCACTCTTCAACATCTACTAAAATTTTACTGTGAGCATAAACAAGACCAAGCCAATTAAACTTGTAAAGTCTTAAAAGCCTGAAGTCGGAGTTGAATTTTAAATATCTGGCTCATGTTTCAGATATTTTAAAGACAGAGTAGGTCCAACAAAATTTAAAGATGTAGCACAACTGTATTTTAGCTCACAGTAAAACTTTTGCCCTCACTTCTCAGTTTTGCTGATAAACATGAAAACCAACATATTTTCAAGTGGAAACTGCTGTCATCAGTATTTTAAAATAAAAGCTTTTACTGAGAGAAACAGAAACATACAAAGAATATAAAGAACTCCAATTTATAGAAGCACAACTTGTATAAAAACGCTGATTTGTTTACATTGGAAGCCACAAAAGAAACCCCACCTCTTTTGGTTTGGAGGGTACTAATGGGCTTTCAAAGAGAGGGTGAGATAAGAACAGAATTCTTATGAAATGTCCTGTTTTCCACCTACATTACAGCATTTACTTAAAAGCACGATGTCACAGTAACCTTTGCAGCACTTATGGCAGCTATATTTGGATTACAGTGAAGATCAGCATTGACATGCTTCACATGGATCACTGCCGGAAACAGCCCTTACTATCTGTTCACCTCATCCCTGGCATGAAGCATAGTGCATTTTGACATTGGGTCCCATATTTTCGTGCCCACGCTTGTAAGATACTAGTAACTGAATGTGAAGTTGTGGGCCACCACATTTGCAGATCTTTATAGCTGTAAAATATACAGGAGAGATGAAAAAGTAACATGCAGCTCTTGATGCACCTGAGATGACAGAAGACAAAAAGGAATACTGCAAAGGGGCATCAAATTTTTCCTATGTTGCACTGGTGACACTGGGTAGGTTACAACCCCTTTGGACTTTTTCTCCTTCCTCCACACAAAGTAGTATTTCTCAATGAGGCATTTCTTTTGAAGCAGCTATTTTGTTACCAATTTGAGTAGAAGAGAATTGATCGAACTTGGCAGTTTTTTTTATTTCATCAGTTTGGGTGACATCAGGAGTTATCTATACATTCTGAAATTACAGAACTGCCACGGAATTACTATTCCAAAACTTCATTTGGATTGCCAGTGGTACATTTTCCTGCCAAAAGGCGATTCAGAAAATCACTTCCCCAGTTACTTTATCAGCAGCAGCCTGCTATGTGGAGCAAACCGGCTGCAATTACTGGTAAGCTCCTCAACATACCTGTGGCACTCAGTTTTACGAGGTAACTTACGGAAAAGAGCAGTAAAACTCACTTTCAGTTTTTTAATTCTGAGCTCAATAGTTTGTATGTCAGTACTGAGATCAAGGCGGTGGAGCTTCTCCAGTTCCTCTTCAGTTTCTCCCAACCAAGCCCAGATGCTATTAAGGTCGGAGTTGAACTGCTGCCATTGCTGAAGGTTCTGCTTCATCCTCAGCTCCTTGCTTAGAGCTTGAGCCTGGATTAACTCCCATCTTTCAATTACACCTGGAATTACAAACACAAAATTCAACAAAAGCCAAAAAAACCCACTAGCTACACACACACAATTGCATGAATTGAATACTGTTCAGGACAAAAAGATGCTCCATAAAAACCCTAAGCCACAAACTCTAACCACATTAAAAACTAAGATTGAAGAAAGTGATGTTGGAGAGAAAGAATGAAGAACCTGGATGATTCCCCTCAGCAGGTAATTTTATTGCTTTCTAATGTCAGACTTCTATGAGCAGAATCAGGTGAAAATAAATTTCTTTACTGTAGGCAGATAATCATAGAGGTGAAAGCTAGTATTAAAAGAAACAAAGGATGACTTAGGTGTTTTGTACAGCAATATAAGCAACCTTTTTCATGAGAAATCTTACAACAAAAACCCATTGCATCCACAGGGACCTTCTGAAAGGCTTAGGGTTATGCTTCATGATATGAAGGGGTTCTTAAAATGGACTTGTATGCCTAAACTCTTTGTAGGGCATACACAGGGAATACTTACTCTTCCTTACTATTCCTATTAAAAGATGTTAAACAGAACATGGTAACAGACCATCATGTAAAATTTACATCAGCAAATAACAGAAAGTGTTTATTCTGAAAATCATTGCATGTTTGCTACTTTCCATAATTGCTGTTCATCAAATGAACTATGTGTTACTTACCAGCTGTTTGTGTTTCAGTACTGTTCATGTTAATGAGTCCTGAAAATTTTTCTTCTTCCTCCTTCAGTTTATATCCAAGCCTTCTTACTGAGTCTATGCTTCCACTGCATTCACCTAGCAGTTTCATCTGTGTTAACAAACAAAATACCCCTTTTCAACATGCACTGTACAGGACCAATTGTATGGGCAGTGCGAATTACAATGCAAATGACAGAAATTTCCAGAAGTAAGTATAAGCGTGAAGGAAAAAATCTATTATTTTAAAAATCTGTGCTGATCCTACAAAAAAAAGTATTGGAGACAATAAAGGCTTAAAGCTTAAGTTAAGACTGAACAGAAATAACATAGTTCCGTTATGCCAAATCTTTCCAGATGTCTTAGGTGCCATCTTTTCTGAATTTTAAGACACTATGGGAAAGACACTAGAAGACTGATGAAGGAAATTAACCTAAATGTGGAAATACTATTCTGCATCCAAGCAGCTAATTTTTAAATTCTGTCTGTAATAAAACTATTTGAGTGGCTTAGAGAGAGATTTCCAGAAAACCTCTCTGAGAAAGCTTTTTAATCAGGGATTCCATACATGCAACCTTGCTTATATGATGCATGTTTATAATTCATTAGCAAGATGAATACTGTGCCTGAAGCTATAAAACCTGCTTTTAAAAGCAGAGGAAATTCAAACAAGGGTATCATCACTAGACGGATAAAAGCATGTGTGAGAAAGTACTTCTAGACATCTGCAACAATGTAATAGGAAAATAAATTCCTTAGTCATGTTCCTCTAATCTTATGCTATTGTAGACACACTAATAACATAAACAACAATAGCATATGGTTAAGGGTAGCAACCACATGAGTGAGTCTGAGAAGCAGTTACAGCTAATTGCTCCATTGAAGCAGCTGTATTTCCTTCAATGGCAAAGCTAAGATAAGCTTGGAGTGCATATTTGACTGGGGCTCCAAAACACACGCACATATCCCTTGTAAGTGGAATCCAGTTCTGGTCCTGTGGGTGTCTTGCTACGGATGATATTTTCCGTTTGCTGTATTTGGAAACGACTGGTGTCCAAGGCCTTGTCCAGCTGTCGGATATGTGCTTCCAGAGCACCTGGTTCACCTGTATCACAACCAAAAAAGAGTGACTGTCAACCCAATTTTTCCAAAGTTTTTTTTTCCTTGCCCAGGCAGAATAGATATTAGGAATACTATTTAGATTAGAGAGTAAAGGAGAAATGTGGCGGCAGCAGTATGAGTGGTACAATGTCAAAGATAAGTGATAACTAGTTACATTAGTGTTAGCAACCCTCAGAAGATGATACCAATGAACAAGCTTGCCATAAGCATACTATAGAAGAGTCCACAGTTTAAAGTAGGCTTGCAAATTATTCTGAAGTGACTTTTCCCCCACACTGAATGCCTTGCCTTTTTTTAAAGAGAAAGTTCTCAGCAAAGCGTACTCTAACCTCAATGAATTTGGAAAACATCTAGCTCCCTTTCAAACACTGTCAAATAAAACCCTGTAAACCAAATCTCCATTTGTATGATCTAAATCCATGTGAAAATTCGGTATTTTCACTTCTCTTTGTGTTATTCCTCTCCACTAAAAAGCAGTATAATTTGTATTTCCATTAAAGGATCCTATTAGTATACAATTTTAAAGACTAGAAGTGGCATACAAATGCTAAGTGATACTCTTATAATCCTATTGTCAAAATCCATAGATGACTGGACATCTTGGAGGCCCACAGCAAGTTGTCAGTGACTGATTTGGGCAACCACACTAAGCGCAAAATTTAAAGTATTTTTCCAATTAGGTACTTAACAAAGATCATGCTTAATATATCTGCAAGATGGTGTTTTTCATTCAAGCTCTTGGGAACCTATACCAATGTTTTTGAAGCAGGACTAACTTGTATTTTCCTTATAGAGGTCAGCTGAATTCTATGATAAAAATTAGCCACAGACAATTCTAATGTGAAGCAGGCTGCAGCCTAGAGGACCACATGAGATCCTTCTTATCCATATTCTATTACTATGCCTGATTTCCATCTGTTTACAAAGACAGTTTGAATTTATTCATAAAGACACAATTAAAAACATGAATAGAGAAGGAGAGCCTTCTGTCCAACTAATTACAGGAAACGGAGCCTCTTGGATGATTAACCTTTTTTCATATAAAACACCACCTCACCCCAGATGGACAGGACAAAGTGCTCAACATTGCTTTTTGCTCATTACTTAAAAAATTTTCACAGGTCAAAAAACTAAACACATTTTTTCCATAAGTACTGCTATTAAGGGTATTACTTATACCCTTTATAAATAATATTATTTCACTAATTTGGGGAGTAAATAAAAATGGGTGGTGAACCTGAGGCTTGTGTCACAGACACTAGGATTTTAAATGTTTGCTGTTTGCAATGAAGTCGTTATTTAAAAAGAGGAAAACTTTGAAACAATGAGAAAAGGTATTTCAAATGCATCTAATTACTCCAAGAGAGTCATCTAACAAATGAGACAGTAGGCTTAATCTTGTGCAATAAGATAATAATTTTCCAATATGTAAGACTAAGATAAAGACAGTACCTCAACTTGGCATTTTGATCACATGAAACAACTAACCTAAAAGTTTATATCTGCTTGATAATCCAAGATGTGTCTGTGTTAAAAAAAAAAAAAAAAGCAAACCCAAAAATTAGGTATTGCTTTATACTTTCTCCTTCTGCCTTAAGATGTAACAATGTATTAAGTCTAGTTGATGGCACCAGAGAAAAAAGACCAATCAGATCAGTTTAGTTTAGTCAGCCAAGGTGGGAGGGCTAATACTTCAAACATCATCATTTCATCTGTGCCCCTAAGGAGACCTTTAAGTGCAGTAGTAAAGCAGGAGGATACTTCTAAGTTAAGATGCTAATGCTGCCATGTAAGAGATATTTATCTTGTAAGTTGTGAAAAGACAGCAGATGCTAAGAAGAGAGAAAGAAGTTATGCTTGTGCACCATGGTATTTGCATCTGGCTATTCTTAGTCTTTTAGGATGCCTACCAGAGATATTTTTGAGGGCGTTTTCTGTGAGTGTTACATAGGCCTCAAGAGTTTCAGGGATCTCTACATCTGAAAAAATAAAAACACAATCTGAATTGATGGCTCAGCAATGGCCATCTTCTTACAGCAGGAGTCCTTTTCATGGGATGGATTATATAAATGGTTCCAATAGCAAACATTCTCTCTGGAGAAGGAAAAATATGAAGACTGAAACACAGGGAGGCTGCTACAAAGTCTCTTAATATCCAGGCAAACCTGACTCTTTTCAGAGCAAGGACCTGGAAAGCAAAAGACAGCCACAAGATCAGAGTAAAATACACCGGTATGTCTTATCCCACAACTAGCTCCATTTGGGCACTGTCACTTGTTAAGATTTATTACACAAAGCACGAACACTTAGAAAGGATTTCCAACTTCAGCAGAGAACAAGACCCAAGATCCCACCTCAGACTAAACACTCATTTGCTGGAGTCTTGCCTGAATAAGGACTGAGTCAGGATTTACTTAAACACTTGATTTTCTCTGTGGGTCTCTCCCACAGCATTTTTCATTATTTTGTTCTGAACTTTTTGCCATATCCAGTATAGTTTCTTCTAGTCAGAATAACTTAGGACACAGGGCTGTTAAGGATGACATATTCCATCTGGCAGGCCTCAGCGATACACAGCCAATTCCCTGCCGTATCATGTATGCCTTTGCCATTTTCCAAGGCTGTCGTCATCCAGGAATCTCCATCACTGTCTCTAAGGCCAGAGGGCCACTAAGATCACTTAGGAAACACTATTTAAAGTCATCAGGGGCTATTTAAAGTACTTTTCCAGGAGAATCTTGGCCACGCAATCACACATGTAAAATTTGCCTTTTTTTTTTTTCTCAGAGAAAACAAAGCACACAATCTGCCACCATACCTGCTATGCCAGCTGCTCCTCTCAGGTAGAAGTCTTTTTCTTGCCCTCCGTCTTCTTCAGAGTGCAGTGCCCGTGAAACGGCTGTCTCCAGGTCCCTGCTAAGGTCGTAGTCATGATCCCACTCCAGGGGGATGGAGTCCACGCTCGCAGGGGTATCTCGCCCCGATCGCTCGCTCCTCAGCGGCTGGGAAAGAGGCAGCGAAAGGTTGGAAGAGGGGTGCGGGGAGAGAACGCTGTCCGCAGATTTGTCATGCCAGCGTATGTCAGAGAGATCTGCTGATTCATCCAGATCCACCTCTCTGTCAGAGAGGTCGTGCTCGTCATCTGTTAGCTAGAAGCATAATGCAAACAGAAGCGATCAATGAAACGTGCAGAGGCACTGCATGCTCAGCCTGGGTCAGTGAAATAAAGTAGCATTAGGTGACAGTCACACTGATGGGGTTTTTGTTCTGCATGCTTTTGCACTTCCCTTTCATTATTTTTAAGGTGTGCTAAAAAACTAAAACAACAAAGAAGATCAAAGTGCCAGCTCATTTTAAGTACTAGAGGCACCATAAAGTCTCACATAAGGCAAATACCTCCAGACTTTCACTGATGTTACTTCAATGCACATATTAAGTTAGAAAACCATCTGGAATCAATTAATAGAAAGCATAAGTGATCTTTATAATGAGCACTGCCCTCACTACGTTACTTCATATTTTGAAACCCCTGGATTTTGTTCCTTTCATTCAGTAGGACTTGAGCAACCAAAAAATTGTTTTCCTTCCACTTTCTCCTTTTGTTTTCTTTTTCTATTTTGGAGCTTGTGTTCAATTCTGGAGACAAATCTCTGTCTCTTCTGATGAGAAAAATAATTTTATCTTTTTTTTTTTAAAAAGAACCTCACTAAGCTGCCAATCAAACTATCTGACAGTGCAGGGAGATGTTCTTATGACCAGTACCACCATGAATAAAGTTTACAGAACTCCAATTTGCATGGATTTTCATGATGTTTTACAGAAATTCCAGATCTTGTCAGTTTGCTCTCTGAACAGGACACAAACAGCATTTAATGAAGGGAGGCAGAAGGTCAGGGTTGCAACAAAATTTAACCACAGGACTTTTGGAAAGTTACGTAGGCATCATTTCAACATCTTTCCTCATTCTCACATTTGTAAAATGGCAACAAACCAAACAAGTAAAAACATATGTAAATATACACACAGGAAGGCGGATAAGTTTCTTGTGATAGCGTTCCACACGACCGAAGACCTCTTGGCAGTAACGATGCAGCTCATCTAGTTCCTCTTCAATCACAGCTGCATCCAGGGGCTCGCTTTTCTCAATGAGTTGCTCACCTTGCACAATTATCTGCTCAATTTTGTTGTTGTTCAGTGAAATTTCTTGCTGGAAAGCCTGTGTAAAAGAAAAGCCCATGCTTTATCAACAAAATCAACACGACAACAAGCTGAGTAATTATGGATGCAAGTCTTTGGAGTTCTTCGGAAAGAATGGTGGGGGTAACAGACAGGGATTGTGCCAAATACTCCTGTCATGAGCAACAATGAGCAATTAAATTAAATTTAGCATTCCACAGTGTTTCAAGCAAAAACCAGTGATACTTCATGGTTTACCATCTCATTCCTCACTTGTTGAATTTGGAAAGAAAGCTCTTCTCTAAACAAGCCGTGCCAATGACCAAATGTCTAGAATGAACACAAATGCTATACCTAGCACAGTGGAATTTGGGATAATGTGACCTTTAGTATTGTTCTCTCCAGATAAGGAGTTTTCTGATGCAAAAATGGTTAAAAAATGTGGTAATTATTAGATATTAGCAATAATGGAGACTTCACATAAATAATTTTTATTAATATTTCCTATTTTGACGAGAGAGTATACTATCACCGCTGTTTTTTCTTTTTCTATTTTCCACAGCTCTTTCAAAGACCTTATATTTTGACACAAAAGTACATATTGGAATCTGACATAACCCATAACTTTTAAGGTTGAAGTCTCGGCCTGCAAGTAAAGGAACTATATCATGCTGCATTTCTGCATAATGTTTCTTAAAATTTTTTTTCCCTCCGTGCATGTGGTTTTTTTCCCCTTCTTTCATCCCTTCTTTTGTAACTACTCATTCTTTACCTTAAGTTGCTTTATCTTTGCTTGGACATCACACTCTGAGAAATGCTCGATGTTGGTCAGCTGCAGGTCCATCTCTGTTAGCCATACCAGGATGCTGTCACGCGCTGTTTCAAACTCCTCCCGCTGGCCAATAAAATGCTGGAGGGTGGAAAATTGTGTGGCATGAAATGACCAACAACATGAAAACCCCCAGCAATAGCGGGGAAATGACTTTCATCCACATCAAACCCAATTTTAACTCAGTACACCTTCTTTCATTTCCTTCATGCTTTCTAAGGTTCCCTTTCCAATAACACCATCTAGAGCTGCAATTAGCAGACCTATGAAAGTTATCTTCTGTGAGGAAGGTGGTGTTTGATGTCACCAAGCATTTTCTACAGCCTGTACTTTGGTTACTTTGGACTAAGTGAGCTGATAAGCTTCCTTCCTCTTCCAAAGGTAGAAAACTCCTCAAAAACACTGTGCAAATGCATTAAACTGAAATCTGCTGAAGCACCCTTGATTCATAACTGGAGTAGTGAAACTGAAGTCTTAAAAATGGAAAAATACTTTTAGCCTGCGCAGGATGGAGGTAACTCGCTTTTGTAAGTTGTCCCATCTCTGGTTCCCCTCATGAACCATCTGCTTCAGGCTGCCATTGGAGTCAGTGCGGTTCTCCCGGGCCAGGCGCCGATATTGCTTATTGATCAGCTCCAGCTGAGTCAGGCTTTCATGCACTTGTCTCTGGAAAGCCTAAAGCAGTATGAACAAAAGAGACCTTTAGACTTCTAATTACTGAAATCAGGATACATATATAGATCTCTTGCCTTATTTTGACCCTACTTCTGCACTCTGACTTGTGTTAGACAATAAATTCCACTAATTGGAGACATCTCTATGCCCTATAGAGATACTGCTTTCTGATTAAGGAAAGCAAAACCTAAACCAACCAAACAAAAACCCTTCAAAAAAAACCAGAAAAAGGTTTATAAAACTGACACGGTTCACTGAATGAGAACTGCAAAATGAACATCCATTATAAAGGCAAAATCAGTAAAAAAAAAAAAAAAAAAGAGTCTTCTTTCTACGAAATTATATGCTTTTGTATTTGAGAAGTACAAACAATGAACACGAAATTCTTCTTTAAAAAAAAAAAGAAACAGAAATACAAGATTCCTGTGGCTTCACTGGATTTCTTTTCACATATTGAATTTGCAGAAATGCAAACATTGAAGAGATTTGAGCGATTGTTTATTCTGAAACACAGTACTGAACGAGACATCTCTTTATATTTAGTATACTGGTGTACAAGTAAGTTTTGTCTTAAAATATTTGCGGAAAAGAAAACGTCACGAATATCCATGCCAACTTATGTCTGGGCAAATGTTTGCACCATGTACTTTTGGTGCTTGCTCTGCTCTTACAAGAGACACAGAGATGCAGCTGAGGTGCACAGGTGACCTAGTCCATGGGTTTTATGTTGTGACTAGCAATCATGAAGCTTGGAGAAAGCACCTTATAGAGAAACGACTGAATTAATACCTTTAATATTAATAATAATATTAATAACAACACATGAATGTCTTTCAAAAATCTACTTGCTTTTATCTTGTCACATCACCAAAATAGAAGAGCTATCAAAGGAAGACTTCAAACCTAGATTACATCAGCTCTCTTTTGAATACAAGTAGGTGTTGGATCCCACTTGCTCTCTGATATTCCTCACAATGCAATAAAACAGTCAATCTCTTCCAAAACTAGACACTTCCCTTAATAAGGACTGTAGAAGTAGGATAGGTACAGAAATTTTAATTAAACAGGTGAGTTTTCTATGTGAAAATATATATACTTCATATTGCACCATTTAAAGCTAAAAATGAAATAAGCACATTTCTGCTGTAATAGCAGAGAAAAAAGTAAAGAAACTGCTTGGAAAAAAAATAAAAATCTGTAGAGTCCTCTTGATATAATTATTCTCTTCACTGAATGGCAATCAAATTGGGTAGGGGACCCAACCAAAAAGGAGCAAATGCGCTTGCAGCTAGGGTGAAATGATCAGCAGAACTGAAGTAATTTAAAATTGCACAAGTATTCCTATATTAGAGGCACAAATCTGACTGTATTTACTAGGATCATGAAATCTAAAAGCATGCAGTTGTTGTTTCACCTGTTACCAAGCCTTCTCCAGCAAAAGAACAGCTGTTTCTTTGCCTTCCAGTTTTTCATCTCAGCTACACAAGAATTCATCCATTGCATTCCTTCCTGTAAACTCTTTTCATTTCTCCATAAACTACTGGAGAGGAAGGAGTTTGGTTTTGTACAGTGAAGTCAGTGAGAGCCATCTCTGACCTCTGTGCTCAGGAACTGCAAGGTTCTTATATGGTCTGATAAGCTCTTTTTGTTGTGTGTTCTTGTTTATTTTTTTTAATTAAAGTGTAGATATGGAGAAGAAAATAAAATTAGAAAAAATGTATAGTTAAAGCAGAAACTGCTTCTGTCAGTATTTTAAGTGGCCAACTTAATACTGAATTCACAGTAAAGCTGCTAAATTCCAATGAATTTGAATACCACAATTTTGTTACTTGCATTCCTGCTATTTGGTAGGCAAAGAAATTAGGTGTTCAGGAGGAAAAAAAAAAAGAGTGAAAAAATAAGGAAAAAAGAGAAAGAACCAAACTACAGGGAAAGCAGGCTTTTGGAGAGGCTACACTGTTCTCTTTGCATCTTGTTCCGGCTGACACTCTACAGGCAGTAAAAAAATCCACCAGTCTGCTGCAGAGGAAAGGTCACCATAACAGCTGAGGATCAATAAAACCGACTTTGGGCAAAGTCAATACAGCTGTAAAAATCAAAGAGTCAGTATACTTTTGGTACTGCTTCTCAAAGAGAGACTTACTACATAACAGATTTAAATCCTGATCACTGAATAAAGGGTCAACAGGAAAGGGGTCTGAGGCAGAGTGCTTGTGTCCAGGAAGCAAATTTTTTATACTATGGCAATCTACCTGGCCATAATGAAGTCTGGCTTAATGACGTCTGTTTAAAACCAAAACCTGGCCAGTACATTCATAAATGTGAATGTCAATTATAGAACTCAGCGCTTCACAGTTTATGTTTTTGATTTAACTGTTAAACCAAAACCTATTAACTGGTCTTACACATTGTTTAAAATTTGCATTTCTTTTTCACAGCAAATACTTTACAGCATTTGACTGTTTATGGAATTGCCTAAATAATTTTTTCTCTTTCTTCTCTCTCATCTTGACATACTCTTTGCGAATACGAATCTAAGCAAAAGATTTTCCCCTGTGACTCACCAGATGACGTGAATGTGTGCTTTACACACAGGTTTACAATCCCTTGTAACTATGAGACAAGCTCTCACATCCTCTAGACACAAGTGAGTCATGTAACAAGCTCCTAAGCACTGACCAAAGGGACAGCTTGTCAGTTTTGAAGCATGCTTAACTAAACTCCTAAGTAACAGGGGACACCACATGGACATATAAAAATACATGCATGAACATGAATTTCACGTATAAGCATCTAAATGGGTGATATTCTGCATCATACGAGAGAGTTCAGAGGGCTGGCTTCAGAGAGTTATGGAAAGAATAAGAAGGATAAAATCAAAGCAAAAGCTAAAACATGCAGCATGCATTTGAAGAGGCACTTGGTGAAGGGAGATTTAGGAAGGCTTTGGAACACCGACTGACTGGATCTATTAAAAAGTTGCAGAAATAAAAAAGGTGAAGAATCTAGATTTGGTGAACAAAGAGTGGAGGCAGAGTGGATTGATTTATTAGCATTTCCAGTGGCCATCTTCCACTGTCTTTTTATCTTAGGAACCTGCCATTGAAGACAGCTACAAAATCATCAACTCCACTTTATTAATACAGCATCTCTGCTGAGTAACTTGGTTATGGGAAAGAAGAACACCAGCTGGCTGCTGCAATGTGATCAGTAGGTATTGAATTTCAACCACTCTAAATCACCTCAAATTTCTTCAGTTCTTCCTTAGCAACAGTGTAAAGCACACCAGAGGAGCTTGGGAAAGCAGCTGTCCTCTCAGAGACTTTTAGCCACTCTTCAAATCTAGAGTAGTCATCCAAAAATTTTTGCCATAGCCTCCAGGTCTCTTCAATTCTGTAACAGACAATGGAAAATTAGAGAATGCTTGGACTGTTGGCCAGCTGACCTATAGAACTTTAACCAGTCATCTGCAACAGCAAACTAGCACTGCACCAGACAGTAACTGACTAATAATCTAACTCAGCCAGCCAGACTGATAAACAGACCACAGGGAAGGCTGGCTCATTCCAGACTGAGCTAGAATAAGATGAAGGCATTTTTTTTAATGCATCTAATTTTGGAATCAGTATAAAAAAAAGTTTTAAGTTTGTAATAGGAGCTCTAAAAAGCTGAGCACACACTAAATAACTTCTGAAATGCAGTGCCAGTGACATCAGTAAAGTTGCTCTTTAATACAAATAACTGTTTCCAGTACAATAAAGATCCTAAATACTGACAGCTAAGTTAACTTACAAGTGCAAATCTATTAAAGCATAATGTATACATTCTAAAAAGTAAAACAGAGTTCCATGCATGATTCCACATTAACTTAAAATAGTTCTGAAGTCACTTGCTGGACACAAAGGTATGAAAGCCCATGTATGTTCAAGACAGAGTATGCTGAAGATAGAACTTAAAAATGTATTTATAAGTAGAACTTATAACATGGAACTGCACTTATAGATATATACGACTCAAGAATTTCCATGGCAATAGTTTAAAATTACTTAAAGATAGGAATCTATGGATATAGAGCAACAAAACCTAAAAGCAATAAATGTTTTGCGTAAAATAAACAAAAAACTTTACTAAATAAAATGAAGGATCATAAGAAGTTCAATTCATCATTTTGAAACGTCAAGTTCTTCCTAGGGTTGTTTATATGACTGTACAAACACGGCAGAAATAAGTTCCATAACTTTAAAGGTTAAAGAAAATACCTTCATAAATACGGGAGTTTAAACCTGTAAACATGTCTCATTACTAGTCAGCACACAGTACATAGCATTGCCCCAATCCAGCCTACATCATCACTGCTGTTGAAATCACCAAACTATCCTATGTGGGAATAGAAAACAATGAATCTTCTGGATACAATGGGCATGCAGCCTACAGATGGTCTAAGCATGTGAAATTACCCAGACTACACCCAAGAATCCTGGGTGCTCTGCCCTCACTTGCTCAGCACAGCTAAGGTGGACAAGTGAAGAAATTCAGTATGAGTGCTCAGTCCCAAAATTCTTCCAACTAGACAAAATCAGACATAAGAGAAATTGCTGAGGAACACTGGGTACATGTAAACCCTAATACCTGGAATTACATTCCACCCATTCAAAAACTAGTTTCCCATCTATCTCAGTAGTTCCTGTATAAATTTAAGTGTCACAACGTGCCTTTTAAGTCATGTTTTCTAAATCTCTTGGAACCACTCCTATCATCTAAGCTTTCTCTAGTTTCTCTCTCATAATTTCTATGAAACATGGGAAATAACAAATCATTCTATCAAATGACTTGCGAGTAAAATTTGATGATTGTTATCTGTACTTTGTATGAAGGTATATGCAACCCAAAATTTAATTTTTTTCATAGAAGCATAACAGCTATTGGCTTCTATTCGTTTTATGATCTTTTTTGGACCCCTACACTCTTTTATTCATCATTACAACCATATAACATACATCCCATCCTGTATTTCTGCCTATGGAAGGAAATGCCAATCTGCAGGCATTTTAGACTTACTTAAGTCGCCTTTCCATTGACATTGCACAAATATTCCTCCACCTTCTGTCCAGATTGCGTGTAGCCTGCTGGATAGAGTCACACTCTGCTTCTGTGGCACAAGCATCACAGTCATGAAGAAGTACTTCACACAGATTGAGAACAGATGCCACGCCAGTGCTGTGTTTCTCTATGTCCCTCTGAAGTTCCTGCAGGTGAAGAAATTAGTTCTTAAGAGAAATTGCAAAACATGCATCCATGCAAATGTATTTATCTTCCACTTACTTAAAAAAAGAAAAAGCTTGCAAACAGAAGAAAAACATCCAGTAAATACCAATTAAGAGAGTGCATCTACACGGTGGTGATGCAATGTTATCAACGAGGCCAGGAGAACCTGGCAGCATGCACAGCTCTCCCAGGGACTATGAACACCAAACCATTACCTGGGACAAACTGCCAGAGCTCTGCATGCTCAGCTGAGCATCTTTCACACACACTGAATCAACATCACCAATAAATAGCAGAATTATTCTCAGCCCTTTCCTACTATCACAGAGAATGTAAAGCAGAAGTTAGTAACAGAAGTGTGACAAGGAAATATGTTCTTATGTTCTGCGAGGGTTTGGCACAGGGACCCTTCACAAACATACTGTTCCCTGAGTGAGATGGCTGCAAAGTGGCATGTTTGACATGGAGGCTGGCAGCAGCACATGTTGAACAGTTCACGTGTAGGAGATTATTCTTCCTTCAAGTTTCCAGTTCTACAGCATTTTCATTGGAAATGGAAAAGGAAAATTCCAGACACCTAAAGAAAATGCACTCATATTGTCTTAGCACTTATTATATTTGATCAGTATTTTTTCTGTCAGTTTCTTGGTTCCAATGGCTTATTCTACACAGATGATAATGTTTCATCTAGAAGTTGGATTTCACCTTTAGTTTTGATCTCCAGATTCAAGTTAAGACAAACCACAAAAGTAACTGGTTGTTGCTGTTGGATCAGTGCAATGAAAAGAAACTGCTTGACTTCTATCTACATTTGTAATAAATAATCAGAATATTAGATGGAAAAATCAGTATGGACAACAGCAAAGCCAAGACAACACAATTCCAATAGTGACAAAGAAATACAAATGCAACTACACCGAAAAGTGCTATATTGCTTATAGAATACTAGTTCAGTTCTGATTCAGATGAAAAAAGGAACCAATAGGACAATTAGAGATGTGGAGGTTTACTTAGGAGAATGTGGCAGCTTGAGGATGAGTAAACTGCTCCTTATAATTTTGCTATTTAAGTAAACTATGACATGCAAAGGGAAATACAATGTCAGCATACTGTACCTAGACACATTTAAGGTCTAACTAGAGGAACTTTTCTTACAGCTAGCAACATAATCTGAAAATGTCTTCCAGCAGGAAATGAGATCTAAATGTTGAATTAAAAAATTCAGGAAATTTGAAATAGAGCAAGGTTGACCTACATCAACCATTTGTTTTGGTTGTTTGTAATAACTGGGGTTTCACTTAATGAAGTAATCTATTTTATCTTCTCATCTAGGGAGTTATTTTTTAAACATGTACTTGAGAACATCGAGCGGAAAATCACAATCTTTTCTTCCTCAGCAATGGCCCTTTCACTTCACTTGCCTGAAAAATACTTTCATCATGATGTCAGAGTGCTTATTTTTCTTTCTATCTGCCCTGAAATATTATAGAAGGGCAGATACTATAATCAGATGTAATACTTTATGAAACACACACTCCAGACAGCTATGAGACTTGAGGTTAAGTAAGTTCAGGTAACCCAATCTCCTTTCTAATGTTTTGGAGTAAAGCAGTAGTGAGAACTGTGGGTCCCGAGGATTCCTAAGACTTACACTTTTTTTATTCACCTACAGAACATTTCCACAAGCAATGTCTAGACTATTTTTTTCTCCATAGTCTAATATTTATTTCCCAGATTTTAAAATTTATTATGTTTATTAGAGAACATTAAGCCTTTGGGTTAGTTCAGAAAGGAGTGTCACTTTTATGCACTGCTGTCACCCATATACAACCTTTATTTGGCCAGAACCAAACATAATTTTTTCGCATTTCAAGTGGTAGAAGATTAAGAAAATAAAAAACAAGAAATCCTTTAAATGGAGTTCATTACCCTAGGAAAATACTGCACTGAAGTTACCCCACCTTCCCCAGGATATCCAGATTCAACTATATTTTTAATTTCATAGACACCAGCAATCTGCAAAGCTGATGCTTGGCTGAATTAAATGCTGAGAAGTAGATAATGGAGTTTCATAAATGGAATTTGTCTCTCCTCTTTCACAGCATAACATTTTTAACCTAATTTTGCATATGAACAACTAGGAAGATAACATGACTTCAGTGGAAGATCAGTGGAAAAGAAAACCAAGTCACTAACAGAAGAGACACAAAAAAAATACTTGAGAAGGTAGCCTTCTGAGGTGTGGTGGAGAGTGATATAGCCTCCAACTAATAAAAGTACTGGTTGCCATGCATTGAAGGTGGGTGGATTTTTAAAATTATTATTATTATAACCATGTCTTGTATTGGTATCACATCAAATCATCACCATTTTTCCAAATACGGCATCCTCCCATGGTCAGATTCACCTCTATTTCTCCCCTTTAGAGCTCAAATTAAACCACTCTCACTTCTACAGAATATCACTGCATGCTGCCACCACAAGGAAACAGAGAAAGACAGAGATATACCAGTCTCTGTGCCCAAGATAAATCCCGTAAGAAGTGGCTGTAACAAACTATGGGATGTCTGCATAGGGATTCTAGTAAATAATCTTAACTATCTACTTTGTTGATAGCAATGTTCAGCCCTTCCCAGCACTTTATTGTCTCAGAAACACCATTCATTAGTGATGCTTCTGTGTTATAAATTATTATCCCTATGTAAATTCCATATAGAATATTAATAAGTAATTCTGAACAGAGATGTAACAAAACAGTTGAGGAGCTGGCAAAATCTCTGAAGGAGTTCTTGGCTCTCAATTCCACATCCAGCTTAAAGGAGCAAAATGCCCATTTGTACTCTTCATAAATTATCCACAAAATAAACTGTCTTTCCTCTTCCCATGCATTTCTTTCTCCTCTGGAGAAAGGACCCAGGAGAGCATCTAACTCATCTCCAGTGGGCATCAGAAAGGTATTTTTGCCAATAAATAACCAACAGAAACTCAAAGGACAACAGTTCTCTCCAGCAATGTGCTTCTAGGTAAAACTGCACTGGGCAGTGAAATGAAACAGGAAGAAAAAAGTACAGTAAATCATCTTAGAAGTAACAGTAGTTTCAATGCCAAAAACTGGCTGACTTCACGCTTTTCTACGTATTTTAATCTAGCACTGCATAAAGGCTTTGTGTAGTATAAATCAACCAATTTTAACTTCACATCTATAGCTCATGCATCTTTGCGTGCAAAGTGACTCTCAAACAAGCTGCAAAATAAAACTGAGTTAGAAAGGTTGCTAAAAATAGTAATTTTCAAGCATTTGCAAAATTTGCAAGGTCTAATAGGTGTCAGTTTTGCCTCTCGGAACAGACAATTCAAACAAACAAAAACCACAAGCCTTAAAGGAAAACAACTGCAATAACTCGTTCAGGTTACATCTCTTGGTGCCTTACCTTTCTTGGAAATGTCAATCAGCTCCTGGAGGATTCGATGTCAAGGCCAGCAGAAGGCTCTATAAGTGACACAGTAAGTACCACTTGCCTTGATATTTAAGCATTTTGCCTCATGCCCTCTCAAATGAACTGGGTATGGGCGGCCCAAGGACACTCTACTTTGGCTCTCCCCATGTCACCATTCACCTGGTAAGTGTGTTGTATTTTACCTGCTGTTCATTTAGCTTCCTTTGTATCTCCTCAGAGTCACAAGTCTCATAGACGATAGGTTTGGACAGCTCTGACTCAATGTGGGCAAGCCAAGATCTCAGGCTACTCATGTTTTTATCCAGCTGCTGCACTGCAACAAGGGTTTCCTTCAACTTCTTTACCCTGTAAAGAAAAAGAAATGGCAATATTAAGTACACCCTGAAGAAAAATTTTCACAGCATGTGTTTCAGAAAGTTTTTGGAGAAACTTCACTTAGATGATAAGTGCTGCTGTAAAGTCTTCCTTTATTATGTAACAGAAATATATTATTTGTGCATAGAGTCCTGCATTCATAGCTGCTGGTTGAGAAACACTGAGTCCTTACTAATGCCACATAACATTTTCAAAGCTTCTGTACCTTTATCAGTTGACTTTAATATTTGTTAAGAAAAGTTTTCTGTTTTTTTTTTTTTTTTAATGAGTTCACACACATCAAACCCCCAAAACAATTTAAGTAATTTAGTTGAGTATTTGACCAATAGGTGACAACTGTTTTTCTTAGGAGTACAAACAACTTATCTGTGTACCGGTGGGAGAGTGCACTGAGTGAACAGGCCTTTTTCACACCCATGAAAACACTGAACTATGTATCACAGAAGGTTTGTGTTGGAAGGGATCTTTAAAAGTCGTCTAGTCCACCTGCTCTGCAATGAGCACGGACATCTTCAACTAGATCAGGTTGTTCAGAACCCCGTCCAGCCTGACCTTGGACATTCCTAGGGATGGGGCATCATCTGGGCAACGGCTCTGCACAACCTGTTCCAGGGTGAAGACTTGTCCTTGAATAAATAAGTTTTAGAGCAAGAAATCCAGCTGAGAACTTGGGGAGAATTCTTGAATCCCAAGGGCTGCTTTTAGTTAGTGTTATTAGACTATTTCAGGTTTAAACAGATTAAATTGGAATGGAACTGCACAGTGATTTCTATCCAGTATTTTTCTTGGAATCGTGACTCTGGAAGACCAACAACCAGGAAAAAATAAATAGATTTCTGTTTGTTTGTGGTTTGGTTTTTTTTTTTAATCAAGAGAGCATTAAGCTTAGAGAGGGAATAAATTCACCTAAACTTTCATCCTGTCTCAGTTATTTTTCCTTCAATCTGTTTGAACTACAAAATTGTCCTTCATTAACTCTCTCCTTCCTGTCCCCATGTTTCATAACGTACATTATTAGTGGACTCTGAATTTTTTTCTAAGGTCTCTCTTTTTCCCTGTTTGTGTGGCAACAAAAATAATCTTGAGTAATGTTCCCTTTTACGCTCCTATTGCTCTTCTACTTAAGTGTTTCAATATCAGAAGGGTGTAAAAGATGAGTGCAGTTGGGTATAGACTAACTAAATTGGGTTGAAAAATACAAGATTACCAGATTTGTTAAAGAAACAAAATGCCACCTGACTATGCTGTAATTCAAAAGAAGCAATTCACATTTTTTTCCACAATACTAATCTGCAAATTTATCAAGTGTTTCCATATTGAAAGCAGTAGTTGCAGCTGACCAATAAGAGAATCATAGAGATATTAATGCCACCTTAAAAAAAAAAAGTTAAATCTTTTCAATTTTCATCTCTTTATAGCCCTCTCTTTAGCTCACAGATGGTTAAACTGTGGTTCTTTATTGCTAGAAACACTTAAGAGCAGTTCAAATACAGCTTCCTTGCTGGAGTCTCACGACCAACAGCTGTAGGGTTTTGATCCCAAAAAAACCCCACCTGGTAACTAGAAAAAAATCTGGGCAATCCGAAAATCTGTCTATGATGGGACTGAAGTCAATACACTTATGTTGAAAGACTGCCTCAGTCCCCATCATGAGGCTATCTCAAAACACACTTATGTATTTAGGCTTGGGGAGATGGTAGGAGAACACACACTGTCTGAGGGCACCATCTACTTGTCACCTGTGGTTGTACATAGTGTATTTTGTGGGTTTGAACCAACTGAAACCCGCTCATGGGGTGACCAAGAAGGTTGGTTATCACCCTTCTAGAAGTCACATACAGCTTTTCAACCTCTGACATTATTTAAAAGAGTTAAATCCTGCCCATTTTCTGCTCATATTTTCAAGGCTTGATACTACTGACCTTTTGCAGGCCTGCTGGAGTGGGAAAGGGAACAATGAGTCATGTCAGCCCTGTGGAGAAGCAATGTCACTCGATCATCTGCAAGACCAAACTGTGGACCTGGATTTTTTTGTTTGCAGTTGTGTGGTACTCTAATCTCTGTGCTAGATTTCATTTACATTTTGCCTGCAACAGCTATAAAGGGTCCATCACCTAGAAAGTGCCCTCTGCCCCAGGCAAACTGCACACGAGTACATCCCTGCCAGAGCATAAAAAATAGTCTGGGCCAACTACCACTATTTTCAGTCACATGATCTAAGTTACTCCAGAGAGAGAAAGAAAAACAGCGTGACATTCTAAAAGAACACTCCAACCAAACCCAAACCCTACAACTTCCTTCCTGTCCCCCCACTACATCTACCCTCAACACTGTTCTTTTTTTTTGTACTGAGTTTAACACAACAGGTTCCTTGCCCATGGTATGAACAGAAACAAATAAACAAGTACTTATCGGAGTCTGCGGGGATTACTTTTATTTTGACTGAACTGCAGTACAGTGTTGTGCCTCCAGCTACTCTGAAAACATATCCGCGATCAAATAATAGATGCAGTCCATCATGTCTGAGAGTTTTCCTTCTGAATTTCAGCAAGCAAGGTTGCCTATGCTCTAAAAGTTCTGCTTAAGAGACAAAGGTCAAATTCTAAATCAAGTATGTGGGATCCCTAGCCAAGTGTAATTTTGATGTTTTGAGATTCCACTTGCAAGATTATGTTTAAAAGATTAATTATTCCAGTAATCACTTCATGCTTTTATTGCAGCACTAGGCAGCATAGTCACTGCACGTTACTGTGAAAGACTTGAGATAACTTCTCTCCTTGATAATGAAAATTCTGCGCTGACATCAAAGGGTTGGAACCATCACACAGTCGGCTTAAGGGTTGTTTTTTATAAAACACACACCCCAGTCTTGTTACGTTTTACAAATACTTAAAACTCTCAGAAAGGAAAATCTTGCAGAATTCAATTGTTTTTATGGTTTACTGATGAAAAATCATCTAACAATTTGAATGGGCTTATGATACTTATGTTTTCATGTTCTAATTAATGTGCCTCAATTTCCCCAAGAAAGCAATGACTTTAGATTGTCTGTTAATAATGTCTATTATTCTACAGTCGGCAAAGACAGTGGGAGAACAAGTTTGAGCTAAAATTAAGCACAGATACATTTAATTCAACTAGTCCTAAAGAAGAAAGCCTTAGATTCCACTTAAATCTAAATGGAAACAACCCTGTAACTACAGAAAAATGCATCATAAAGAAGTCATAGCTACTGCATTAGTCATTTAGACAGCTGCTTACTAATATTAAACTTTAAAAGCAACATGAAAAAACTCAGTAAGAGCATGTTGGCTAAGTTTGTACAATAGACAGCAGAAAGCAGAAAAGGTATTTTTTTAAAAAAAATCTACTTGGAATGGAAGATAAAGTTTTAAGAAACACCCCTTGAAATAATGAAAAATGTTGCACTATTAAAATCAGCTTTGAAAAGATCAGTTTAAAAATAATCTTTTTATGAGTAAAAAAGAATTTATTTTCCAAAGAACAGTGCCACTGTGTAGTAGGACACCAGTAAAGCCAGTTATATTTACTACTCCAATCAATTTCCTTTGCTTCAAAGACTGAATTTCTAGAATTCTGAACAACAGCTAAATTTCTAGAAAAGATAATGAGAAAAAGGAAAAAGAGAAGCTGAATCAAAAATACAAGATGATGTAGGCTGAGTTCAAGTATTACATGCAGTTACAAAACAGTCATTAATATGAACAGGACAGACAGACTTTGGTAAGTTAAGTCTGAAATACTTTCTTTACAGCTTCTTTCCTTCTCTGCCTTTTGCTTGCAGTCATGCCCCTTTGATGACACAAACACCAAGCTGGCAGATAGTCTGTTTATTCTCATGTGTGTACATGCTCTTATATTTAAAAACAGCAGTAAAATCAGTCCACAGTTTCTCTAAGACAGCTAAGAGATTTTACTAGTTCTAAGTCTCCATCACTGTCAAAAAATTATTCCAGGATCCAAAAGTACTAGCTGTAAAACAAAGTATGCTGTTATCACTGTCAAGTGTTTTTCAACTGAGCAGAAAACAGTAATTTCTAGCTATAGTACTGATTTCTATGTATCAATATTTCAGTTAGTTTCCCAGCAATCCAAGACTTAAGAAAGAATAGTATCAATCAAAAGCAAACAAAAATAGCTGCCTGCCTTGTGATATCACAGTTACAGTCTGGGAGGTCTGAATCCACACTGCTGTCCTCCGCCATCCTCACAGCATGCAAGTCTTCCACCACAACCATGAAATTTTCCAGTGTTAAAAAGAAGAACTTCCACTCCCAAAGCCTGCAAACACTGTTCTTTTGGCAGTGGGAGGAAAGAGGACACACTTTGCTGGGGAGTACTGTACAGAAAACGTTTCACACCAAACAAATGTTACCAGCCGTTGCTTGATAACATGACACTGGATGGTGACAAGTGGTCATGTTTCTAAATAAAACCTGCATTCATCAACATGTGCCAGATTTGATCTCCAGGAATGTGGACTGTGAGTGGTAGAGGAAAGGATGAAAACACGTACAAAGGCTCCTTTGCAAAGCCTGAGCAGTTGCAGCAATAGCACTGTTTCCCGGCTGTAAACAACGGCAACCTTTTTTTCACAAGACTGAATATCAGAAAAATTCATCAGAAAGGATTAAAAGGTTCTAGAAGGGAAGAAATGGAAGTCTCTGATGCCGAGACACAACCACCTTTCTGCAGCTGTCACTTCTGTAGTTACAGACCTCCTCTGAATGGAGTGATGCCTGAAGGGGCAATTAAAAAGAATGGGTAAGGGAATGGAATGTGAGAAAGAAAGAAAAGAAAGAAAAGAAAGAGAAGAAAGAGAAGAAAGAGAAGAAAGGAAGAAAGGAGGAAAAGGAAAAGGAAAAGGAAAAGGAAAAGGAAAAGGAAAAGGAAAAGGAAAAGGAAAAGGAAAAGGAAAAGGAAAAGGAAAGGATGAAGGAAGAAAGGAAGAAAGAAAGAAAAAGAAAGAAAGAAAAGCTTTTACAGGTGACCGGTGAAGTTTCACCACACAGTATAAAAATCAACAGGTAAAGATTCAGACTGGACATGTATTACCATAATATATTACTAAAGCATTTTCACACAGCACTTTCTATTAGTTCACAGCTCTAGGAAACAAACCACTACGAAAAATGCTCTAGGCAAGAGATTACTGTAGCATTGCAGAAAAGTCTGCAGGCTCTAATAATTTATTAATACTGTCAGGCATCCAGAATGTGAAAAGATGTATTTTATTCTCAATACCAAGACAACTAATCTGCCTTTACTAGCTGAACAAAGCCAAAGTCATGTTACATGATACATTCCAAATTACAAAATATCTTAACAGGAACACATGCCAATATATAAGAACATATTCTAAAAGACCTCTGGAGCCTTCTAAAAATTACCTTGGGGGATGCCAACCCTTTTGTCCACTGGTAATTAGACATCAATACAAGCATTTTGTATATACATTAATTAATCAACAGCTTGGGTTTTACTGATTTCCAGCCTAAGATACAGCTGAACTACCTTTTCATAGCCTAGCATCACACCTTTCCACAATTTATTTCCAAACTTCATAAAATGTGCAGAGTTTTTTTCACTTCAGTGTGCACTGGAATGTAAAGAGTTATATGCTTAATTGCATACAATAATGTTGAGCATGCCAGTTGAGAAGGGTAAGTTGAAATTATCTGGAAATCAAAGTAAATAATATCTAACATACATTAGGTTAGAACTAGGACTTGACACTTCATGATAACAGAATGAGAGGGTTTAAGTGTATAACATTGCATCTTATGTCTCTCCATCCAAGAATGATACAAAATCCTAAACCCTCTCCTATAGTGGGGACTAATCTGTAACACTGAATAGACAAAACAGATATTTTAAAGATCTGTTTTGCAGTTTCTGAATGTAATCCCCTTTTGCTAGAAGCTTCCTGAATGTATTATTTGAACATTTCTCTGAGTAAGCATTTGAAAAGAATAACATAAAAATATATCAAATATACTTTAGGTTCAACAACTGGTGATGTATCACATTGTCTGAAACCAAGCAGGCTCTTCAATGGTAATGCAACGCTTCCTGACTTAATTGTTTTGTAAGAAATATATGGTGTTCATTACTTTCAGATGATCTACTATTAAAGGAGCTGGAGCCACTGAAATGCTTCTGCTTACATAAAATTTACTGCTCCCATGCTAACAGATTTCAGAGCAAGAATGCAGTAAAACCATATGAAAAAAGAACACAAAAAAAGACGATGAAACTAAACAAACCCATTTGCTGCTAACAGGACTAAAGTATTACTAATGTATATGTTCTTACATCAAAGAAATGTGAATTATAAAGTACATGAGCCATTTATGAAATTAATGAAGTGCAAAATTGTGATAAAATTATTGCTGGCAATGGAAGAGAGGCTGTAGGATAGCTCAACAGAAAGTGTTGAAACAAATAAATCAGTTTCTTTACATTTCAAACAACAATCCTGTATTTCTTTAACTTCTGAAAATTGCTGTTATATTTTGACCTTGAATAAAAAGAGTCTTTAAGCTCAGTGTGCATACATCTACCTGCAGTTTCTCTTCTCCATCAGTGAAAAAAAATGATCTGGCAGAAAACCTACGACTTAGTTTTGGACCTGCTCTTCTTGAAATCCAAAACTACAAGGGCACTGTTTTGATTCTTCTGTCAAGAAATTTTTAGAAAAACTACATTTGCATCCAATTTTAAGTACCATATAAAGTAAGATGGTCCCAGAGCAAAGCTCACTAAACCTGATTGCAAATGATCCTATATTGTAGAAACACAGAACTGTTAGGTTTGGAGAAAAGCTTTAAGATCAAATCCAACTGGTAACCTACCACCATCACCATATTACTCTAATAAAGCTTTTAAATGACTCTTTTTGAAGAAATGATGTCCTGTACCACAAAGTAAAACAGGAAAGTGAATTTCATAGAGATGTGCTGATGGTTAAGAATAAATTTATTTCATAATTTATGATGAAAAGGCAGACAATAAAGGATTCTAAATGCATGACATCCAGTATACTAATTTGTCCCACTTAAAACTTAGAAACAAAACAACTGTCTTACCTGGCTGCAATAAGATCTAGAAGATGCTGCCACCTGTCATTGATCTTGCCAAGTTTGTACTCAATCTCTGATGCCTTACTCTCATGGCTGGCTTTAGCAAGTCTCTCTCCCATTTGCTGAAGCTGGATTTTGCTCTTCTGGGCTACAGCAATTTCCTCTTGATAATCCTAGACAGTAAAGAGCAATCAGAAGACAGGGTACTTATTCTAAATATACTCTACTCTACACTACTAAAGGAACGGGGCAAAAATACAAGTGAATGTTGTTTTTCTAGGTGATTGGTACAGTGGAGTGATAACCTCATATATATTTGATGGATAAACAGAAACAATTACCAGAAGAATAAAAAAAACCCACCCAACACAACCCAAACCACAATGCCTTCTATAAATATGTCTGCTATAGTTTAACTCACTACAGACAATTCTGATTGGACACTTATTAAAGCATTCAGATGCCTCTGACTTTGCATTCACTTAATTTTCTGGTATTCTGGGAGGTCCTATCTCAACAAATACAGGAAAATGCTGCATAGCGAGAGAACACAAACACCAGAACACATCAGGGTAAGGTAAAACCTTAATTTCAGCTAATTCACAAACAATTAAACAGTTAAATAAGAGTATGTAAGAGCACACTATACCTTTTTAAGTTTCTCAATCATTTCTTCTATGAGTATGTCACCATTTTGAGACACCTTACTTTCCATTTGCGTCAGCCATTCACAGAGTTCCTTGTTCTTCTCACTGAAGACAGCCCACTCATTCAGTCTCTCACTAACTTGTTGTCGACGCAAGGAGACCTTAAACCATTTGCAAAGAGTAAATGACACTAAAATAGTAAATGCATTGAAAACATGCTTAAAACACTTTGTGCCTCAATGTGAATTCCTCTAGCCTTGAAAAAGTGCCGCAACTGCTTACTTGCCATTAAAACAAACTGAAGTTGTACAGCAAAAATTTGTGTGACTGCCTGTAAGTTCAGGGGTAAGCGCTGATCTCAGATTTCCTGTCAGCTACATCCTATGCACAGAGAGAGGCACCCAAGCGTTAAGCTCAGTAGTCTGTCTATATCTTGTTTCATAATGTCTCTAATCTGAAATTTTCATTAGAAGATAAAAATTGTATTTTCTTACAATTCTTGCTCACTTATAAAATTTTATAAAATATATTAGTTTATTTTTAGTCTAAGAGATTAAATTAAAAAGAAAAATTAAAAATTCTTCACCAAAGCACTAAAAAAAAATGCAGACGTAGTACAGGCCGAAGTCCAAAAGTCTGTGTAATTTGTGCACGAGGACATGAGTACAAACCTAAATCCAAGATACACTTTATTTTGCAAGAGTAATTTTTTACTTGAGTCCCAAAACACTCATTTCACAGACAAGTATTTCCTGTGGATAGGCATGACACCTTGAGAGATTTCAAAACTCTGAGGTGTGCCCTGACAGGAAAGATTAGGCATGATACATCAAACAAGCAAATTAACAAGCAGTTAAGAAGGAGGAAGGAAAACACTGATGTGTTTAAGAAACAGCTGTAACTGTGGTACCATCTCAGACTGGGAACAGTAACAGATCAAGATGGACTCTGAAATCAAAATAGCAGCACAGGCTGAGCAGCAAAGTCATCTCTCCAGTTTCAGACATTGGTACAACTACTTACTTCCTCCTCATTGTGATCTGGGTTATTTCTGACTTTATATCATAATTTCAGCTGAAGAGATGAAGACTGCATCTGCTCTTTCACAAATGAAAGCGATGTGCTTTTTAACTACTGTGTTAGGTTTAACAGGGGCATACACGTGATCTTGCATTTCCTTTTTGCGGTTCTAAACCCGATGACAGCTTTCCAGAAACAAGCAGCAGTTGAACGAAAGCTTGCACTAAGTTACATCCTGAAACACTCAGCATGCAAGAAACTAAGAAAACTTCTTTACTTGGCTCCTTCTTCTACCATAAACATACATGCAGCAACTATATCATAATTTAGATGTATCTACATTGGTTCATTCAAATGCAACTAACTCATAACTAGATCTGTGCTGCTAGTAACTATGAAGCATTTTTCCTGCTTTGGGGGTGTTTTTGAAGCCTCCACTGGTAGTTTACATGAGGTAACTACTTCAAGTTAGACCCATCATATCTGGACTGCAATCTCTACCGAACCACAGAAATGACATCAGGATAATCTGAAAAGCTGGGTAAGGAAGACTCACGCTACCTGGAGTGCAAATCAGAGGCCAGAAGCATACTAATAGCGTGATGCGCCTGAAAAAATTAAACAATTCTCCTCAGCTCATTTTGCAGGCAAGCAAGTCACCCTCAGACTAAAAGAAATGCAGACACCAAGGTCTGAAGAAGGAGAAGCTATCAGTAGAACTGAAGGTACAACCGAGCAACGTTGAGTGGGGAGGAGACATTCTTTCTGAGCACAGGTTTTCCACTAAAGCAAAGTGTAAGTGTATTATTTCTGTGTTTTTTCCCAGCAAGCCATGCCAAGTCCCACAGCTCACAGTGTGACTTTTTTGTTGATTTTTCAAGGCTGTTTAAATATGACCTCACAGCCATTATAAAGCTCAAGAAATCTAGAAACACTAGCAGTAACTAAAGGAATATTTCAGTGAATGTTTCCCCTGACTAAGAAAGAATTCTCTTGTGAATTTACGGATGTCTACATGGATCTTTTCTAAAAGCTGCCACTTGGATTCAATTTTTCTCCCAACACTTTGGTAGCCTGCATGCTCAGTGCTGTACTTGCCTGGTGGCACAGCTCCTCCCACTGCCTGTGCAGGAGCTCTATTCGCTCACTGAGGATTGAGATATCATCTGCGCTGATATATACAGACAGGGTCTCCTTCAGCAGCGAGAGGTGTGCAAGGTCATCTGTCCAGCCTTCAACAGCATTCTCTAACTCCTTAAAAGAAGAACATAAGGAAAAAGGACCAGTTTGCTAAAAAGCAATAATTTGAGTATGTTGATGAAACAGACAAGCGGTGTTACCCACTGATTTAAGTCATATCTGAGCAGACCCACCATGTCAATCAGACTGTTTCAGCCCCATTTCAAAGAAAAAGAAAACATCAACTCCAAATGTACCAATATTTTCAGATTTATGATGGTATTAACTCCCCAGTACAGAATGATATATCAGCCTTGTAACAAGAAGTTGCAAACTAAGATACTACTCAACTCTCCAAAGTTCAAAGGTATCTGGGAAGTTCAAGTACTGGTTTGGACTTCTCTGTATTGAAAATAATTTCAAGTTGTAATGCACTTCTAAAATGCAAATAATATAGCCTAAAAGTGTTGTTTTAAATCCCCCAAGGTCACTTCACCTCAAATAAAAAGCACTAAACTGGGAGTTTAGATACCGTGAGTTTAAATTTGAGGTTAGAATTTCTACAATAAAAACACGCAAATACACAGCCCTCCTACAGTATTTTTCAGACCCTGTTCTGGTATCACTTTGATCAGACCTGTATTTACCCTGCAGGATTTGCATTATGGTGAGATCACTCTGATATTATGGTGTCCATATGTTACATGGATAGTTTCTTGTCATGGGAATGGCTGCCTGGTTTGCCTAGTCAGCAATATGAAGGCAATTAATGATGGAAGAGGTTACTGCCCAAAGGCAAGCAAAGATGAGACAACAATCAACAGAGAAGAAGCGCTTTACCTTGCAACGAATCTGTTCTGCATGCAACTCATCATGGTGATCTGGCAGTGGCTGAGAAAGCTTTTTTTTGAATGATCGTAGCTTCTCCAGGGAGTCTCCTATGCCCTTTTCACATTTTTCCCAGTCCTGAAAGCAGAATGTTTATTACACTTCAGTTCTGATCTGTGTTATACTTATGTCAGTTGATTTGCCCAGAAATAACATGCCGTGAAATCTCCCTCTAAACAATACTCAAAGTCTCAGATCTTGAGTCATGTATAGAACTGTGCCGAATTTTTTGTACGTAGGTCTCTTTTAGCAGAAATACACAAGGTCTTCTGTTATTAAAATGCTGCCTAGATCCAACTCCATCCTTTCAGGAAAGTCTCTCCCTGACAAAATTAATTTTCCACTTCCTTTCTTGAATGTTTGTATTAAACACACCACTATTCTTTGACAAGAGCTCCATTCAGGTGCATTAATCCCTGGGAAAAAAAGAAGTGGATGGGGTAAATGAAAATTCAGGGCAGACTGAAGTACCTGTAGCATCTTCTTTAAATCAGGATTCTAGCAGCTACACTCTGCTTTTGTGTTTGTATACTTACCAAAATTTTTAATGTGTCAAATGAAATCAAACCATGTCAAGTGACAGTATGGTTTTACCTGCCTCATCTGCTTGTTAAAGCCTTATATTAAGACAGAAGTATCTCTAATAAGCCTGTCAGCCCACAAAGAATGCCAGTTGTGTGATATCAGAAAGTACAGAACTTGTATTGAAACTTGCATCTTATTGAAACTGTCTTCTGTTTCAATACATTCTCCTTCTACCACTGCCTTTGTATTTCTCTCCTTCCTTTTTACCAATCTATGTCAGTATTTCATGATCATCTTGATGAAGAACTACCCATATCAAATAATATGACCTTGCGTGACAGTAGCCTGTGATGTTCTTAACACTCTTCCCCTGCTCCAGCATGGGGTCCCTCCCACGCGAGAGAATCCTCCATGAAGTCCTCCATGAGTTCTTCCTACAGACTGCAGTTCTTCACAAACTGCTCCAGAGAGAGTCCCTTCCATGGATTCCTTCCAGACCCCCAGGAACAGACTGCTCCAACAAGGGTCTGGCATGGGGTCAGAGGTCCTGCCAGCAAAACTGCTCTAGTGTGGGCTTTCCACGGGGTCACAGTTTCCTTTGGCTATCCACTTGCTCTGGCGTGGGTCCTCCATGGGCTGCAGGTGGATCTCTGGTTCCCTGTGGACCTCCACGGGCCACGGGTGGATATCTGCTCCACCGTACCATGAGCTGCGTGGCAATCTCTGCTCTGGCTCCACCTCCTCCCCCTCCTTCACTGACCTTGGTGTCTGCAAAGTTGCTGCTGTCACATTGTCTCACTCCTCTCTCTGGGTGCAATTGCTCCTGCACAGTAATTTTATTTTTTTTTCCATCTTCTTAACTCTATTATCCCAGAGGCACTATCACCATCACTGTTGGGCTCAGCCTTGGCCAGCAGTGGGTCCATCAGACATAGGGGAAGCTTCTGGCAGCTTCTCACAGAAGTCATCCCTGCAGCTTCCCCCTAGAAACACTTCGCTACTCAAACCCAATATACATATGTATAAAATTTAAACAAAATTGTGCAAAATAAAATAAATTTTTGCTCTATTTTTAAAATAGGAGCAGTATGAATATATTTTATTGGCAGTATTCTGGAAATATCAATTAAAATACATCAACCTACATGCAAGCCTGTTGTCAAGTATTACCACTCCCAGTTTCAGAGGTGGTGAAGGGAAATTGTTAGTTCATGTACTGTATATGCAGTTCCCGTATTTGTGTTTGTCCATTGAGAATGCTTTCCTTTACCAGGGTTCACAGTGAGAAACCACAAACTTGCTGAAGAAGTACAGAAGAAATTGCACACTTACTTTTAGCAGCAAAGCAAGCTGTTTCTTTTGTTGCTCCAGCTGAGTGCTAACTATCTTCCAGCGCTCCTGGATTTCAGTAAGCTCTGCCTGCAGGACTGCCTCAGCTCCACTGTCAGCAGAGAGCAGCAGTTGCTTCCCAGCTTCCACAGTGAGGATGTAACTCCCTTGCTGCCTTAAGAGAACTTTCTCTTTAAGCTGAAAATATTAATAGTTTTCTGTCAGCTTTGTCTTTTTAATTACAATTAGCAATTCAGTAATTTACTCTCAAGCCCAAACTTTAATTGGTTGCATACCCTGTCTTAAGCATGAACCACGGCCCAAATGCTTTACTGTAACATTTTCACAATTGTTTACTGCAGCAGACATTTATAAAATTTCTCCAAGGAGATAAAGACATGAAAGACTTCTTTCTCCCCATTAATGTCAGTGTCTCAATTGCTCTTAAAGAAAAAGAGTTCCTCTAGAGCCTGTTATGCTTATAAGGATTATTATTATTATATCCATCTTCCAGCTAGACAGCTTGAAGACACCAAGCTGCTCACTAGATACTGTTAACCTCACATGAAGATGGGCATTCAAGGAATCCTTGTTATCTAGTATATATTCCTCAAACAGGTCATCACTATCTTTTCAAGACCGTTTCAGTGTGACACTGGCTGAAAGCAAAAACAGAAGCAAACACGGCTTGAGAGGAGGGCCCAGTAAGTTCTCTATTTCATGTTCTTTATGAACTCCCCCTTTGCTTCCATCATGCTACTGCTTCTGATGTTACACCAGTTCCAAAGAAGAACTGGCAGAGCAAACAGGCTGAATCCAAGACATTTTAAAGAATGTTTTAAATGGTGAAGACCGTAAAAAAGGCAGGGATTTTTTCCTTTTTCTTCAAACACACTGGACATACCTGCACTTCATCCAGCAGCACTCTTGCTTGCTGCAGTGGGATAGGAACGCTGCCCAGCTCAGTCAGTGGCTGACAGGACATCTCCAGCAGCCACTTGCGCAGCTTATCCGCCATCTCCCTGTAGCGCTGCCACTGGTGAATCCGGCTGTCAATGATCCCCCTCATCTGCTGTGCCCGGCGAATTACTCCTTGCCACTGATTACTCAGAAGAGTCAGATTCAGATTAAATTCATCCCTATTACAAATAGATAAATAATAAAAATACACAGTAAGCTTCATACTTTGATATATTTGCTTAATGAAATAAACTGAAGGGAAAAGGAAGGTGTCTGTCCGCCAGTTAAAAAACACTAAGAGAACAGCACTGAAGTCTCATGAAGGCTGACAGAGGCTTAGAACTTCACACTTAAAGTACTGGGAGAATTAAAGGGATCCAATCATCGAGACCTTAAAACCCCAAATCTTTAATGTACAAGACTCTTCTACCAGAGTAGAAATACTCTGGTATTCCCAGAAATACACACAGAAAATCCACAGGTTTTTCCAGTTTCTCCAATTCCAATTCCATTCTCTCCAGTCATGGAGATTTCACAATTCACCCCCAGATACTGAGTTCAAAGCAGGCGTAAGATACACATAGCAACAATAAAATTCTCACATTCCAATAAACGGTTCATCTCAGTACCATGATAACCTTAGCAAAGTCAATGTATATGCACAAGTGTGAGGCCACGGGTGTTCCACTGATTTTCATTCATTCGATCACAAGCATTTAAAATAAAATCCCAGGCAACAGTGAATTCCTACTCCATCACATTAAGGCTGCAGGTGTTCTTAAATGGCAGTAGGGAATCCTCCTAGTAGAGGCAAATCCCCAGGTGGCATAACTCAAGTGTAACCCACTAAATGTGTCAGTGCAGGCTCCTTTGGTGAAAGTGACATTTTGAAAGTACATTGAAATAGATATATATGTAACATGCTTGATAATCCAAGACAAATATTTGTCAGAGAAGCAGCCTCAGAAGGCTGTTGCATTCCCAAATGCATTCACATACCCCACAGCATTCTAACGAACACTGTCTTAAGATCTGGCTAATTAACAGCTTAACCACAGAAATAGTAACTTCCACTTCAGAAGAGCATGATCTGAACACTGCCATCTGCTATCTCCTCTGTTAGGAAGTCTCCCACTAGCCTAAGTATTACTTCACATAACCAGCAGCAGCAACAATACAGCAACGTCTACCTGTCATCCACCTGTCCTTGTTCTAGGAGGTGCTGCCCATCAGAGATAATTGAATGCAAAATCTGCTGGCGGCTGAACATCTCTGCCTGGAATAGCTGTTGTACAGGAGACAAGGATGTTAAAACAAGATCTTCCATTTTAATTCTGTCTGTATGCACTGATAAAAATGAATTTTCACGTATTTAATCTCATATCAGATTCATTCAATGGAAGTTTTGTCATAACCTTAACAGAAACATACTGAAAACTCTCATTTTAGAGTTACTTGCTGCTTCTAGTAATTATTATTAGTTCCTCAAGACCAATATTATAAAGCTAAATTATATCAACAGGAGCTAGGTTTTATGTTTCTGAGTACAGTTGTGTGATAGACAACTTAATTTACAACATAATTTACAACAAAATCCAGGTAGGATATTTTTTGCTTGGACAGAAAGGTTCCTTTTTATCTTCTGACACATTTAAGAATTTTATAATCTTTTGCCTTGTTACACAGACCATGTGTGATAGTGTTATATAACCTTTTAATACACTTTTACATTGCCAATAGAACTTTAAAAGAAATAGACAGCTATGTATAGGAGCTAGAAATCAATTTTCCACTTCTTCCAAGTTTTCATACTCATTTTCCCCAAAAATAATAATAGCATAATAAACTTCCATAATATTTTTAAAACCCTCATATTACTTAAATGTGATTTAAGACAAAAAATTACCTAGTTACTACTAAAGCAAACATAACTCAAGTGTATATTATACTTAAATTTATTTTTAAAAACATCTTTTCTTTTAGTAATGGACTATGTCTCTATGTAAGGTTCTTCAGGAATATTTTTATGTTCATGAAGGTACACTCAGGCATCACTGGACCCACTCTATGTTTAAAAGGTTTACAGAGAGATTCAAAGAAAAAGTATACTGGTATGAAGTTTCAGATTTTTTTTCTTTACTTAGTGATGGTATTTGCAGTTGACAGAAGTTTACCCTTGCCTGAACTAAGAGCCACTATTCTCCAAGTCCAGACCACTCCTGTTTTATGGCTTCCCACCAGCTCAAATTGTGATTGTACCAATCCCTGCATCTGTACCTGACAGCAAAACACCCACCGGAACCTGCATATTTAAACCTCTCAAGAACATTGCGTGTAGTTTAGGACTTCTAGACAATGCAGTAATTTTTCAAAACGAGATTTTGCCTCTCTGGATCACTGAGTTAACTCTGAAAATTCTACTCAGGTCATAAATTTTCCCATATGAAGAAAGAATGTTGTCTGATTTCTTTGCAGAAATATTTTATAGCGTTCCTTGAATACCTTGGCACTTATCATTGACTGAGCCTGAGTCAGAAGGAAACTGAATGCTATTATTATCTCATCAACGAAGCCACAATAGTGTGGCACTGAGAATTTCAGAAAGCTGAGCAAAAAGGCAGAAATTTTACTTTCTGTCACATCTATTTTTGTCAGGTTAGGGGACACAAAGCACAGAAGGCAACAGCATCTGCCAGCACTGTTGAAAGATTGAGACTAAAAGAACACAACTGGTTGCAACTCATTAAACAACTCCCCCCACCCAAAGACCCAACCATCTCCCCTCCCCTAAAAAAACCCCCTTAAAAACCTGAAAAAAACCCGAAAACTAAAAACCAGGAAAACCAATTCCTCCAAAAGGAAAATTTTAATACTTTTTTGGGAGGACAGGTGAAATAAAAGCTTATTGAGCATGAGGAACTCTGCTTCGAGTGTATGTACTCAAGCCCTACACAAAAGTAGAAATGTTTTGGTCACCATCCACTTCCTTTCCATATTTACAGTCTGTACATAAGAGGGATACCCTATTATCTGAGACCACTTGTCACCCAAATTTATTCTCATATGTAGATCACCATGAACCACAGAAATAGGAATTCAAAGGAGGTGGAAAGGAGGGTAAGTGTTGAAATGGACAACACCAACTCACTGGAAAAAAATTCGGTAATTGAGTTGGCAAGGAACTTCCTTCCCCGGCCAGCACTTTCTCAAATGCTTGTCTCAGTGCATTCCCACTGCATTGGAGTCCCAAGCACTGTCCCATGCACTGGAGAACCGTGCAAGAGTGATTAAGAGATCGTCTTGGCAGACTGATGCAGATGTCAGCGTTAGCACAGGATGTCTGAAAAAGCTATCACCTCCACCTTGTAAACTTCACCAGGAAGATATTTCTAAACAAGGCCACTTATTAGACCACCAATAGGCCACTAAGGTGGTTGGGGTCCTCTCTGGGTAAAAACCAGCAAAAGTTATGAGTCACCAGAAAGGCAGTAATAGAGCTGGAAGCATTTCAATATCCATTCCGGGAATTCAGGTGGAAACAGAACATTTTCTCATTATTTTCAAAAATACAAAGCAAAACAATGTGGAAATGCATCTCAAGAAGTTGAGATTTGACCCTTTCAGCCACAAGGAGTGGAAAGAAAATTCTTTGTGACTATTAGGAAGCACTGAAAAGGACATTTTGCAATGAATACATTTTGATTATTAAAAAAAGCCAAAAATAAGATTAAAAAAATAAAACTAGGTTAGTTTTTTTAGGATGAACTGCAGTATTTAGAAAACCAGATCTTAATTATCTTATTCTGAGACGACTTTACAGTTGCAAAAAAGGGCTTAAACAGAGTGCCCAAGTAACGTTCATCTGCTCAGATAAAGGTTTCAGGAGAGAATCAAGCTGAGATCTCAAGACAAATGAATGCAAGAAGACTGCCCTAACTCCCTTCAAAAAATTATAGCTATGACTAGACACAACACAGTAGGAAATTATCCACTTAGTAAAAATTCCTGGACATTGAAATCTCAAAGACCTGAGATGTTTAAACTTACAAAAAGACTGCCCAGTTAATGCTGGCAGCAATGAAACGAAATTAAATGGATGACATTTGTGAAAGCAAAGGCAGTTAGATGCTAAACAAACGTATGCTAAAAATGGTTGTGAATCACTTTTTGCTATCCGACATTCACTCAAACACTATGCTGTGAGATATAAGGCAAGACAAGGGGAAGGACATAACTCTTCCTGTAATCCGGCCTGAGTCTAGGGGAAGGTCAGCTGAAAAAGTTGTGGGAACTGAAACTACTGTGGCCACATGGGAACTCTGGTATGAAAATTGACTTCTTTTACTTGATCTTTACCAGGATTCTTGGCAGTAACAATATGGGTGGAGAAAAAATGTGTACCACTTGACTTCAGGGAAGAATCATAAACTCTGAATCTAGTACTAGTAAAAACTCTGAATCAGTTTTTCCCTGCAGCAAAAGCCGTGCTAGTTCTTGATTTGTTACAAACAGACAAATGACTGCAGCACGCAGCAACGACCAAATCAGTTTGTTGTCCAAGGAAATGTTATCAAATGGAGGCGGCATGGTGAATTATATAACACAGTACTTGACAGAAAATTCTTCCTTTAACATGTTCTTCAAATGCTATATGCATTGATAATTTAGTAACAAATAAACTAAATCAGAATAGATATTTTCTCCAGTTACGACTGAAGGCAAAGAGCCAAATGGCATGAGAATTGTTAGGTATTTACAGGAGCTTTGGTTTCCTTGGTACAAATCAATCTGAAGTAGACTAAATGCAGGGGACGCATTGATAGGCACAGTGATGCATTATGCACAAACACAGACACTCATGTCCTCCTTGACACTGGCTATTATTGACATATTTGCATGCTTCTGTTTTTAAATTATCCTCATATGGTACACACCAATACAATTCAAGACATGCTACTGTATCATTCAAAAAAAAAAGTGCATTCCTTCTGTGTATAAATAGTACGTGTTTTAGCTGTGTATAAATATACATGATTACTTACCTCGTGTTCCCTCTGTTGCTCTAAAAGCCTCTGGTAGTTTCCTGAAACCTCTACTGCCAACTTCTGCTCAGTCTGAACTAATAAATCCATCCAAGTTCCACATTTCTCCAAGAAGGTCTGCTGCTGCAGCAAGAAAGACTGCAGCTTACTGAAAGAAAGAAAGAGAGGTGGATTCAGGTAATTCCAAATCAGATGGTAACACCTTTCCCACTTAGCTGCCTCATTCAATTTATTTAGTCAATACTTGGAAAAGAAGCAGTCCTACTCGTTTCAAATCCTGGTAATTTGTGGCAAAATCTACTTCTCAACTCAATGGCTTTGCTCTTTACTTAAAAGTACACCAAAGAAAAGGAACTCTGGTTAATAAAATATCTGAAACATTTTCTATATTCTGCAAAAGGTATACTTTCTAACTTGCAATTGAAAAAAACTGTAGAACAATCTTTATTTATCCCCACCTGAATCTCTCCGTAGTCTGAGATGAGATCAGAGACCAATGTCTGTTCAGGTTCTGCATCCTTTTGATTTCTTTGTCATTCAGAGGAAGCCTGTAACCCAGCTCATTAAGACGGTCCAAATCTGGGGCCATGCTGCTGAACTTCAGCATTTGACTCTGCAACAAACAGTAAAAGCGATAACTGGGAAGTTCAGGAATTACATTATTACTGACTTCAAAATTATGAACTAGCACTCACTTAAATTTAGAATGGCCTTGGTTGCCACCAAGTGGTAAGCAATCGCTATGCCAGGGAAAAATTGCATTTCCAGTTTTCATCTTCTGGTCCAAGACCAGGAGAATACTTGTGTTCATGTTTAAATGTGTGCAGGGAAGTATACTCAAATTGCACTGAAGTGCTTTGCTGAATGGAGGATTTACACCTTAGAGCTGCAGAAGTAGCCTGGTATTCGAAGCCATATGTTTATACTGTCAAAATAAATGAGCTTTTTTCCTTGTTTCTTAGCCTGAATTCTAGGCTGGTAAATTCCCACTGAAATGATTCAATTTTTTATTTCTAGGTTTTTGTTTTGCAGTACAGAAATACTCAATTCACTACATAAGGAAAACACTGCACTTTTTATCATGTCCAAAGTGGAATTCTCTCTATAGTTAATCTCGATAGAAAAATAATGTAAGATTAAAATGACAAAAACAGCCTAGATGGCAAAGTTCAGCAACTTCCTGTCATGGCCTCTGAAAGAAGGAGAGGGAAAAAAGAAGCCCCACAAAAAGAAAGCGTGCAAGACCTTAAATGGAGATCACACAGTACAAAGTATGAATGTTTCTTCAGTATATCAAGTTACCCAAAACGTATGAATTACTTCATACCTAAATGAGATACCATTGAGACAGGAATTGAATAAATTCAAATAAAGTTGCGAGAAAAAAAGATGAAGGAAATCTCCAAAAACTGCTTAAGTTTCCATTCCCATTTTGATCCGTTATTAATTTTATTCTGAACAGTTTGACTGTCCTTTTCATCTTTACTCAGGGACAATGTAACAATCATTCCTTGACTGCCATCAAACTTCAAGTTCTCAGTCTTACACTTTTCACGAGTGATAGTCCTTTACCACATAGAGAATGCATGTGTGATATCTGTGCATACCCTGCACTACAAATAACCAGGCCAACAGAAGAAAAACCCCAGCACCTGCTGCTTTCATTAGTCACCTTGAGTTGCTCCATTCTACTCTGTATTGCTGAGACATCAGATGAGTGACTGGGATCCTGTTCTTTCAATGTTTCTTCTGCTTCTGTTATCCAGGTCTCAAGGACTTCCAGGTTCTTGGCAAAGGTCTGATAGTCCAGGGCTCCAGCCTTGAATACAAAAGGATCCACAGTTTTGGTCTTGCAGCCTCCCTACTGACATTACACTCCTGGTTATTCTCACTATAGATTTTCAAACATTAAAATTGGCCAGCAGCAACTGTAACTGCTGCTTTGCTTGCAGACTGTGGAATTAGTTGGATTTTTTTTTAGGTTAGAAGAAGATTTTTGATCATAGCAAAGGCAACATTTCAGCAAAGTGCATAAATATCTCCTTACCATAAAATAGATGACCTTTTCTAACTTTCTTTTATGAAGGTAACTCCTCTGTTTAATTTATTGCCAGCAGAGACAACTAGTCACTCTTACTGCAATTTTAAATTAAAAACTTTTTTGTGTTTTGTCTCCTTACAGTACAGTGATACTGTAAGCACATCTCAGACACTGCTGGATTTCTTGTGTAAATCCTCTTTCCTCTCAAACAGAAGCTGCTACCTTTGTGGCTTTTTCAACCAAATAGTTTCCTGTGAAATACATTCTTCCATTCCTTTTTTGCTCTTTAGTCACTGGTGACACAAGCAATCTGGCAACCTCTACTAAATAGGCTTTGACACAGATGGTAGGTGTCACTCTGGTCACTGACACTAACAGGAACTGGAAAAATCAATTCTACACAATATTCAGAATCTCTCATTTCTTTTACTGTTAAAGAAATAGCTGGGAAGAGTGGTTGTCTTCAGGGGAGCAGTAGCTGTGGATCCAGCTGTTAGCACTACTGTTGTGTGCAGAAAGCATGGTCACTCTGGCATTCCAGACAGTCATTTTCCTGCATGAGGTTTGCTATCCTCTTCCCAGAATTTGGACCTTCTTCCAACATCTCTTTGCTGAGCATATATTCTACTCTCAGCTTTGGCTTCCAGGGAAGTCTAGGAAAGGCTGATGAACAGGTAACACTACCCTCTTTTCCCAGGTAGATTTAGCTTATTTATGTCTTTTCAGGTTCCACAGGATGATCACATGTGAGGACTGTAAACACTCTCTGCATACCTGAAGTGCAGCCTGCTGCTTGCGGAGAGCCTGCTCTAGGCTTGACAGATTCTGGGTCAGAGAGAGATGATCAGACTGTATGGCTGCTGCTGCTGAAGCCTCCACCTGGCTTTTTAGCTCCTCCCCCAGTTCTTGAAGAACAACCAGTGACTCCTGTGCTGTTTTCAAATCCGTGAGTACATCCTGTGGCAACAAATTGAATAAGGACATGAATAGTTAAACTGACACTCTAGTGATGTGATGTCATCATCCCCTGATTTAAAGGAAGAATGAAACGACTGAACTCAAGCACTGTAAGGAAAACTTCTATTTACTACTGCATTTCAGTATCAAAGTTTCCAGTTACATTCTGTACGACTTGAAGAATAAAAAGATACATCAAGGAACCTGTACAGAAAGGAACAGAAAAAAGACACTGCTCAGCTACCTTTGAGCAAGCCTGAGTTGTTGATGAGACAATAACTGTTGAAAGAAACCCTTTGAATTTACAGACATGATGGTCCTAAGCAGTGGCAGCCCCCACTGTGAATTGATTCAGGTGTAGACCTCCCTTTACTTCCTGCTATGATTTACCAGGAGGGCTGAAAAAATAACTTTTGTAAACGGCCTAACATAATGGTCAAAGAATGGGACACCAAGAAATGAATTACTTGAACTGAACAATTTGAATTGCCAGTCATGGTGCCTGACCATGGCAGCAAATGCTCCAAAAGATCACGAACATGCTTATTTTTTAAATACCAACATGTTTATTTTTCCCACTGCAATTGTTTTGCTTGCATTGAGACAATTAATGTTTTATTTTTTTGGTCAATGACACTTAACATCAGCTTAAGCTCAAAAGAACCAAAACGTAAGCACAGAGAGGAGATAAACTATTCTGCTGCCTTGAGATACAACCTTGAAAAAAGAAAGAATATCAAGGTTTCAGAGTGAATGGTGTCCTTCCATAACGAAGGATAAAGACATCTCCATCATTCTGAAAATGTGAATGGTCTTGATTGGTGGGAATATGGTCAAAAGATTTTGTGTTTCTTTCTATTATAAGGAACTCAAAAGACTTGGTAGAGATACTTTCCCAAGCAAGAATACCTTCATTAAACAGGAACTTAAGGCTGAATCAAGTGATATAATTTATCCACCTTCTCCAGAGAGAAGACTTTAGATACAAGCTTCTGAAACAACAGCACAACAACTAACGGAGGGATCAAAATTTAGAGACGCTCATGAGATTTGGATAGCAGATGTAAAGCTGTCTCTCCTGTGCCTAACCCGCATCGATAAAATGAAATATGTTAATATACAAGATTCTAAAATAACAACTATAGAGTTCAGTAATGGAGAGCCTCTTGAGATGTTTTTCAGCCCCCAGAGCTGAGAAAAGCTGCAAAGCTTAACTGAACATACATTGCAGTCCCGAATCCAAGTAGTAACTTCATCATCAGCAATGTCTTTGCTGGTTGCAGTCTTCAGGAGTTCATTGGTCTGTTCTTCTCGCTGATGGACTGTGGAAGAGCACTGCTGGTAGCAGTCCTTGTACCTCTGCCACAGCTGGAGCAGGGCCCTGCTGGCACGCAGCCGCTCCGCAATCTCCTGCAGGAGGTTGTTCCACCTGGTGAAGAGACTGCATGAGTGATCGAAGCCTGGGAGTCACAGTAACCACACGTGTCCCTCTTCCTCTCTGCTGTTTCCCATGGTCTCTTGACTTTTAAAAAATTTGGTAATAATCAAGATCCAGACATTTGGTGACAAAAATACCAAAAAATAAATACACTGACAGGCTGTTCTGACCTGTCACAGTGTGTCTGATCTGTGCTACATCTTGGATGCTGTTTATTAATGCTTGTGGTCAGAGCTGCAGCACAGTTTTTGAAGTGAATCTCCTGCTATTTCCACTTAGTACCCTCAGCCTCACAGAGCTGAGTGCATGACCAACCATACACTGCCAATAGCAGATTCCTGTGGGGGCCTAAGAGGCACAGAACAGGTGTAAACAAGACACCATTTTTTCTCCTGCAATATCCTCCCAAACTCCTACACAGAGGGTTTAAGTCATAAAGCTCTGTGTAACTCACTTGTAAAATACTCCCAGACATATTAAAAATCTTTATATTTCTATTATCCAATTAAATATGCAATTTCTCTTTGAATTCTTTCCTATAATAATCCCCCATTGAATTTTTTGCTCTAATAGCAACCAGGAACACATACTTTCTCAAATGTGCTGGTAGTTATGAAACTGCCTAATTGTTTTCTTACCAAAGAAAATCACAATATTTCTCAATTATTATTGTACGATGAAAAGCAAAGGTTTTGAAGGAAAAATTGTGTCAGCTGTCACTGAAACTGTTAAATTCTACAGTATCTTTTTTGAAATGGGGTTAAATAATCCCTCCCCAGTTTCTAGGACAGGACTGAACAGAGAATGAAATAAATTTGTCATGATTCTGTTTTCAAAAAAATTCCCAGCTTTCCACCACACTATCTTTTTTCTTTTGGACCCTCCCTTCCTGTATCTGCTCTGAGTAAACCCTTTTACTGGTTCTTGCCTGAATTTAAAGCTGGGGAAGCTGTTTGCCAAGGTACTGGTGAGGGGCTTAGATCTTCCCACCTATGATGCTCTTCCTACAACTAGAAATTGCAACCTAAAATTTGGGGAACCTGATGCAAACCATTGAACCATTGCAAACAAAATTTTCAGACACAATTATCAAATTTCAAGTGCAGTATTATTTTCCAGCATGGTATTTATGAATCTTGGTTGGCAGTCAAGCATGGAGCAAAACTACTTAGACATTAATGTCCAAATGCTTGCTGGAGAAGGTATTTAATTTATTGTTAGCAGAAAATGAGTATTTTACTCCAGTTCTTGGCAAAAGGAATAATTGTGCCCGTTCCAACAAACCCCTCATGACCTCAGGAACTTAAAATAATAAAATATAAGAAAAATAGGGATAGTGAAAAATTGGGTAGTGGGTAAATATAGATTTGCTACTGCAATTAAAGTTTAACACACAGACATTTTCTACCTCATGTTCACTTCCTTCAAAGTGTTGGTAAGTGTTTCAGTCACTGGTGAGTGACATTCTTTCAACAATTCATTGGTCACAGAACCAAATTTCTGTAAGCTGTTCTCTTGTTTTTCCAATTCATCCTGTAGGCTCTAAAGTAGAATAGTAACAAAACCAAACAAAACCATGAGTTATTAAAGTTCCATGATGTAGAAACATTTTAAAACAATATGTATCAATTGCATTAGATTATGAAGGAAAACTTGATTTCATGTGTTTCATACAAATAGAAGGTTGTTTAATGTAAAGATTGTTCCTGGATTAATTTGATTTTATATAAAATTTAGCAAAAAGTAAATGCTAATCTTGTATTTTTGCACAATGTAAAAATCTTGTAAAAGAAATTATTCTAAACAAGAATACTTTTGTACAGAATGAGTAAGCACATGGACTGATTCGGATTCAAAAACTTAATGGATGGAAGAAAACTAACCAAATAATATTTTCTTGTTCAGAGCCAGATGAAAAAGTAGCAACGTAAAGAAAGACATATTCTGAAAATAAGGTTCTCGCTCTTTCAGTTACCTCCCTGATGTATGTCTGTCAGGGAAGTGTGCTTTGTCCAACAGAGGGAAACGAGGCTGATGAGCTGATGAGGGGACTGGAGCACCTCTCTTACGAGGAAAGGCTGAGGGAGCTGGGCCTGTTCAGCCTCAAGAAGAGATGACTGAGAGGGGACCTCATTATTGTACAGAAGTATCTGAAGTGGGGGTGCCAAGAAAAGGGAACCAAACTCTTGTGGTGGTGCCCAGCAATAGGACAAGAGGCAATGGGCAGAAACTGATGCACAGGAAATTCCATCAGGACAGGAGGAAGAACTTCTTTACTGTGCATGTGACTATACACTGGGATAGGTTGCCCAGAGAGGCTGTGGAGTCTCCCTCACTGGAGACATTCAAGGACCATCTGGACACAATCCTGTGCCACGTGCTCTGGGATGACCCTGCCTGAGCAGGGAGGTTGGACCAGATGACCCACCGTGCCATTCCAACCTTAGCCACTCTGTGACTCTGTGAAAATGCTCTTTTGTCTTTCTTTTAAACTTAAATATTTTTATGCATATTACTACAGTTTGAACAGCCCAGTAAATCTCAGGCTGAGTTTATATTCAAAATCTTTATCAGCAAAAAAGCAATTTTCTGTACCTATTGTTTCACCGACTCCTTCTCTTTAATGTGTAAAAAAATTAAAACCTAGAAGAATAGCAGTAAGGTCCATGATTAGATTCTCTTTAAATCTTGGTTTTAAAAGTGCTGTCTATGCTTAGATAATTTGGCTTTATATATGTCTGGACTTCAAATCACACAAATATTTAAATTACAATGTATATATAAATTTTCTGGTAAATACTAACAGAAGAACAGAGTAAGAACAACAGAAGTTCTTCTACTTTGGGCATCTGGAAATGTTTGCATAATTATTTTCGATTTCAAAGATGAAAACTTTCGTTGAAATAAAAGGTTTTTCTATGTAACAGAACAATAATTTGAATATTTTTATTTAATTAAATCAATTTCTATTACTATCAACTTATATATATTTATATATTTTTAATAAAAGGAACTGCTTTGTATTTTATGCTTTTTTTACAGTGGTAAATTACTTGAACATGTGAGTATCTCAGCTACTGGAACATTATTTTTTTGATCATCAATCTACTGCAAGGTTGGAGGGGGACTAAAAATGTGATCTCATCATGTGCCTGTAGCTCCAAAGCCTGATGAAGTAGCATGAGAAACTTTAGTTTTAATGGCCATTAGCATGATTTAAAAACTTGTAACAATCTGATGGTATGGCTCAAAATTATAAAGAATGGCATAAAAAATCTAAAAGGAAACAACTATCCCAAATTAATTTTTCTGCAAAATGAAAAACGCTCATTTATAATGTGTTCTCTTAATGTCATGTAATTTTAATGTGCCAGTATGTCTGTACTTCCACTTCTTATGAACCAAACCGTACAGCTCTCTGCATCCCTGCAATTTCAGACAAAATTAACTCTTTTCACCTGAAGTTTATCAACTTGGACTTTCACAGCTTCCAAAGAACCAGTAAGAAGATAAAAACGGGACAAAGAATATCTGGCTTCTGTCAGGTAACTGTTCAGTTCTTCATAAGCCACTTTGTAAATGCTCCACTGATCAAGAACCGATTGCAACAATATCTTCAGCTGGCTAACCTGGGAGGAGGGAGGAGTAAACACAAAAGTAAATTAAAAGCATTCAAGCTATTTGGGATTTGTTCAAATTATTTTCTTCCTTGGGATCTCACATGCTTCTTGTCCTATATGCCTAATCTTAAACATATTGAAGAATGAAGATTTTGGACAACCATCAACTGTGCTTACACTGAGAAGAGCATAAAGTTCTCCTTGTTTTTATAAAGGTTGGATGGAAGGGACCGTAAAGATGTCAAAATTCATTTTACTTTGGTCCAAAGCAGGGTCAAGAGAAATTCCTTGAGACTACACATATCCCTAAGTGAGGGAAATCAGCCTTCTATGGAAGTCAGCAGAGAGGCCAGCACTAGAACACTGCATTCCCTCTGAGAAGGCAGACTGATGTCGACCAAACTTTGAATGCTGAAAATTAATGTTGATCCCTTCCTTATTCTGTGAGACTTGTGAGCTTGAGAAGTTAATTCCTGACAGATAATTTGGTACCTTTACACTAAATATCAGAAAGCGTCTAAAAAGTTTCAATTACAATGACTAAAAGCATCCTTGAAACAATAAATATTTTACCCATTTTATGTGAAATGTACACACAAACTTGGGAATTGACGGCTAGAGATATGGAAAGAGTGACATGATTTAGAATCTCTTCCCCAACAACACAGAAGAAATCCACTAGCTGCAACTGTTAATTATCCCTCTCCTCCATGCCTTGGTCCTGAAGCTGTAATTTTCTGCTTAATGGTTCTTTTACCATGTGATCCAAATTGGCCCAGGAATGGTTAATTTCTCGCAGTGTATTCATAACAGCAGAAGAGACTTCTTCTTTCTTGTTCTGTACCAAAGAAAGACCTCTCTGTTCTACATTTTCAACTTCTTTTTCCTTTGTTTTAATTGATTCTTCTAATTCCTGAAAAAAAAGAAGATACCTGAGTAGTTTTGCTTGTTTAATTGGCTAAATAATACCTTGATATATAAAAGATGCCCCTAAGCTCCTTAGTTTAAGAAATAGGAGATGTGCTGGCATGTTTTGACTTTTTAATTTCAAGGGATTCACAACTCATCAGCAATTTCACTGAATATTTTATGTTCCCTTTAAAGTCTAGTACTTTGTGGCTGATTTAAATAGAAGCACGTCCCCCACATTAAACTTCTGTATAATCTTCTGCTCTCTTGTAAGAGTAAAAAACTCGTTAAAAATAGCCATTCCTGGCCAGGAAACCACCTATATAATTTCATAGCATGGTGTAGGGAGATGCAAGAAAGTCCTGCAGAGCTCTGACTCATATGGAAGCTCTGGGGCTTCAGGCAGCAAAAAACACTGAGTTTGAGCACAGTGGGGAAGAAAGGCTTCTAGGCTTCAGGCCAGCACAGCTTTGTGTTTCCCTGTTAGTTTGACACAGAAAGCAGACTGTGAGGTGAGAGCAACCTCGTGTTACCCCTACATTAACTAGTACACCATGTGATCTCAGGTTGTTTTGTAATTTTCTGCAAGCCTGTCCTTACTGAGAGAAACAGATCAACAGAGAAAGAAAAGAATACAACAGAACTCTGGTCAACCTGAAACCCCACATCTTTCAGTAAATTTCACCCCCTGTGAATCCCAAAACACAACAAGTGAACCATTGCCATAAGAGACTTTACATTTTAGATAGTTGGGAAAGTATTTGGAGCAAAATTCTGCCCAGTCTTGCAAACACTTGTTATTAACAGACTTTATTCCTGCACAAATACAACACACTTTTGTCTACATACGTTTGTGAGAGCATTTTTGCTGCACTATTTATTCTCAGCCTTTTTTTTCTTTACTATTTCACATTTCTTCAAACATTTAGCCATGACCATGTTCCAGAGCACAGCCAGAGTAATACACCATTTTTTAACCAGCTGACAACAACACAAACACTTCTCAGTTGAACAGAGTACATCTGACTTTCCAAAAAGTGGATTTTTGCACCAAAAATGTCATTTAACTTTATACAAGGTTGCTCCAAAATTCAGAATATAAGACAGGCAAAAGTTTCAAACACCAAGAACAGCAAATATTTCTAGTTCTCTTTGAAAAGGGCTTTTTTTATTCATCATTTAAAACTCATAACTGAATTAAAGATGCATTATTGTTTCTAACCTATGACAGGAAAAAATGGTTGACTTCACTTATTAATATGACACTAAGCAGCAACTAACATTGGTTAATAAATAAACTCCAGCTTTTGTACTAGCTGAACCGGATATCTGGGAGTGTCTGACACAGTTATTTCTTAAACAACTTGTTTCTCTGCTGATCAAAGTCTTGCCATTCATAACTAACTCCCCAAGTGTATTTGCTAACTTCCCTGACCAAAAGGAACCAGAAAGGTGATAAATCAGATTCAGCTTTGTACTCCAGCCAAGCACAGACTGCTGATTATGTCAGGCTATGTTCTATTACCCTTGCTTCAGTTGTAGGGGTTTATTGTGCTGATACCATAAAGATACCTGAATTAAAACTAAGCACTCCAGACAGTTTGAAAACTGAGGCCAACAATTTCAGAAAAAAATCTGACCTCTAACATATCTCGCCTAACCACCCTATTTCCCTTTACAGAAACAAAGATGGGTTTAATTCACTGCTGAATTAAGAGCAAATTCTTTTATACATTTCATTTGAATAAATTTCCAGCTCCTCTCTTTGTGAAGAGATGAATGCTAGATTATATTTGTCTCATTAATTAAACTCATGCAGGAAAGACAGCCACATAAATATAAATACACTGTCTTGTTCCCTTTTATGAGGATGAGAACACCAAGATTTTGTGCATTCAGTTGGCTTGACAGAGTTTTAATTTGATCTGGTGTGAAATTTATTTTATGGTATCTGGTAGGACAAAATACTTTTGAACAAAAATTATGTGATGCCTGCTACTGTGTAGAGGCCTTGTCTATAAATTCAAGAGTATCTGCTCCGCCTATACAGCCGTAAGCTTTAACTCTGGCCTGACAGCTCCAGAAGTCAGCATCTTACTATTCAAATATGTGCTACTCTGAGTAAGATGTTCAGAGACAACTGTGATACCCTGTTCACTGCTGTGTAGTCCTTGTATGAATTTCACGTGAAAAACTGTGGTTGTTTTGAACTTACGTGCATTATGTATAGCTGCACTTTGCCTCATGTCATCTTTTCTCAACATAATCATGATTCTCTTTCCTTTTCTGAATAATTAAATATTCAAAAAAAACTCAACAAAAAATGATTCCCAACTTTCTGAATGAAAGCATGAAACCTCCTTGGATTCTAGCATTTTTCTCTGAATAGTCAGGTGGAACATATTAGGTGGAAAAAACTGAAAGAAGTGGGGGATGGAGGAAAGATCGTGAAAAAGCAGAAAAACCCCAGAAGATTGGAAAAAGAGATATGACAACATATTCTTTTGATGGTCTTCTAGTTCAGTATGCCTGGCATGCTTTGAAATAACCAGTGTAAAAATATCAATTACTTTGGTTGGTTTTAAGCAACTTTGAGACATTATTGCTCCTTCCTCTTCTTTTATTGCTTGCATCTTAGGAATGAAATCTCTTCCTTTCTGAAGTCAAGAGGAGTTCAGTCATTGACTTCACCCATAGGAAGATTTCACATGGATTTATCAAGTGTTGTTTCCAACTCTTGGAAAGAGAACACTGTTATTTATAACCAGACATTACCTGACAGTCTTTCAAAGCATTCTGCACTGAAGCCTGGTCTCCAATCTTTTGTTGCTGTTTCAGCTTCCTCTCTTGGGTTTCAAACCAAGTTTTTAGGCACTGCACATTATTTTCATATTCTGTCCAGGATTCTTGCAGACTTTCCAAGAGCTGGATCTGCAAAGAAAAATGAGTGTATGCTTTTTCATACAATTAGCTTTATTGTTGGGTCAATTAAATCAGTGAAGACCAATGCAAAGCAGTGCCTTCTTGGAATTCAGTGCTTTCAGAATTTAAAACCAGTATATACAATCAAACTTAAATATATCTAGTATTTTTAATAGAATTAATAATAACTCTGGCTTCATTCAGCTTGGGGAAAAGAGGGCAAAGGAATCATCTCACTGTGCTGTCCATTCCTTATAGGGAGGCATGGGCAAGAGGGAGGCGAACTATTCTGGAAGATACTCAATAAAAGGAGAAGATGTAACAGTCACAAGTTGCAACATGGGAAATTCTGATTGGGAACAGGACAAAAACCTGTCCCCCACCAGAGTGGTTAAGCATGAATGAGCTGCCCAGAAGAGGTTGTGGAATCTCTCCCTGGAGATTTTCAGAACTCAGATAACCAAGTCCCTGTGCAATCTGATCTAACTGTAAAGTCAGCTCTCTTTGAGCAGGAGATTGACCTAGATGACCTGCACAGGCTTCCAACCATTATAATCTTATTGTTCTACGCATTTTGAAAGTTCACTCCAGAGCAGTTAGGATTTTTTACTTCACCTTTTCTGTTATCAGGCCTTGCAGGATCTGCCAACGTCTGTTCATTGCTCCGAGCTGTTCTGCAAAATCAGTTTTGTCGCTGCGTTTACTTTCAACATCCTGGCTGCTGATTTGTAGCACTGATTGGTTCACAAAGTCGACAGTCAACTGTTTGCAATTTAAATCTATCTTGAAACCCTAGAAAAAAAACCCCAATGGAATAAACAAAGCAGCACATAAGTACCATAATTTCTCACCTTCCTGCAAAACAGAGGAAAAATTTTCACCAGTGACACCTTTATCATAATTCAACTAAAAGGGTTTTTTAACAATTGACCAGGAATTAGAAAACAAGTCCCACCCACTGCAAGCAAAGAGCAGGTTCGGCACCATTTGATGAAGCTGAACAGCCACAAGTCTATGGGACCTGATGAGATGCATCCCAGGGTCCTGAGGGAGCTGACTAATGTTGCCAAGCCACTTTCCAAAAGTCATGGTGGTCAGGCAAAATATCCAATGCCTGGAAAACTGGAAATATTGCTCCTATCTTTACAAAGGGAAGAAAGGAAGATCTGGGGAACTACAGACTGGTTAGCCTCACTTCTGTGTCTGGGAAGATCATGGAACAGATCTTCATGGAAGCAATTTTAAGGCACATACAAGCCAAGGAGGTGATCCAAGATGGCCAGAACAGCTTTACTAAGGGCAGATTGGGCCTGAGCAATCTGGTGGCCTTCTATGGAATGACTGCACCAATCAGCAAGAAAAGACTGACTGATGCCATCTACCTAGAGCTCTGTAAGGCTTTTGACACAGTCCCAAACGACATCCTTATCTCCAAATTAGAGAGATATGGGTTTGAAGGGTGGACTATTCTCGGAAAAGGATTTGGCTGGATAGATGCAGCCAGAGGGCTATAGTCAATGGCTCTGTGTCCAGGGAGAGACCGGTGATGAGTGGTGTCCCTCAGGGCTCTATTTTGGGACCAGTGCTCTTTAATATCTTTAACGACAACACAATGAGATCAAGAGTATCCTCAGCAAGTCTGCAGATGACATGAAGCCGAGCAGTGCAGCTGACACAACAAAATAATGGGATGCTATCCAGGGGGACCTGGACAAACTTGAGAACTAGGCCCACGAGAACCTCATGAAGTTCAACAAGCCCAAGTGCAAGGCTCTGCACCTGGGTTGGGGAGATGAACTCATTGTGAGCAGCCCTGCAGAGAAGGATTTGGGGGTTCTCATGGATGAAAAGCCAGACATAAGCCAACAGTGTGAGCTCGCAGCCCAGAAGGTCAACTACATCCTGGGCTGCATCAAAAGAGGAGTGGCCAGCAGTTAGAGGGAAGTGAATCAGCCCCTTTGCTCTGCCTCTTGCAAGACCCCGCCTGGAGTGCTGCACCCACTCTGGAAGACCTAATAATGCCTAATAATGTGCATATCGCTTTGTATTTTCCTGGAAATTAGCGCAAGCATATTAAAAATTATATTCCTGCCATAAGTAAACATCAGAATTAAAGTAGTTTTGGCTTCTTCTCCACAGTATCAAATATTGCCCAGTTCTAATTTGTGTACAATTCCAACCACTTCACAAAGTTGGTGGGGTTTTTTTCCCTTAATCACTTATATTTTACAAATGTATATATATTTAATTGTGGTAATAAAGCAGATAATTCAAAAGAAAATTAACAATATTGCCACTCAGTACCTTGTACTTCTGGACGTAATCCTGAATTGCTTTCTGTCCTACTACATTTTTTATATTTTCTTCATCCTGCTGAATTACATTTTCCATCAGTGAAATCCAGCTCATAACTTCAGTGATGGCATGGCGAGACGGAATTTTGTCCATCTGGAGCTGTTGAGATAAGAGAATCATGTTGGGAAGAAAATGGATAAGAATTCCATGCTTTGCATTAACACAGTTTCATATTTGATAGAGTACTGCTTGCCTGCATTTAGTTACTCAGGAATGTGTTCTATGACATTTTTAGGTAGACATAATACATTTTGTATAACAAGACAATTCCGAGAACTACTGAATGACATTGCTTTGTTTAGTATCACAGGCTCGGTTAACATGTTACTCTTTCTCTCTCCCCCTAAATCATGTTATTACTAACTCTGAGAGCATTCTAAGATAGAAACTGAAGCAACAGCTTACACTGACAACCTCCTAGTAAGTAAAGACTAAGCCAACTTTTCAACCAGTGTAATTCTAACTCCAATATTATAGCACTAAAACCCCAAAACTGCACAACCAAAAGCCTCCTGCTCCTACACATACTAACAGAAATCATGAACAATGTTTTTACATCTATTTTGTCTTTCACAGACTTGAACCTAACCTATTCAATTTGAACAAAATCACTATCCCAACCTGACAGGGCACAAGGATGTGAATTCCCTTTTTCCAGAAAGCATACCAAAATGTTGAAAAAACCCTCATGTGTGCTTTGGTTAAAATTTAACAAGTGTAACTATGAAAGTCTGAAACTAACGCTGATATTAGGCAGGATTAGAAACTAAGTGTAAGCTTTTCCACAATAAAACAGGAATAACTTTTTTCCTATCTTTCCTCACATGGACAAATTGGGAAAGGAAGCAACTAGGCAGTGCCAACTGTACAGTCTGAGTTCTCTGGAATATCAAAGGCTGTCGCCAGCTTTCTTACCTGGTGCAACTTCTCTTGTACTGCTGGGATTTGTGTGAGCAGCTCTGTCCACTGGGTTTCAGTGTGGGACAATGATGCACGCAATGCAGCTGTATCCACTTTCTTAAGCCTGAGGAGCTGGTTCCCAGTACTTAGGACAGAAGATTTCTGTGATGATTTAGCATCCACTTCTTTTGAAAACTCCTGCAAGCACAACCATTATTTGTGGAAATAATGAAGTACTTTTTTGTTTTACTTAGCGTTTTACCTCAGAAAGCTAAGAATATCCTCCTTTCCCTTTAAAATATGTACTTTCTACTAGCATTCATCATCTATACTTCAGACTAAGTTAGAATAAAAATTTTGTTCAGTCATAAAACCATTTTCTGTTTTCAGAATCCTCAAGATTTACAAACCTTGTGTATAGCAAAGAAGTGCTTAATGTGCATACGCACCAGCATTTTGAGGAACAGCTTACCTACATACTCATCAATGATGAGAAGATGTATAACCATCTGATTACTCAACTGTTTATTTGTAATTGGAGAGAAATAGGTGCCCCAGGTCTATGAACAACTTACCAGAAAGGAGTTCAGGTGGTCTCGGACTGTTTCTAGTTCCTGAGGAACTGTCAAAGACTGCTGGCTCCAAAACTCAAGTCGCTCCTTTGCAGACTGTAACCACTGTGTCAATTCATTTGACTCACTCTGATACCTGGGAAGATGTTCAAACAAGACTAAAACAGTCATTGCCACTTCTTGCTTCCAACTGAGCAGCCTCTCCTCCATGTGTTAGAGGAAGATACTGAATGCCAGATTTGAAATAAAAATAACAACTTTTTCTTTCCTTTATCAAATTTCAGAAAAACATAGTTTAATTTTACGGACAGGCATGGTATCAGGAAGCCCCTATTTGAGGCATTCTGCTCACAATTTCTAACAGTGCCTTAATTTTGCCTTTAAAAAAAAGTTTAATGAAGGACAGTAAATAGGTCAAAAACCTCTTTGGACAAGCTGTAACCCCACCCAATGCACATAAAACGACTTCATTTCCATTAGAAGGCTCAGTCTTCCTATATCTTTATCAAAAAGTATCTCAGAGCAGAAACTTAATTTTTTTTTCAGAAATCATCTCCATATAATTTCATATGCCAAGTGACTAATGAGGTAACGGAATAAGAGTGTCCACACATAAGCTAGGGATTCACAGACAAAGCTTTTACACCAATTAGATAATTAATTTCAAAAGTAGCATATGAACATTAGTAAAGGTAGCAAAATCTCCCTTCCATATATGCAATGACACACATAGACCCACAAGAACCCAGAAGATGCAATGCGTCCACTAAAACATGCTGAGTCTACTCACGTTACTCGGCAAAGCACACAACTTTTCTTATCAACTTGTAGGCACATGGGCCTTCTAAACTAATAATCTAAAGAAAGCATTTTCTAATTTCCTCACACCAGCTCTTATCTGCCACGTTTTTTATTTCAAATGAGAGAGTACAACAACACTTCTATGGAACAGAAGAGCTGTCAAACTATGACATACATCTCAAAGTACTTTCTTTTAAATGTTGAATCTAATAGTTGTGCGTCCAGTATGGCTTTGATCTGAACAGCACAGGGGAAGAACTTTATACTGCCCATTACATCAGCATTACCTTGTCCAGTGCTTCAGTATGGTCTCCAACCTGTGAAGCTCCTTGGTGACCTTGCTGGTGTTACTTAACCAGCGTTCTCCTAGCTGGTTCAGTTGACCTTCGAGTTCTGAGCAGCTGACAGAAAAAAGGAGCCTCTTCCCATCATCCAGCACTTGGTATAATTTAGGCTGGTATTCAGTCAGGTTAGATCTCAGATGCTGTAATGACAGAGGAGGTGGTTAGATAATTGCAGGTCTCTGCTACCACACTTTCTCAACACTTAGTTTCCTTTTGCTGCATTTTGTAGCATATCCAATGTCACCATGGCACATCTCATTTTTTTTCCTCTGCTCCAGCTCTAGAACTCCCTGAGAACCACCACGCAGGTAATCTGCTCAAAAGCTGAACATGTTGCCACAAACCCAATCATGTCAAAATGTCGGTTGGTTCCTCCTTATGATGAATTCCTCCTCCATGTAGATATTTTACATTTGAAAAGAATCTCTGTGGGGCAGCACCATTTCTGACAGAAATCAATTAAAATACCAGAACTTACTTTACCATCTGCTGAAAACCTACCATCTACTTCAATGAAAGTTAAAGATGTCCATTATCAAATTATTAACAGTGTCTCCCTCTTCAGCCCTTTCAATGCCTATCTTCAGCTCGCTGGACATCTCACTTTTTTACTGATCTACCCTCCTGCTCCTCCTGGTGACAAAACAGAAGATCACTCCATCCATCCAAATCCCTGAACACAGAGACCAATTTTAATTCCACGAGAAAGCTAAAAAGGTACTGAAAAAGGAAAGGCTGCTAATACTATTACCCACAACGACCTGGAACTGAGACAGATTTAATTTAAATGGCGATTTGTGGGTGGGTGAAGATTTTGTACATGCTGGCAAATATAGCTGCCAAATTCCACTATCAGTACACAAACAGTACAGATTTTTAAAAAATCCGTACATTGGTTTGAGTGTAAAATGTACATGCATTCCCATTTTTCAGCTCTGATGAAAGTAATCTGAATATAAAAGGTACAAAACTACCAGTCTTATAGTGAGTACATGAACTTCCTATCACTCTTATTTCCTCTTTCACAAAAGTAGAGCTCTAATAGATTTAAAAAAAAATTATCTTTGTATATGTGCGACTCTGTTCATGTACTTATATACAATATATATACAAAAAAAAAATCCTAGACAGTGGCTTAAAAAACCCTCTATGATAGTATTAAATTTATTATGATGGATTCTTAACCTAAATGTGGCCAAATAATAAAATCTTTGACATAAGAGAATACAAGAATCTGTATTTGAACAACCTAATTTATGTAACTGAAAAGAAAAACAAATGATGAAAAATAATTTAGGGTCAGAACCAACACAAACAATGCCTAGCATCAAACAAAACCAAAACAACTCCCCCACACAACAGATTGCTTAAGTTGTCCTCATACCATTGGAAAAGCAGAAAGCTGTCTGGTAAAATAACAAAAAAGACAACAAGACAAAATCAATTTTCAAGAAAAATTTGACAGTCATTTTTCTGTAAAACAAAACAAGAGAGTAAAAATCCCCCATCTAAAGTTTCTAGTCTAAGGAGACAAAGACAAAACACTAGACCAAAAAAACAGGATGTGGTAGAAAACCTATATTTAAACTACTTGTTGCATTTGGGGAGGAAGGCAATTTGAGGAGCCACAGGCTGTTCAGCCCCACCTCACTCTCTGGAAAGATCATGGAGCACATCCTTCTGGACTCCATTTTCAATGACAAAAAGGACCAAGAGGTAATCTGGAGTATTCAGCTTGAATTCACTACCAGCCTTTATGACAAAATTACTGTCTCTGTGGATCAGACTGCCTTCAGTATGACCTTAGACACCATCTCCCTCAGGACCCTCCTCTAGCAGCAGAGGGAGTTCAGGCTAGATAAATGGACTGTTTTGTGGGTTGAAAATGAGCTGCATTAGCAGTCTCAAAGCTAGTGATCAAAGGCTTGATGCCTGTCTGGAAGGTTGCAATGGGCAGAGTACTCCAGAGATTGTTTATATTTTATCCCAAATATCTTCAACATCTTAATGGCATGGATCATGGCAGACAGTATTCCCTCAACAAATTTGTGGACAACACTAATGTAGGGAGAGTGGTTGGGACAAAAAATGGCAGACTGATTCCAGAGACACTTTACTAAACTTGAGGTTGGAGACAGAAGAAAACTTGGAAGGCTCAAGAAGTGCAACTTCTGCACCCTGGGCTGACAAGTTACACGTTAGTGTATTTAACCTGGCAGCTCGTAAGGCAAGCCACAGCACTGGCCTATATTAGGACTGAAAATAACCAAAGGAAGTTATTTTATTATCCTCATCTACATGGTGCGGATGAGGCCACATCTACTCCATCTGATTGTGCTCTGACCTCGTCTTCACTAAGCTGAGGAAGAAGGAACTAGTCATGGTCTGGTGTAGAACTACTAAGTTATTTAGGGACCTAGAGCACATGTCCTTTACGAAGAGCCTGAAGTGAATGTGCTTGCTTTAGATAGACAAACAGGAAGCTAAGGACCAGTCTAACAAAGGCCTACAGCTATTTGGAGTAGAATTAAAAAGATGATAGAGGTAAAATCTCCTCAGTAGTGCCACACAACATAAAAAAGGACAATGGTGACAAGCTGAAAGTTGATGAGACAGATTGGGCATTATAGAAAACTTTTTATAGTAGGTGGTAGTGCAGAACTGCAATTGTTCCCCTGGTCAGCTGTGGGATCTCCATCTTTTGAGGTTTTCAAAGCAGTTGCTGATCCAGCGCATGACAACAGTGCTTTAAGTGGGAGGCTGGACTAGGTGACTGTCAGAGACCCCTTTAACCCCTCTTTTCTGCAGAGAATGTCTACAAAGCACCAACCTGGAAAAGTGTAATCCGGTCTGTAAGCCTGTCCTCCGTCTCTTCCACCAAACCAACAGTGGGGATGTTTCCTTCAACAGACTCCAGCTGTCTGGTGAGTTCCTGGTAATCTTCATCCAGATGCATCCAGGTCTACAAGCACAAATTATCCATGCGAATGGTGAATCTGGGTAGCTAGAAATTTTGTTACTTTTTTTTTGACCTGAAATCCTACAGGTACATGGTTGTAAAAGTACAGAAATAAGTGTACAAATGTCCAGCAAACCTGCAAAAAGACACCATCTCTGTGCCAAGCTCAGCTTTGGGTTAGAATACATGGATATAACTGTCATGCTCTCATTACCAGCTAAAGCTAAGCAGCTCTTTAAACCAAGAGAACAAAACTTGTGCCACCACAAGAGTTAAATAGAAAGATTGCATGTAGTCTATCAGCGCTTTGTGTGTATGACAAAATGGATTGATGCTCATCAATTCTGTCCAAGCAGAAAATCCTGTTCTGTCCAACAGGAAATCAACATAATAGAATACCCTGGTGGTTGATCCCAACGGAAGTACAGAAAAGACCACAGAAATTCTCACCTCTAGAATGTATTCCAGCTCCACACCCCGTTTATGAGCCAGCTTTAATACAGCTGAAGCTTGTATCATTATCTCTGAATGTGACTGAGTTTCCTTCAAGAAGGCGAAGCTACTCATCTTTCTAAAAAGTGTTTCCGTCAAGATCATGTGAGACTCCAACCCTTGAAAATATTCCTGAAAAATTTGGATGTGAGGGAGAATAGAAAAGAGAAAGTGCAATTGTTACTCAATTCATTACCACTAAAACACTCAATTCATTACCACAACATTTTAAGACACAAACAGTAAAATCAAGTATCTACAAACAGAATAAGGTAAACCTTTCACTTCACAACATTTCATGAAGTCCAACACGATTTAAAGAGGACAATGGTCTATTCAAAGAAAGGAGTCAGTAATTCTTTCCATGCAAATTCCATCCTGACCCTCATTCCATAAACAAAACCAGCTTAAATCAGATAAACACCACCCAAAATTTCTGCCTAATGAAAATGGGGAAAATCCTTGTCGTATTTGTGGGTGCTTTTACCAAATGTATATTTCTCTTGAAAATAAATGGAGTGTTGGATGAAATTGCTATGTACCATGACAGGACAATACTAGGAACTTGTTATTATAATAAGGAAGAAAATGCAATCTACCTGGGTTCACCTTCAGCAAAGCATTTGAAACTCAGTCTGTTAGAACAGTTCATTGGCTCCAATTTAAAATACTGTCTGGCTCACCATTCTGAAAAGCTCCTGAATCTTTAGAAAGAAGGTTAGCAATTTGCTCTTCACAAGCATCCTGGTTTTGGCTGGGATAGAGTTCATTTTCTTCTTAGTGGCTGGTACAGCCATGTGTTTTGGCTTTACTATGGGAATAATGTTGATGACACACGGATGTTTTGTTTGCTGCTGAGAAGTGTTTACCCCAAGTCAAGGACTTTTCAGTTTCCCTCGCTCTGCCAGTGAGGAGGTGCACAAGGAGCCAGAGGAGAGCATGGCCAGGACAGCTGACCTGAACTGGCCAAAGGGATATTCCACACCATAGAGCATATAAACCGGGGGAAGCTGGTGAACAACTATATTGTACATCACTTATTTATTTCTCTTGTGTGTACTTCTCTCTCTGCTTTCTATTACAATTATATTTACTATTTCTATTATTATTATTATTATTATTATTATTGCTATTAGTATTAGTATCTCAACCCACAAGGCTTACCTTTTCTTTCCGGTTCTCTTTCTCCCCAAGGAAGGAACAGGCAAGTGAGGAAGCAGCTGTGAGGTACTTAGTTTCCCACTGGGGCTAAACTGTGACAACAAGCTTACAGTCATTACTAGCCCTGAAATATGTCCCAGCTTCTTACCTTATGTTTTTCAAGCAGTGACTGAACTTCTTCCATAGAAGAAACAATCATTTTCTGGTCACCAGCCATTTTTTCTTGGCCTGTTTCTACCAGGTCAGCCAGGTCCTGCAAAGCCCGCTCATACTGCCTCTTAAGAGCCATATTCTGATTCAGATCACTTCGCCTGGATCCAATGATCATCAGCAGCTCATCATACTTATCCTGGGGGGCAAAGGACAGCAATGGTGATTCTTATTTCACACCTTATATGTCTTCCTGGAAGCAACCTCATTGTCCCTGTACTCTCTGTGAATACTAGCAGAATAACATTTATTTCCAGCTCAAAAAGTTTGCAGATATACTGACTTCATCAATAAATTAACAACTCACCATTTAAAGACAGAAAAAATAAGCAAGGCCTGCAACTCTTTCAAGCGCGTGCAGACACAAAAAAATTAGCAGAATCCCTAAGGCTTAATATACGTAGCAAAGAAGCAGGGTGATTTGGCTTAATGCATTAAAAAACAGTGACTATGCAATGCAGATGCTGTTTACATTTTACTTTTTATAATGCAGAGAACTGGATGGATTCCATCATAGGTACAGACCACAGGCATCTCAAAGTTAGGTTTGCTTCCTTCTCTTGTCCCAGAATCTCACAAGCAAGATAAATACAACTTAATGTAAAAACCAAACTGAGCCCATACTTTTGGTCTACAGAAGACATTCCAACAACCAAAATATCTCTATGATCATCCAATGCTACAACAAAGCGCCCACCCTCAGACTGCAGCTGGCTGTCCTGGCTTTAAATAGAAAAATGTGAGAAACACAACTGTCAGAAAAAAGCCAAAGGAAGGCTTTTCTAAAAACTGAAATGAAGAGGAGGGGGCACATAATGGCACATCATCTGAGAGCAAAAAAACAAAACCCAAACCCCCAAACAAACCAGCAGGGGGCGCTACGACCAAAAGGATAAAGAACTGGGCAAAAGACATTTCTTAGTGATTTATTTCTTAGTCATTCCTTTTTAATTGGTATCACTGTCTTGTCGGCTTAATAAGTTTATGGTCCAGTTTCATCTGCTTTATTTGGTTCCAATTCATTATTAGGTCATTGTAAATGGTAAAATTCAGTCATAAACCTTCTCCTTGATATTTCCTCAAGCATTCCACTGCATCAGCCAAACTGCTCAAAAAGGACTTTCAACAGGTTTACAGAATTTGTAGATCAATTGCTCACAGGTATTTACACAAGAGATGTTCTAGCAAAAGCAGAACATTTCCAGTTTCAGGTCTCACTTCACTCTCTATTCTCCTTTACCCCCTTCATGATAGATGTGAAACAGGACTAAACCACAGATCACGAGACACTGGTGAGAATAGGGATGAACCTACAGCAGACAAATTTGTGTTTACATGTTTAAATTCATCTGTTTGAAAAGGGAGTGGATGAAAGCTGATAGAAAACACGGTTTTGTAGATTTTTACAATTAATACTGCTAGTAACAGAGATATCAGAAAATTTGAAGAGGCAAAAATAGAAGAACCAGGTGAACCAGAGAGAACATAATCTTTTATACACACTTAAATGCTTTTAAATCCCTTTTCCTAAACTGCCTTATGAACAATAAAAAGGAGCATTCCTTTGATATCGGAGGTGATAGGAGGGACAGGTCTAGGATGGAACTAATGAACCATACCTGGATCTTAGACAATTCTTGTACAGAAGGTTGGTCAATTTGTAGCTTGTCTATGCGCTTCTTTAATTCATTGATTCCAGCATCTAGTTCCTTTAAACCTTCTTCTGCCTGCAGTATGACCTGTATATGAAAATTACATTGCTTAGTTTGAAGTTTTAATAACAGTAGTGTAGCTGGCCTATGATCATATTCTTTTCTGCTTGCAGTACTAATCAGACCTTCAATGTGCTGAAATTTTAAAGGATGCTATGAAGGAAATGTATTAATTAAAAGTTGGGAGAGCCCAGTTTTTTTCTTAAAGTTAAATACGCATATAATTATTATTTTTTAACAACAAGCTATTTTAGTATTATATAAAATACTATGCTTAGTATTTTTTATACCAAATATCTCTGTAAATTTCCATCCTTTTATTTATATAGTAGAGGCCCAAAAGAATTTTTTTTTTAATATAAGAACATCTTTTAAAGAATTCTTTTTATTAACAGTCATTCCTGCCTTCTCTGAGCACCAAGCAAACAATCATCACAGCAGAACCCATGTATGAAAGCAAAGAGCTGTGCACAGCTCCCTTTCAGGACCGGAGTGGGGCCAAAATTACTGTCAAGGAAAAAGACTTGTAGCTCCCCTTTTGCATTTGGAAAACTACAACTTAAGAACACCGACTGGTATTTGCAAGTGTCTGCAGGTGATGAGTTTTTCCAATGGAAGCCAAAAGCTTTCCCAGGTCTCTGCTGAACTAACATACGTGGATTATAACAAAGTTAAAAGCATGAGGTAGATTCCTGTACTTAAAGTCCTTTGTTGAGGCCCTTTCTTGGAAGCTGCCTATCCAAATATTCTTAAACTACGTATGTGAAGTCCTGCCCTCCAACAACATGGAGTTTGCACAATACAGTCACTAAACTTCCACTTCGTACAACTAAAGTCACGTGGCTGATTAAGTGCCTTATTTCTACTTTCCTAATCACATATTGAACAAACAGCAATGCTTTTAAATGTGAGTGTTTTATCAGCCAAGGGACATTATCAGAAACAAATAATTTCACTTGTTTTGGTTACCACATTGTTTTCCTAGTTGGTAGTTAAATTAATCATACAGGAAATAAATTTTTGCCTATGTTTGGCATCACAAAAGATAGAAAAGAAAGACATAGTGTAACCACTCTTTTTCATACTGGAGACATAAACTCCTTCAAAATTTGAATTTCAGGTGTATAAAGTCCAGTATTTCTGCTTAGCTGAAGGGTTAAGTTTCTTCCATTCAGTCACCTGCTGGCAGGCATCAGTAACATCTATAAAAAGTAGCCCTTAATATGCTTCATTCATTTTTCTCACTGGCAAAACAGAAACGAGGAAACAGGATATACTTTCTCATATAAATGATTAATTATTCATCAGGTCATTCCTGATAAAGAAATAATAATTACTGCCTTAAATTAAAATGAGTAACGTTAAAGACATCACTATAAACCAGTGAGCAAGAAAGTGCCTTTGGTTCTTAATAAAGTTTAAGAGTCGAGCAATTTAGCAAAAGTCTGGACTTTTTTTGTTTATCGAAGTTTTCTTTTTTTCAAATACTGCCCAGTATAAGTATAGCTAGGTACTAGGTCAGCTGGGGAGATAAGAGAGACACTTTTGGTAGGGTTTTTTTTGTTGTTGTGCCTTTTTGTTTTATTTACCTATCAACACGTGTAGTACACCCTTGGACATACCCATTTTCCTATACTTCACATGAATATGTATGTTCTCCCTTTAAAAGCAACAGTTCTCTAGAATCCATTTATACTTTGGATAGAAACTCTACCTCTTCCCCTCCCCCCAAGTGACAGGTATGTGCTAGTACCTGCATTTGTTCTGTTTCTGGTCTGTCAGCTGCCTCTGCTAATTTCTGTAGAAGTAAGTATTTGTTATCAGCCACCGATGTAAACATGAGCTTCAGATCATTCTACAGGAGACAAAACCAACAAATTACAGCCAATCACAGCACAAAACAACTGAAAAATATTCCAAAACATTTCAAGATGTTTAAACCATCAAATGTTACATGGCCAGCACTACAACATAAAACTTACTCGAAAAGTACCATAATGAGCCAGTGCAAAGAATTTAACATTGCTGAAAATCCAGCTATGGAAACTAAGAGCTAAAGCAACTCCTATTCAAAACATATCCCATGAATGCAATTCTGCTTTTGCCTTCCAATTAGATAGTTAATTACCAAGGGTCATTACCTTCATGTAACAAAACCATGTTATTCTTGTGCAGTTTATTCAACCACTTATGATTATAAACAAGCTTGGTTTTACTTTTTAAGGCAAGTTGTTTTAATTACAGACTTGAGCAAGTATAACACATAACTAAACAAGGCCTCTGCACATTACAGGGCTAATCACAAGCTAAAACTCTTAGAATATTTTATCAGAACAGACACATAAATATCACTTAACAATTTTGCCGAAATACAATCAATTATCTTTTTCTTGCACTCATCCCAACAGAAAATTATTAGTACATTTTTCTGAGACTTTCAGCATTACATAAGAGGTGCATTAATTATTTTGTATTTATTTTTACATTCATTAATTATTTTAAATACTAAAAATCTCTAAGAATGATGCAATGAATTCTAATCAACTTTGCTGTCATCAGCAAAGGCAAGTCTTTCTTTGAAAAATGGTGACTGCAGAAGAAAGATTATGGATTTTGAAAGGAAATCCAGTAGTAACAATCTATGAAAAGATGACCCTCATCTAAAGACACAAGGAATCTTTTTTTTTTAAATTTATGGGGTTTTTAATTAAAAATAAACCATACTGAAGGGCTTTATATATTAATGATAATGATAACAATAATGATAATAATAGGAGATAAGGTAGAGACCAAGTAAAATCTGAAAGCTTTTCTGCACTCTGTTTGAAAAGTTTTTGGAAAGTGCACATTTCTCCACATATCATCATTTTTCATATTCACACAACACAGATGCCCTTTTATGTAATGCCAGCAGGGTGAGACAGCATGGAATGATTATCACCTTACAGTAATTGCATGAGTCGTAGAAGCCTTCTAGCAGAGAGTTTAAATTCTGAGTTATTATTAGGGTATCAAATTTTACACAGCCTGAGAAGTTTGATTTTTCAATAAAAAACCTGTGACAACCTTGTTCTTTTGATTTGGTACCAAAAATTCACAGTGTTTATATCCCCAGCGGACATAAACCCCTGTTAATGCCATGACTTGGACCTCATACCTTGAATGTGACGATTTGCTGGAGCCGCCCTTTCATCTGATGGCATCTCTGATTTACCACTGACTCCAGTAAGGTCAGTCTTCTCAGGAGACAATCCAAAGTGTCTTCTATAATAACCCTATTATCACTACCGTCAGGAAATATCTGAGCAAACAAAATCTTGTTCTTATCCACTTCTTCTGTTATGTCTTTGATTTCTTTGGCAAGAGACTAATTTTGTAGAAAAACAAAAGTGACAATCAGATATTCTTGAAAGCAGGCTAACATTGCCATAACCACCATCAGTTTTGCAGTGATGTAGTGACTTTTTTACATTGTTGGTATTCACACATGTTAGAAAAAGATGGCAGCTACAATAACCTCTGACAGTAAAAAGATTCCAGACTGCTCCAAGGAAAACAAGCGCAGGAACAAAATGATGTAAAGCCATAGAAACATTTGGGTTGGAATAAAGGTCATCTAGTCCAACCCTGTTGAAGTAAATATTGACATCTTCAACTGAATCAGGATGCTCAGAGCCCTCTCTAGCCTGACTTTGAATGTTTCCAGACATGAGACATCCACCACCTCTCCAGGCAACCTGTTCCAGCATTTCCACACTCTCATTTTGAAAAATTTCTTCCTCACGTCTCGTCTGAATCCACCCTCTTCAGTTGAAAACAGTTATTCCCTTGTCCTATTGCGTCTCCCTCCCCCACTCAATTCTTTCCCCCTCCCTCACCCCTAATTAATGTTGATGAACTTGCACTGTTTCTATATCCCAGAGCATTCCTCCCTCTTCTTCACTTTGTTTCAATTTCAACAATGTGGTGTTCGTTAATACTTAGAAAAGAAATTAAACAGAAGAAAGAGTCTATGCTTTCTGCACAGTTCTCTACACAGCCAACTGCCGAATGCTGCAGTTACATACAGATTATGTCGGTGACATGCCACTTATCCAGGATTCTAGTACTTTTGTTCTAAACACTACATAAAATGCACACTTATCGGCAATTGAAAGGAAGTCCTACTCATGGAGTCCTTACCTCTTGCTTGCAAAGGTATGTTTCTGTTTCTTCCTCCGGCAGCAGGGCTGTAGCAACAAAGACCTGCTCTTCCACACCATCCAGCCACATGGACGTGGCTGTGACACCATCATACAGCTTCTGTTCAAGATGCAGGGTCTCCTCCACACGTCCAGCCTGGGCAAAAGGAACCAGAGAAGTCCAGAAGAGAAATACTAGACAGTCTTTCTAACTTCTAATATTTGGGAAAAGCCTGGATTTCCAGGTGATAGCTGGAAGAGTTTTCACAGTAAATGTGGCTTTGCTGGAGGACAGGTGTAAAGACAATTGAAAATTACCTCAGATGAGACATCTTCAAAGGCCTGATTCAATTCCACCAATACTGGTGACACTAAGGATTTATCTTCATCCTGTGTCTCCTCCTTATACAAAGGCATTCCAGGTATCAGTCTGTTTGGTCTGCTATAAAGCTGCTGAGAGAGAAGTATTAATTAGGATGCATCTACCATATGCAGGGCACAAAATTCAGCTGTAGAGATTCCCTACTGACTGAGGCTATCACCAGCTAATGCTCATGGTTCTCCCACAAAAGCTCTACATCATGAACATTTTGAATAAATATTGCTAAACAGGAGGCTCATTAGAAATGCAGGATAAATACTCGTAGCCAGAATTAAAAATTACTATTTTTTACCAAAAATATAATTAATTAGTGCTTAATTAATACAAGGTATTTAGAACTTTGGAAGCTGATTAATAGAGTGTTATACAAAGAGTGGCTCTGGGTCTATTAACAATAAAATGGAAGATGTATGTTAATACAGATTTTGGATTGTCCCCAGTTTAATTCATTAATCCCTCTTTCTTTCAGTAGAAATTTTGTGCCTGAAATTCCTTACCCACTAAGATCAAGAATTGAATGTAACCAATAAATTCAAACTGAAAATAACAGTTTTCCTCTAAGTGGTTTCCAGGGTACTGATCAACTCCAGAGGGATGATTTGTTACAGAATTATCCCGAGTTAGATAAGCAGATAAACATTTTGTCTGAGCTCTTTCTTCCTTTCTAGTTCATTAACCTGATGGTAGTGCAATTCAAATCACTTTGAACATGAGCAGTGCTAGTACCAATATTTAACAGTTTTTAAAGGTGTCACAAAAATAAATTGTTCCATATTTCATGCATTAACTACAGCACCTTAATGGGCCTACATATTGCACCTCTTGTAACAACTGCTTTCAAAGAAAAAATGGAAAGAGAAATTAAAAAAGATACCAGCTGTTCTTTTTCCAAAGCTTTCTGGAGCAGTCTCTGCTTGGTACTGAATTCCTGGTTTAGGCTGTCCCATTTCCTCTTCATTTGTTCTTCGGAGGATGGCTTCTCAACTTCTAAGACTAATTCCTCAGAGAGTACATCAGGCTTCTCACTGAATTGGAAGATGCATAAAAGTTTAACAAATGCAACAGTTATAACCATTTAAAGCTATAATTTTCTATTAGGAAATTCTATATTTAAATTAAGTGCTACTTTTTAAAGCTTTGAGTTGTTGGTTTTGGTTTTGTTTTTCAGATAATAAGACAAAGGCTGGTTTGAACAGCAAGAAGTTCTTGTCTGATGGAAAAAAATGTACTTTCTAAAAAACTGTTAAGAGTTGCAAGTACCCAAAATAAGTAAAAAATCCCCAAACCATACTGAATATATACTACATGGAAATGTAACCTATAAAGAGGTTTTAGTTCAAAGCATGAATTAAAATAAGTATTTTACCTGACTCCTTCCTCACCTCCTTTCTCAAAATGCTAGACATGTTGAGATATTTTAATGCAGTACAAGCATATGAGTTTAGCTTAGGTAAACAGTTAACCACATTCAGAATTTTGATTTTTTTGTTTGTTTTTTTATTTCTATAGTACACCATCATGTGACAGAAGGAAGCCTCAAAGAGAAGGAGACTGGTAAAGCATTTTCTAGCAGTAGAATGAAGGCTTCAAAAAGAAAAATACTTGCTAATTGCAGGAAAAACTAAACTAAGCAATGAGTATCTTATCTGGGAAGATCTGGTTACAATGGCAGACGCCAATGTTTGAGGTAGATGTCATTCACATACCAGTGCTGGTCCATAAAGTCATAGTAACTGATCCACTGCTTGTCTAATGAGTCCCACTAGTCTTTAATTTTAGTGTGATGTCTGCTAATAAGAATAAAGGGCATTTCTAAATGCTGAAGGCAATCTATTAAGACAAAAGAGTTTGCGTAACTGTATTATCAGACCCCTGAATTATAAATCAGGACACCAGTATTCTAGGTGCTGTACAAAAATGATAAAACCAAAATTAGAGGACTATGAGCAGAAGAAGGATGTAAACACACGGATGACAAAGCACAGGAGCAGAAATTTACTTTTCAGAACAACACATGAAAGCAAACCTTATGGACGGGCTTTCAATAGAGCCTTGCTGTGTTAGGATCTCTCCTCCACGGCATGCTACTGATCGAAGCAGATTCTTCTGCTCTTCTAGCTCTTGTTCCAGCTCCTAGTTACAAAAACCAGAACAAATCTTAAACAAACTGATTTTGTCTTGGAAGGATATGTCTACCTTGCTTAACTGTCATGCAAAATTAGCTGAGCTACTTCTGAAATGGTTTGCTTGAACACCAAAAGTGGTCCAAAATCTCCAGCCAGGGACACAGAAAAATTTGGTACATAAATTGGATTATTGAACTAATTAACTAATGCAATGCAGTTTCAGGAACGTACACTAGTGAGAATATCTCCGTATCATGCAACACAATAATATGTATATCTTTACCTCTATGAAGGAAAAGTTATTATTTTGAATATTATCATCTCTCCTTAGAGTAACTTAAAGGGCTGTCTCACTTTTATTCTACTGATGGACAACAGAAGAATAGAGTGATTAAGTGAATTGACCACGATCACCCAGAAGTCTAGTCTGCCTGACTGTTACAGATATAATATAGTGAATTCACATGCATCATTACAAAAGCAGTGAGTAAGAAACAGTGTAAAAATTAGTATTTCAGTGGAAATATTAACAAGAGCGGCTCAGCTATGGCTTTAAGTGCAATCTAAAGATGGGAGTAAAAAATACAAAACACCAACTTTCTGTTGCTGCAGGGTACTCTGCTGCTGCTGTGAGCGAGTAGTTCTTGCTTGTGCCAGCCATTCTTGAACACTGGGGCTTTGTGAAGAAACAAAGTCCAGATCACTCTCCTCCTTTTCTTGTAAAGATCCCTGCTTCAAGAAAGATAAATTACGATTTAAAAATATCTCCTGCATTGTTAGACAGCTTGCAAGTCCAGCTCATCTATGCAAAACCACCTCCCACGCTGATGGCTCACATAAATTCTGAAGTGAGCAATGACTTTAGATTTCTGACTTTTACTGGTCTTTGGCTACTAGCAAAAAGAGCATCCCTAAAAATGCAAAAATAAACAGGCATTACTGCACTTAGCAGAATCAGAGACCAGAGGTCAGAGACCATGGACTGATGTGTTTCTAAAGACTGTTCTGCTTCTAAAAATCAGCCTTGATCTATAAAGGAGAGGGTGCAACTTTAGCTCGCAATGCAGGGGTTCAGTGGTTTGTTTCTGCCAGGTTTGTTTTCGACCTAATAAATGCAATTTTTTTGTCTAATTGAAAACGAGAAAATTCTGATTGTCATTCTGGTCAATATTTATTTATCAGTAAGTAGAGAACTCTATGTTCAGCAGAAACACACTGGGTAAACAGCAGATGGCATGATATGAACAGCAGAGAAAGTAAGAGAGATCAAACCACTGAACGTTAGAACAGCACAGCAAAAGCAACAGTTCCTTCCATTCATATTTCTATCATTATGTGTTTCCAACATGAGTGATTAGACAGGCTTTCTGTGTAAGCAATGCAAAAAAGAACAAATGCCTCAATAGCTCAAAAAAATGTTTTATCAGCTTCTTGGCTTCCAAAGTCCATGTTGGCTGTAAGTTTAAATAATTTTATCAGCCAATGTATTCAAAAGTAGGTATTTTAACGTGCTTGGCCTTATGTTAGAGACAGACTTGCAGGTCTGGCTACTTAGATGTACATATATCTCTGGATTTATTTAGTATTAGTTGCAGTCATGTGATAACTGTAGAGCTTGCATCTTTTTGGGTTTTTTGAAAGCTTCAAGATCTAAAGCTGGGGATTAATACCTCTCCCATCTTGTCTATACATTTCATTTTTGTAGGATTCATATTACGCCCACGATTCGGCTTTTATTCTAAACAGATTTAGAGAGCCAAATGGTTCAACAACAGGCTCTCCAAAACACACACACTCTGCCTTCCAGAGGACGTTTCTCGAATCAGACAGGGACCAGCAGGGCAGAAGGTGGGTGTGGAAATCCTACTTGCTCCTCATGCTAACAAGTGAGATGGACCTCTGCCACCAGTGTCCCTGGCACCAGCCACTGAAACAGCACAGTTTTGCTAAGTAGTAGAAGTTAGGTGTAAGATTTTAATTTTGGGGGATGATGAGTGCACTGAAGTAGAAAGGACTGATTAGCATTAGCAGATATAAACTGTTAAGAGGAGAAAAACAAACAAGAAGTGTCTGGAGCTGGAAAGAACCATGACCCCTTGCTTTATGAAATAACTTTGTTTTAGTAAGGTTTCAGTTTGCAGGTAAACTGTGATACTTTGTAGGAACAAGTGTCTAGAAAAGCCGATGTAGTTGGAGCGTGAACAGTGTAATTACAGAATGCCAGACTGGACAAAGAAAACAATATGTGAGAGGTAAAGAGGGTCTGGAATTTTAGCTTTTCTATTACAAGTAAGAAAACAGACAATCTTTCTGTAAATCGTGGGGGGAAAAACATCTGCTTCATTTTATACACTCTAGGGACTATAGGTATCCAACTTGTAAATTTCTTTAGAGAACAGTATCTAGTTCTTCCTTGCATTCGGGTGGGCTTGTTGATTTCAGTTACATTTTGGGTCCCTTTTTCTCTGGGAAGAGGACTGAGAAGCTACAATTTCGGAATTATACTAGGACGCATAAATAATGGTCTCATAGTTCCTGCAATAGCAAAGAGTGTAAAAACGATTGTGGAATTTGTTGATGCAATGAGGTTTTCCAAACATGCTATTGTACATACTTTTTAGATCTAAATTATTTGTGAACCAGACTTTATCATTGTCAAATTACAGAATTTAAGTTTGAAAAAAATACTGTTGCATTTTCATTTGAAGTCTGTCTGAAGGAACTGTATTACATTTCCTTTGAACAAGCAGGGAAATACAAGCTTGAACCTGTCATTCCCAGGTACTGTCCAGTCCAGCACAGAAATAAATGGAAAATCCCCGAAGAAGATGGTAATGAAATTGACCTTTCAAAGGATTTCAGAATTATACAAACTTACACGAGGCATACTTTTTCTTGTGAAACTGGAGTCATTCCTCCCCCACACATCCTTTGTAATAAAAAGCAAAGAAACACTATCTGTTTTGTTGGGGATCTGCAGAATCTGTTCTACTTCCTTGTTTTTTAAGGAGTCTATTCAGTTTTATTGCCCCTAAACCAGAGAATAAACAGTAACGGACACAACATTTTGTGTATGGTTCAAAGTGCCACCTTTGGAGACAGTATAGTCTGGAACACTCCTGTTCCAGCATGTTTCTGATTAGCTTCACTACTTTATTTTATGAATAAAGAAGTTGGTCTCCAAGTCACCTTTTCTGTATCATAAGTGACATTCATTAACTAAAATCAGAAGAAAACTGAAATTGTTCCAAGAAAGTCAGAGAATCTCACACTGACTCCTAAAAAGCCTTGTGCACAGGAACAACAGGCTGAAATATGCTTTAAGGAAAATAAAACTCAGTCTTTATAAATAGTCTTCCACTGCCACTTGAGAGGTTCCTTCTTCTGGGAGGAGGCTGATCTATGCCTCTGGGCAATTACAAGGTTATCAGAACATCTGGAGACATGTAAGTCTGAGTTTTTTACATGGATGAACAACAGTGCTGTTTGTAATGTTTCTCAGGGTTAATAAAATAGAGTTATAGTGGCAATGGATAGAGTTTGGGACATCTGATGCTCTTGGCCTCAGTCCATTGTTTGGAAAACAACATTACAGAACTTCTCATTTGAAAAAATTGCTCAGTGGAGATTAGATGTTATACTTCCTATGTCTACTATCTTACATGATCTGTAAGTGAAGCCAAAGAAAGGCTTGAAATCCATAAAGAAACTAGAGTCTTGCATTCAGGCACCACCTTAAATGCTTCATATTCTACATCTGGAAATTATTTTGTTCTTATTTTAGATATTAGAAAACCATCCAAAATTCTGTTTTAAGAGTTTAAGTAAACTACATCACACCACTGCATTTAAAACTTCTTAAAATATTTTAAAATTCAATAAAAAATTCTGTGATGCCTTTTCACTTCAGAGGTAATGTATGAGGACAAAGTATCATGTGCCTACATGCTGTGGATTACTTTTCATTTGCCTAGTCATGAGGTTTAACATGCAAGAATGACATTAAAGTTACTTCATCTTAGAGGAAACAGGAACAAATACCTGGGGGTTTCCTTTCTTTTTTATTTCAGTATTTTTCTGAAACTAAGATTTAAAGCTATTCAGTTGCTTTGGACTAAAAATAGTTCTTAGAACATCAAGTGACTTTTCAAGCTAACCTCTCAGTAGACTTTAATCTGCATTACAAGCCAGAAATCTTTGAAGCTTATCATGTTTAATTTGCACAGCAAAGCCAAGAAAAGAAGTAAAAGAAAAGGGGGGGGAGGGAGTCACAGCAGGGCAAGCAAATTCAAAACCAGTCAGTCACATTACATGGTTGGGTTTCTTGTATGTATTCGGTTCTCCACATGCTAGTTTGACCTAAAGAATGACCAAAATCAACTGTTAAATACAATGAATTAGTGGCAAAAAGCAGACCAAAGCTGCTAGGAATAGAAACCTAGGGCAACACGGAGGTTAAACGAATTGTTGTTTACAAAGTATTTTATTTGGTATAAGGATGCCACTAAGTATTAGCCATAATTAAAAACGTTCCCTTATGTTATCTGTTCACTGTGTTGTGCACACTGCAAAAAAGCACATATTTAGGAAAATTCTTCTGTTGTGGGGAGTAATCCTGCTCCAGATCATACACAATCTAAAGGGACAGGAAACAGGAATAGAGTATATCCAGACCAAGCTAATCATCTAACTATTTTATTATTGTCCTTTCAGTGAAGATACTGAGGTTAGGATAGTTTTACCATAAAGCAATGTTAACTTGAAAATGATCAACTAAAGCTTTCTAGACAGTTTTTTATTTTGGAGTTATAATTCCACATACTAACTAAAGATTAATAGCTCAAGCTGATTCAGTGCAAAACTTTTACTCTTTTTCCCAGATGAATAAACCTGCTATGAAATCCCCAAACTCCTGCCCACCATGAAAACAGCTGGAAAGAGCCACTCACCCGAATGTTGATCTGTTTGTCATGGAGCACTCTCTGCAGCTCCAGAAGGCTGCCCTTCAGCGTCCTGAGCTTCACAGCCAGCTGCTCTGCCTCGTCCTTGGTGTGAGCCTTCCCTTCCATAAGCAAGTTCTCGTTGTGCACAGACAGCTCTGACAAAGCTACCACCTTCTGTTCTATTTCAACCAACATGTTCTGCAGCAGCAAAAACAAAGACCCAAATTCATACATTTTCCAGCACCTGTCACGTTTTCGGGCAAGACGACCTGTGGCCTACCTCACCCGTTGCCAAACTAAGAGCAAGTCCGAATATCATTGCTTTGCCTTCCAGTCCCATTCAGAGTCCTTTAAAATATGCTCGCAAATGTTTGTATTTGCCATTTCAGTTTGCAACCTTTTTCAAAATAGGAAATTAAAAAGTTACTCGAAACAAGTAATTTGTTGTAGAGGAGATGCTCTTTATTTGCATGTTAAAGGTAAGGATGGCTAAGAAGGTAGACTGACATCCATTAATGACAAGAAATGAAGCACGCAGCCAGAGTTACTTCTTTGCTCTTCTTTCATTTACATGTAGTCAAGTGCTTCCTACCTCCTCCTGTGTGTTGCTCTGGCTGTGTTGATAAGCTTCTCTTCTCACTATTTGCTCTTTCTGATTGGTGCATGACAGACTTAAGGATTTCTGTATAATCCTCTTTAGTCTAAAGAGAGACTTAAAGTGACAAATCTCTGGAATGTTTATTCTCAAAAGCTACTTCCCTGACATTCCATTAACCATTCCTGTATTAGAGACACTGTGCATATTTTGATCTTCCAGATTCAACGCTGAAACACGTCTTGCTCAAAAACCTAGCCTGACATCAAATGCTTTTGCTTCCATAGCAACTGTCAAGTACGAACTTACAAATATTTCCCCTGAAGAAATGTGTACAGAATAAGATCGGCAGATTCTCTAAAAAAGTGGAAAAAAAATATAAAACTTACTGCATAAAGATTTTAAGAAGCAGCAAAAGCCAGTAGTATTAACTTTTCCACAAAGTTAACTTTTCTTTTTCAGTTTCCTAAGGACTATAATAAAAAAGATACCGCTTTGTTAAAGTTCACAGGGTTTATCTATGTACAACAAAGGGCTCTCAAGGACAGGTGATGAAAGAATTTGAGACTAAGCAGACTGAAAATTCCAATGATGAAGCGTTGTCAGCGAAAATTCATCAGACTTATATGAAACTTAACTCTCATTTACCCTAAAATAGTTGAGATCCTCATTCTTTGATAAGAAAAGGGATCTTTTGTCCATCTGTCTCATCTCTTTTATAATTTTAATGATCATACAATTCTAAACTATCATTTAAAAATGGAAAACTCCCACTAATTTGAGGACCTGGATGTTATGACTGATCCAAGCCTTGTTAATAAAAGTATTTGCAATAACTCTTATTGAAGCAACATGTCTTTCCTCAGTTGTTTTGGTATTCTGAGTTGATTAATCTTCAAGCCATAAAACCAGTAAATACTGAAGATTATCCTTTACTTCTGCATGTATGTAAGGATTATTCTTGAAGAAAACACAACCCTATCCCAGTCATCACTGCTAGCTCCACTATGTTCTTCAGCTGGAAAAGGACATGTAGGAAAGTACACTGCAGGTGTTTTCATATCTATTAGGTGAGCTATTCAACAGCTCCAGCTCGAGGGGAGCAAAACCAGTAAGTGAAGCAAATACGATGCCTTTAAAGCTAAACAAAACTACATCTGAAAGATGTAGAACTTCAAATCTTCCCACAGTTAGGACATTTTGTTTTCCTACTGGTATGCTCACATGGGCTTTCTGAAGTGCTGTTTGCAATCTCTAATGAGAAATTAATAACAGGCTACATTTTGTTTCACAAATCTTTGAGGAAGCTACCTGAGCATATAGAAGATGCTAAGGAGCTCAGAAACTTCTCCACAAATATGCTGGCTTATTCAACTCAATAATGGGCTTAATATTTTACCTGACAGTCTACCAGCTGTGCTTCCATGTCCATAGGTTCCTCAGCAGGAAGCAGAGTGGTGTCCAGCGTTGCTCGGGTACTGAGTAGCCAGTGGTCGAGCTCATCAGCTTCACACTGGTACCTTTGAAGAGCCTGCTCTTGCCGCTGCTCTTCGAGCTGCTCATTCAGTTTTTCCTAAAGGTACAAATTGTATTTTACCTTTTAGAAAAAATAAACTGTTAAAGTCACTTTAAAAAAGTTTTTCCTCTCTATTTTGCACAAATCCTATGCAGTACTTCTAAACCACAGTAAGACCAGTCTTTTACAAAATATTAATTTTTTCAATTGATGAGTGTGTTTTTCTGATGACTGAAGTTGTTTCAGTTCAGTCACTGTATTTCTACTTTCTCCAGTAGAATTCTGCTATTACAGCTTTCTAAAGGTGAGGTCTTTCCTGCCTCCTCTTGCTGCTCTCCTGTGGGTTTCCCCCCACATTGATTCAGTTTGCTCAATTAGTACAGCACTGTCTGCTTAGGGAGAAAGATGCACATGAAGAAAAGGAATGCACAGAGCTGGGAATGGGCTGCAGGCAAAGGAGAGCAGCTTTGCCTTTTCTGGCCGCAGGCTGTCACACAGCCTTAGTGTCGCTCAAGAGAGGCATAAGAGGGGTACTTCAAGGACCAAACAAAGTACGGGTGGGCCCCTGGTACAGTCACATGGGTAAAGAGAAGCCTGAAGAACTGTCTACCTTCTCTGGCCTCTCAGAGGATCCCTGAGCCATGGGGTGTGGAAGGACATTAAGCTTCAATGGCCGCTGCAGCATCAGCATCACAGCAACACAGATGCCCCAAGTCCATCCATCAGCTGGTCCATCCATTGGGAAGACAGGGAGTGATCACCAAGTCTTGCTCAGCCTTAAATTGTCCCACATGAATTTGAAAACCGGCTGAACAGCTGCAGCCAGGGGGTGGTGATCAGTGGCACAAAGTCTAGTGAGTGGCCAGGAATGAGCCTCAACAAGTTTCCTGATGACACAAAACAGGAGGAGTAGCTGGTAAGGCAAGAGGGATATTCTGCCATCTAGATGGACCCTGAAAGGCTATAAAAATGAGCTGACAGGAAGAAAGGAAAGTGTGAAGCCCTGAACCTGCAGGGGAGCAACACCATGCACCAGTACAGGCTGGAGGCTAAGCAGATGGGAAGTAGCTTGGCAGAAAAGAACCTCGGGGTCCTTTTGAACATGACCCAACAATGTGGAAAAGAGGGCTAGTGGTGTCTGGGGCTGCTTTAGGAGTGCTCCCATCAGGATGAGGGAGGTGATCCTGCCCCTTTACTTAACACTGGTGAGTCCACACCTGGAGTACTAAATCTAGTTCTGGGCTCCCCAATACAAGAGAGATACTGAGTTCTGGAGAGAGTAGAGGGGATTTTGGGAATAAGAAAATGAATAGGATGGTCAGAGGATACTTGGTTGTATCAGATAATGTGAAACCTAACATGCAAATATTAGGAACGATATTTGCAAATATTATGGAACAAGAGGAAAAGATTGTATTGGCTCTGGCTGGGATGGAGTTAACTTCATTGCAGTCTGTACAGTGCTTTGCAGCTGTGGTTAAATCTGTGCTGATAACACAGCAATGTTATGGCTACTGCTGAACACAGCATAAAGGCTTTCTTTCTGTCTGCCCCTCACAATGGCCAGTAGGCAGGGGGTGGGCAAAAGGCAGGGAGAGGAAATAGCCGGGACAGTGAATCTGAACTGACCAAAGGGATATTCCAAACCAGATGGTTTGGAATTCCATGCTCAGCAATAAAAGCCCAGGGAAAGGGAGGGAGGGGCATTGGTGGTTATGGTGTTTGTCTTCCCAAGAAACACATGCTGAGCTTTCCAGGAAAGTAGCTAAACATCTGCCTGCTGCTTGGGTAGTAGTGAATAAGTTCCTCATTCCTTGCTCGCATGCACAGCTTTTCCTTACCCTGTTTAAACTGTCATTATCTTGATCCATGAGTCTTTTTGTCTGCCTTCTATTTTTAACCTATCTCACAGGAGAGAGGAATGAGGATGGGTGTTTGGCAGGGTCAACCCACAACACGTTGTAAGGAAATTCAGATTCAAATGAGCAGGACAACTTCCTCACACAGGAAGTGTTTGCACAACTTTTCTGAATGTACAATTTCAATAGAAAATTTTAAAACTGCTGTTAGAATAATTTAAGGAATAGTTTTTAGATGTCTCAAATAACCCAGACCTGAACAGTTCTCAAATGCTAGTTACTTAAATTAGGTCCACAGAAGAACAGTATTTGCAGTCCACAACCTCAACAGCAAAATATTTTCATTACCTGTTCTATCTTTATTTCTACATTTACTTCCCTGGGATGTTGTAGAAGATTTTATCTGTGAAATCAGAGCTATGAAGTACACAGGTTAAATTACTGAATGTTGTGTACATACCATATAGATTCCTTAGCCAGGATTCTTGGGGAATACTTATGATACTGTAGCAAAGTAACTGCAAGAATCCTAACTACAATTAAGAGTAATACATTTGACTTATTATTATCTTGAAACTATTAGTTAGCATCTCCTAAGTACTACCAAGATGTTTGTTAGATCCTGCATGGGGTGCAAGCTACAAGCAGCTAGATCCCCTATTCTACTTCCAACTCCTCATTATTAATTAAAAGCTATTTTTCTTCTGAGAAGGAAAAACTTAGTGCAATTTTGTTATTTTAAGACTAACAAAGATATTTTCTAATGACCTGTCCCAGGTGACTGGACAGAACTAAAGCAGCTGAAGCACCCTGAGACTCTCCTGTAATCCGGTGTCTTGGTTTAAGCCCAGCTGGCAACTAAGCACCCCACCTTAGATCCACACAACCAATTCTCACTCTGCTGCTCTGAATCAGTTAATGCTGGAACATATGAAGGCAGTAGTTGCTGTGTTTGTGAATTCACTGCCGCAATTCTTAGGAGTACAGCAATAAAGCTGTCCTGCAGTGTTCAAAGTAGCTAAACTGTAACCAGCTTTAGCAGAATTGCATGTTCTCACCTGTATAATGCACGCAGCAACATTCCTATCTGGAAAGGGCTTTTAAAAATCCCCTTAGTATTAAAGAATTTTTGGTAAAGTTGGCAGGTAAAGAAATAAAGGGGTGCATCTTTCACGAAAAAAAGTTCGCATGCAAATCACTGGGAAGATGAGTATAGACAACAATGCAAAGATTTGGAAGAGGAGTTATTTCTTGTTTTAAGCTTTCCCTCTCCTCTTGTCTCCCAGCTTGGAGAGGTGACTCCTCAAAAGTTTACTGTAGACAACATGACTTTTAATATCTGCACTTCATTACTTCATTTACACATATACAATATATATAGCCATACAGCTATATATAGCCAGAAGAAACTTGGAACATATATGTGTGTGTTCCAAGCTCTTTCTGGCTACTTATCACTTAGCATTAAGATGAGGGGCTCACTAAAAAAAGAATGGTAATTTATTACTGAAAGGAATTGTGAGAAATAAGCAGAACTGAAAATTACTTTTTCTTTTTATGGTGACTAAGAATGTTGGTGATGTTTTTTCTTGTACCTCTAATAGCTGTCGTTTTCCTGATGCCTTCATTCGAATTGTGGCCATCCGTTCTGCCAAGACTGTGAGGGTGGACTGCAATGCCATCTGATCAGCACCTTCTGCATCCAGTGGTTCTGAAACAAGCTCCTGGGCTAATGATGTCTGAAGCTCACTGATTTCTTCTTGCAACATTAAAATTTCATCCATCAAAGCCTATTTAGAAATGAGAGCAGAGAATGCATTTGCTTCGTTTACCAGCGAGAAGAAAGTATTTCAGGAGGCACTGACTAAATATAAAATCCAAGACAACTATCCCAGGGGAGCATGAGGAACACAGAGTAGTGCAGAGTATCACTACTGGTATGGTAGAGACAGTATTCCGAAGGACTGAGTCCTGCTTTTAGAGGATTAAGATAGGATCATGTATGTGGTTACTTAAATATTGATTTAATTTCATATCTTGAATTTCAAACATATCACAAGGAATTATTTTAGAAGTTGGAAATCTATTCTTCCAATAAATTATCTGCAGAGCATTCTAGGATTCACAGTAAAGATCATGAACAATTAAGTGAGTATGTGTCTGTGAGAGAAAAACAGGTGCATGTATTAGCTGCCAGCCTGAAACTTTTTAACTGGACAAAGAACATTCAGCAATAGATGTAAATATTCAGATATTTATTCCATTATATAAAGTAAGTTCCTACTCTTATCCTATGAATCAGTTTCCACGATACCTACAAAAGGATGGTACACTACCAATACCTTTGAGCTGATACCTTACTTTCATATCTCACAGAAAATACACACCGGATGCACAGGAAATCACAGTACTGCAAAAGCCAAACATTATCCTTTTCAATCCATGGAGTTTCTACTATAATAAGAACTGGCCCCACCAGATAGATTCAAGCTATCAGATAGAAGGCCTAAGCTAATCGTGACTTAAGACATATGTCAGATGGGTTATTTGATATTCTCTTATTATTCAGAGCATTATTTCTTGAGACTTCCCTTGTGAGGGAATTTTTGTGTGCTTTTGGTTTGTTTTGTTTAACAAGATGAAAATTTTTTTTTGATCAATATACAATGCATCAGTGTTGGTTATGATCTTAGTAAATCTGTCAACATTATAAATATTCTTCAGCAATGATGCCGAAGAATGGTATATGTATAGCTGTCATTGGAAACAATCTTGGACAAAAGCTTTTGCTGAAAATTTCAACTGGGCAAACTCTTATGATCTATACTACTTCTTTCAAAAAAGCTCCTTATTAAAAGAATCCCCAACATACCACCTTTAGAACAGCAAGAAGCCCAAAAAGGCAAGATATACAGTTAGTGTATGTTTGAGGTATCCAGCCATGAAGAGCATTACTGTCTAAAAAACAGAACAAAAGATATGCAGGCAATGTGCACTCTCCCTCTACTCCTCACATATAAGATTTTACCTGATGCTCAGCCATCTGGCTCTCTGGGCTTTTGGCTGGTTCCAAACTCTCATTTAGTTTGATTTCAGTGGTCTCCATTTTCGTGGATATAGACTGGAGTGTGTCCTGATACTTCTGTTGACGCTCAAGAGCTTCATAGAGTGTGCGCTGCTTTTCACTGATCTGAAGAAGAACGGAAGGTATAAATTCTGACCTCTGACACAGGATTCACTATTTAGTCTGCTTCTTATATCCCTAAGCTTAAGAGACTAAAGCAAAAAAATTGGCATCAAGTTTCAAAGAGTATAAATTATAATCATCCCTATTAAAAGTATTTATTTACTTAAATTCCACCAAATTCTAGGTTCTGTTGCTGAAAAAAAAAAGGAGGTTAATAGAGCAGGGAAAACCTATGCACATTCTCATGCATTATTTTAGATTTCATGCACTCAAACATGGATGTGCACTATTTGCTAGACACATAGCTCTTAATACCCATAACAGCTACTGTGCCTCTGAAAGGAATTAAAATTTATAGCATCTGATCAAACCTTTGACCATTTTCATACATCTGAATGATTATGCTGCAAAACTAAACAGAAATGTATTGATTCAGTATTTGGAGAAACTGGATTCTTGGGCCTTTTTTGCCAACTTATCCAGCATGATTGGGTATTCCTGTTAGATTAAGGAATATAGTCTGTCAACAGCCAATATTTCTGAAGACAACTATCAGCTTTAATGGCTGTTATTTTTCTTAATGGAGATCCATCTTGCACAGGCTTTCAAACAAAGACAAAAATAATATATTGCAACTAACAATCCAAGTAACCATCTGAAAAGCAAAAATTGCAGAGAATATTAGCTGAGCCAGTTATTTGAATTTTACTCCTTACAAGCTAGCCAGTTGTTTTGAAGCCTTCAGAAGAAAACTTACCACATTTTTCAGTGTTTCCCAAGAACGCTGCAAATCATCCAATTTGGCACTAGCAGATGATTCTAAGCCTGGTTCGTAAAACTCCTGGGTGGCTGAGGTGCTGGGTTGAATTTTAGCAGCTTCTGTCTGCAACTGTTCAGCAGATAAGGCTTGGTAATAAGCAATGTCCTACAAGCACGAAGTAGATTATTGCACTTTCAATGGCACATTATTGCACACTATCTTCCCCATACTCCCCCACTGCATATGTCCATTAAAATAAAGCCCACAAAGCCAAAACCACTGGGAAACCTCTAAATAACACAGTAAATCAACATTTAATAGTAGCAGACTAAGCATGTTTTGGACCTTCACTATGATGATGATTTTGGATGCATTTTTTTTTCATGTTCATATTAGTTAGGAGGTGCAGAACGCAACTGTGGACAATCATGGAAAGGCTGGGGTGGGAAGTGCTCTAAACGGGAGTGTTGTTCCAGCATCATTACAACTACACATGGGGGAAAACCCATCAAAAGACAGTGGGTTATGGTACTGTAGGTGGCAAATACCACCCTAATGAACACTATCACAGAGAGAGCAACAGAAGAACCTAAAAGGAATATGCTGAAGGACTGGTAAATGAGGCAAGAAAGAGTATGAAGCATCAGCTTATTGTAAGCTTTCAAACAAACAGGGAGCCTCAACTAACTTATAAAAGATATTGAGAACAGGCACCAAAAGTGCTAAGGAAATGGGCAAATGTTCAACCAACCAACGAAAATTCAGAGTGGAATTATTTCTCACCAGAACTTCTATACTTAGTGTATGGAGATTTCTTCAACTGTTGCAGATGACAACTGAAAACATCTACAGAAAATGCAGAATTAAGGAAACAAGTACAGTATCTATACTTAGGTCAGGAAAGCAGACTTGATGACAAGGATTATTTAAAACTGAAACCATGTATGACAGTTAGCACCACATTATTTGGGAGGTGAAAAATGCTGCCTCAAGGGAGGGTGCAAAGCAGACAGAACAAGGCTCTTTTCAGTGGTGCCCAGTGACAGGAACAGAGGCAATGAGCACAAACTGAAGCACAGGAGATTCTCTCTAAGTATCAGGAAACACTTTTTTACTGTTAAGGTGACTGAGCACTGGGACAGGTTGCCCATGGAAGTTGCAGGGTCTCCGTCCTTACAGACACTCAAAATCAACCTGAATATAGTCCTGGACAACCTGCTCTACATGGTCCAGCTTGAGGAAGGGTGTTGGGCCAGATGATCTCTGGAGGTCCCTTCAACCTCAACCATTCTGTGATTCCGTATAGATGTAAAAAAGTTAGGTGCTAAACAAGACTAATTCTGAGGTACTGGATCTCAGAGTATAATAAGGATCCTAATTTGGAACAGAATGCAAATATGTTATCTAATACCATGTACTAACAAAACCAGATAGGCTCTAGAAGAGCACAGAAACCAGATCACTCCCATCAAACAGTTCAAAAGTGTCAGATGAGGTACTTCTTCAAAGACAGTAATTGGGAAACTTGAAAAATTTAATGATGAAAGAGTTACAGTGTCCAGGAGCCTGCATGGAACAGGCAACAGCTTAGCACAGCATTCAGTACCGCAATTTTAGAATTTTTCACTCTGACCACAAGTGATCTTTCCAAGTAATGGTGAAAAGTTGCACCAGTAGGGGCAGCTTCTCATTTTGCCTTGCCTGCAGCTACTCTCCACCCTTTGCTAGTCCTCTCTCATGGTCAGTGCTTCTGTGACCTCTTAATATGGTTTTCAGAATAAAGGGTTTGTTTTCCTGGAGAGGGAAAAGCAGTCTCTTTCCCCATCTTTTCAACTGCTTTTTGGAGTATACAATATGGCAGCTTCTCTTTGGCAGAGCTTTCACCTGGTGATAGTAGGAATCCAGATGTTCATGCAAGTAAAAGATTTTGTTGCCCCTATAAAGGCCCTATTATCTCATGGCTGTTTTTACGGAAAGAAGCCAATGAACAGTAGTCAAGTTTTGTTGTTAGATGTAGGGGCAAAAGGTTGTGTTTAGATTTCATAAGATATGTAACGAGGGCTGGCGCACCCTACACGAGTATTCATAAGGGAAAGAGAAAGAATCCTTAAGTAGACTGTGTACAAGGAGATAGAAAAGCATTTAACAGTGACCCAGTGCATAAGACTTGAATCACAGGATCAGCTGTGGCCTAGAGGGCATTGTGCCAACACTTCAGCTTTTCCAGTTCGACTGCTCTGCATTGTGTATCAGGAAGACAAGTTTTAAAAAGCCTGTAAAATTTTAATCAATCTTGCACTCTTGGGTAAGTGCAAGAAGATTTAGCTCCAAAGGATTCTCCTTCATAGATGAAGTGTCTAATTTTGCTAAACATCAAAATGAACTGCGTTTCAGGACTGTTAACTATTGCCAATATTTTGTATATTATGAAATTCCTCAGTGTTTCCAATGTTAACACCTTAATAGTTCCCCCCTATCCTGCTGTTTTTAGAGGAGTTTCAGAAAAAAAGCAGACATTTTAAAACTTATAATAGTGCTAGAATTGTCACTTTCTTGTATTTCTGCTCTTGTTTTAATCTATTTCAATACATAATCCCATTACTTCACTAATAAGCAGCTAGCACTTATTTTATATTTTCATTACTTATTACAAATGTAAAAACAGTATATAGATGCCTGAATTCAGACTAGCTATGTTTCATCATTAAGAGATGCTAGGAAATTGATGAAAAGACAATAGAGAGTTATTCAGGACTCAGGAATTAAAAAGCAGTCTTAACACCCTCCTCAATTGCTTCTTCAGAAGAGTTTTACATTTTTTTCCAAAGAGTAAGTTCATGTTATTCTTCGCTTTCTAGAGTTCCTGTTCACATTTTCTTCTAGTAGTTTGCAGGTGGTCTTCCTGCAAGAAATTAGTTCTTAACTCTGGCTACTTTTTAAAATGAAATATTTCCAAATGATTTTGCTGATTTGCTGTAAATATACAAAATGTTTAGAACTTACATTTGAGCTCCTAGTTCACTAATGTCTAGGATATTTTTTTTTTAACCAACCTTCTTTCCTGAAGTCTCCCTGGGCATTCATCATGACCAACACTGGCAGTTTCATAGCTTCTTTAATCTCATGTGAGTGTGAACCTAAGAATTTTGTAAGTAAACCACTGCATTTTGGAATGTTCTTCCGCTTGTTGTTTAATACATGCAGTTCATTTCCACATTAACCACACTGAAGAAAACTTCTGCTCTAAGTTTTTAAGATTATTATAACAGCATCAACTTTATGTCTCTCAAAAATCTGCTAAATGAAAGACATAATCTTTTCGTTCAATTTTTCGCTAGTAAATCACTTATTCTAAAACTTGTATTTTGACTTCAGCTCATGCTGCAACAGCATTTTCACTGTGTTTTCCTTATTGTCTGAGTGACTGGAGCTGTTTGACTTGTTTTACATTTTCAGAGAAAAGTAATGAGCTGACAGTGGCTTTGTTGACTAGGAAGCAAGCTGCTTTTGGTCCTTTAACTCCTTCACTAATTAATGGTGTCATAAGACTTCTATGTTGAAATATATAGATGCCTTTCTACTGTAAGTAAACTTCACAAGGAACTTTCTGATTATCTAAAATGACAGAACACTAGAAAAATCCTTTTTATGCATTATACAATTTTTTTAGTACACCATTGATGATTTTGTCCACTCTTATTATCTTACATTAGTATTCTTTCCTATGTCTTATATTTAGCAATTTCTATAGCACCATATGCATTTCTGAAATTAGCAGAAGGAATCAATGAGCATCTTGCTCAAACTTGTCTAATTCTAGTCGGCAATGCGACATAACACATTCTAACCTTCAAGTCTGCAGGGGTCAATTCTGGAAGCAGTCACAAATGCAAAACCAACCAATCAGCCACAAAATCCAGAACATGATGAATTCAGTGAGGTGGTGACGGCTTCTAAGGATCATTTCTAAGCTTCTAAAACACAACATTTTATGTGTGACTTTATGGGCACGATGCTCAATGTGTTGGCTCAATGTTTACATTTTAATCAATACTGATATACACTTGCTCCTATTAGAAGTACAAGAGCCCTCAGTTTTGATTTAAAATCTAATGTTGGTTATTTCACTGATCTGCCTCGTCACTTAAAATAGACTGCCATGGAAATGAACAATGTTGGAATGAACAGTACATTAAAAACCCCACGTGAAAGTTAATAACTGAAGTGGTATTAAGTGGAAGATACTAGGCTGTGACTTCAGTGCCACAATGGCAATGGTACAGTAAGATAGATGGAGATGGACGTAATTCAATGTTTCATTATGGGGAGTAAAAAAAGGCATTTTTTCTCAGGATGCAAGATTCCACTGAGTACTACTGAGAAAATAAAAATTAGGCTATAAGTAGAAAATACTGGTGACATTGCAATTGTCACTTAAAACTTATTTTTAAAAATAATGAATAGCTGTAACAATGGATTTATACAATTTCAACTCAGAACTCAATATCTGTATCCATTTTGAACCAGAACCTGAAAGTTCAGTTTGGTAAGAGGTGAAGCCACAGTTCCTTGGAGCTATAGCTAAATATTATCTCAGAGGATTAAATAAACCACCTGTGGAATGGAACCATGTATGTCTGAGATAAAAGCTGAATGAATGCCAAGAGAGAGGTACCTGGTTAACAGAAGCATCTGTATTAGCCACAGGTGAGGGAGAGCGACAGGCAGGTGGAGAAGAAATCTCACTGTTGGTTCCCTCCTCCCCAGACTCCTCAGTGACAGGGGAGAGCAGCGTGTGACAGCGACCAGCAGTCATCTGCCACAGGAAAAGCAACCCCAGAGCACAGGAAGAAAATCAGTTACCTCAGCTGAGGCTTGACTTAGACTGAGATCAAAACAACACATGGCCAGAATTACCACGACATTAATTAGTCATGCTTCATGCTCCTACATTTACCAGTTTAGAAAACTGTTGAATAAATAGTCTCATTTACTTGCCATACTTCAGTATAAAAATGCTCTCCTGTACCCTAATGAATTTTAAAAAACAATGTAGAGCAAGCAACTCAATAATAACAAATTCAGGTTTGCCTAAATGTCTTCTAATACAATCACTGCTGCATACAGAAATACTATGGAGAGCTACAAAATACCGCACTATTTGTCTCAGTATCCAGCTCCGGTTAGAACAACAAGAAACAGACTTGAAATATAAAATACACACAACCCAGTATTCAAACATAACCTTCTTCCTTCCCCAGTGTTGCTATAGAGGGATAAATCCTGAAGTCTGATGCTCAGACAGAAATCCCAGTAGCATCAGCTAAATGTTTGCAATGAGACCCAGTTAGAAACAAACAAAAGCGAAGTAAGTCAAACATTAGGCCTGTGGCAGTACTTAGACAGCTTTCACTTCCAACACACTCATCTGAGAATACAGCAGCATACTGTCAATTATCAACATTTTAATGTGTGAAAAGCTGATACACTGCAGCATCTAATGAAATAATATTTATTCTGGTTTTATCTTATTCCTGCAACTCATTAATTTCTTTGCATTTGTTCTTGCACGCTGATAGCTACAAAAAAAAGCATAATATTTTCATATTATTGCACACAACTTTCACGTATTTGTCTGTTAAATAACTTCATCCTTTATCAACAAGTCTTGAAAACCCATATAAAGCAAAAGACAGTAAAGGGAAGCTGTAACTTGTTTGGTTTGCCACACTACAGCCATTTCAAAAGCTAAATGTAGATGTGAGCTGTGGAAATTTGCTACACAGAGGCGTTGTAATGATGCAAGAGGAAGCAGCTCAGATAATGAGTACAGTGACCAATGCATTGCTTACCATCACCACCGAGGGATGAGTGGGGTGTGCTGGGAGCAGGTCTGAATCCAGCTCCTCCATTCCCTCGGACAGCCCCTCCACTTCTGTCACTGTCAGCAGCATGGTGGCATGTTTCGCTTTCATTGTCAGCATCTTGCACTTGGAATTCAAAGAAGCAATTTGCTCCTGGTATCCTTTGATCTTCTGAGCCAGCTCCTGAGGAAACATTTTTTTTTCCCGAATGCTGATGCAGCCGGGAAAGGCCACGCGACCGGCAGCATTTCAGCTTCCGCGGCGAACTGAAGCTGCCCTTCCAAGCGCAGCCAATACCATGGTAGCGCTGCCTCTCTGCTGACGAGCAGGATGTCGCCAGCGAAGGGACCCAGCCGGGCGCGTCCGGCTGCGCCGCGAAACCGCAGAGCGGCGGCTTCGGAGCGGCGGCGGCTGCGAGAGGCTCCGTGTGCGCGGCACCGCAGAGCGCAGCGAGGGAGGGACGCGGGGACGCCTCACGTTCGCATCCCGCCTGGACCTCAGCCCGTGTCTGTAAGCTTCAAGCTGCAGCAAAGGGGAGCGTCTCTCCCTCTTCCTGCCCTATTCTCCCCCATCCCCGCCCATCTACTTCCATTTATCTGGGGAAGATGAAGCTCTCCCGCATAGTGCATGCCAGGGAAATGAGGTCATGTAGTAGCCACAACTGCAGAAAATGCTCCATTCAGCTCTCACCAGAAAGAATGAATTGTCCAAACAATAACTCACAGCGTCTAACAGGCTCAAATGTGATAGGAACAATCAGTCACATAATAAGATTAAATGCAGACTGTATCGATTTTTGTCACTGTTTGGATAAGCTGTATTTTAATCTTGTTTTGGTTTTGTCTAAGCCTACTGAGTTGGAAGTTGAGCTGCACAGGACTAACCTTTCTCTGGAAAGAGATGGGGAATCTGGCTTAAAGAAGAGTATATTTTAAAATATTGGGGGTTTTATGCCTAGGAAATGGTCTGTTTATGTGGCCAAACACCACCATAAGCTTAAGATTTTTTAGACAAGGAAGATGAAAAAGAATAGCCTTATGACTATTCATAAGTGTCTTGTTTTCTCTCCTACCCTATACTGTTGCCCCGTTCAGTGTCCAGTTTCAAAGCTTTCAATTAATATACTTCAAATAAAAAATGGTGGAAGTGTTTCATATTTCTGTTGAAGCTATTGTTCCTGTCTCCCTAGATGCTCAGTGGCAAGTTTGAGTTTTGATCTATAAAGTGAGAACATTTGTATAAGCTTGTCTACTAAATCGGTGATTATTTGTTCAAGTATATATTTCTGTTTCATTTTTATACCTGCTTTTACTTCTTCAAAACCCACAAGTTTTCAAGGAAAAATAGCAATAGGAATTGCAAGATCTAGTAGGCATAATAATATATTATTACAATATCTCTTCAAAAGTAAATAAGACTACTGCTTCAGGCTGATAAATTAAAAGATTTTTCTGGTTGTATGACATTTTCAGTAAGAAAATTCCTCAAAATTACAGCGCAGAACACTCATTGCAAGAAATACCAAGTTAGGAATTGAAACAGCTCAAAGACTGAGGATGACACTTCACTACTTGAGTTTCAATGGCACCTTGTCACCATCTGTCATGTTAGCAACAAAAGGACCTCTCTTGGTGTTCCAAAGTTTTCCTTGGAGACTAAGAAAAATCTTGATTATAAAACATCAAGCAGAATAGTCAAAAACTAAGCTTCAATCAAATCAAGCCACAAATTTAGTGTCTATCAGCTCGAATAGTTATTTGCTCTTTGGCAAATACCAGTCATTCACTAATGCTCAATGAATGACATATCTGAACCTCAGTAGAAAATTGTTGTCATTCAGTATACTCACTTTATTCCATCACATTACTGAAGTGCAATGACATCTGTGGTATTAATGTCCAATGCACTGAGTATCTAAAATACCTCTTTTACATGAAAACAAGGAAAAGTAAGCAAAATTGTGATTGCAAAAGAAAATTAAAAACAATAAAGCATCTTATAAAAGCAATGTCCCATGAGGTATTGTATTATCCATTAAAATAATTAACAAGTATGGAGATACTTGCCCACATTCTTATCCGAAATTCTAAAGAAACATGGGTCCGTAGACATGGTATCTACTTACATTCATGCATATTAATACAAGCTTCCTAAAAATCAGATGTAATTTCCTTCTACTTTCTTCCTTCCTCTTATTTTAATTCTAAATATAGCTACTGCAAATGTCCCTTTAAGTTCTTTTACATATAGGCTTAAACGGGGAATGTGGTAATGGATATTTTCTCAAATTAATAACACACATAACAAACATCTTGACAGACTTGACTTTTGAAGTAGTCTAATAATATATGGTTCAGAATATCCACTTCATGTTATGCTTTTTCAGAGATATTTAGCAGAGAAAATGTGAACCAAAAATATGCTTATCTTAGTCTTTCAAAACCCCTTACCCCTAAATGTGGAAAGTTTGCAAGTATGAAGTCTGTCCTTTCTGGCTGATGCCAACATGTGTATTAACATAAAGCTGCTGTCTTCCTGCAGATGTTTAGGACCACCCCTAGCTACTAAACTTGCTCAAATGCACATGAAACTTCAAGCTGCCCCATTTTTAATTCCTTCCTGCCTGCTGCACCATTCCTTCCTCCAGCAATATTACCCTGAATCGCTGAAGTCACTCTCCTGCATTTGCTGTCCCAGAACATTTGAATAGAGAATAGCAGCATTATGAATGCAATACTAAAAAACCGGAAGTGTTTGTTTACGCAAACTGCTCTTGAATTTATACTAAGTAACTGCGGTAACAACTGGATAAAAAAATGAGAAACACATGTAACATTAGATTATACTACACAACAGGAGGGATAGCTTTAAGTCAAAGGTAAAGAAATGGTGCCATCTGGTGCCAAAAGTGACACAAGGAGATCAGTGGTGCATTTTCTGCCCCAAGAATTACACAACAGACAGGTAGGGGAAGGGGCTCAGGAGGAGCTCTCAAGGCAGCACAGCAAGAAGGCTGCACAGAGACTATCCTGACTTATGATCCATGAGTTTGTGGGCAGGACCCGCAACTCCAGAGCACAAAAATCTTCCCAACGAAGACTTCAAAGAAACCTTTGGAGTGAATGGTTTTTCCTCCAAATCTGTTGTGGATTTCCTTTGATTCAAGTCTCTTGGTATTCTTTACAGAATGTCACTGGGATGAAAATGAGCAAGTACTTTGGGATACACATGTGTATATGTACGAGTACTTTAGGATATACACACACGTACCCATGGATCACTGAATTAGTTGTGATTACCTGACAACCTGCTGAACTTTGACTTCCGGGACACTCCTCAGTCAAGTTCTAATGTTAACTGTCTCTTAATTATGCAATGTTTGTGTTTATGATAATGTTGTCTGAAGGTTAGGATATACCTAACTGAATAAACAAATGAATTCTCCCCGCTGTACCAATAGCAGGAGGTCCCTATCTGGTATTAAGTTTATCTGCTCAACTAGCCTTGAGGAAGTCTGAAAAGCAACTCAGCTAACTTATGACTATTGCTGATGAAAAGTTGTTTGGGTCAGTGAGCTGCCACTGAGCCCAGTGTTATGATGCATTTTGGCTCTCATACCTCATTATGTGAAATCTGGACCTGGAGTTCCTGGATGTTGCTGGTTGCTATTGGCTTCTCTTGGATCTCACGATGGGCGCTCTCTATCATCTGCTGCAAATGTTTCATTTCTTGCTCATATTGCTCATACTGAACCACTGCTTCCTAGAGAAGGGAAAAAAGATTGAGTATATACATGAAAATTAGTTTTTACTTAGCCTAAGCATGACAGATCTCCATCCTGAAGGAGATAAAATTTATCTATCTGGCACTCACCATCTTGATAAGCAAAGCACGAGTATAGTCAGGAAAATGTCTATTCATAAATATTGTGAATTGCAATGATTTGAATGGTTTCATTTATTTAAATATTTCCCACACCCACAGTCCACACAAAATGATATTTTAGATTTCTGATGTAAGGTGCTATAACTTCTGATTCCAACCTGAACCAAACATACCCAGAAGAAGATAGCCTTGCTTAGTCTCATGGTTTTACTACAAAGCATTTTAATCTGCTTTTCCACTTCAGGTGTTCATTTATGACTGAAAGAAAAGCTTAGATTTTATAGAAAATACAACTGGGAGAGAATTATGAAGATTGATTCAGATAATTATCCTACCAGTGTAGTATCAGTTTTTTCTATCACAGATGCATGAACAGTTTGTCTAAGCCATTTTTTAAACTTTCAGTGTGACATCGTAACCTTTCTTGCATCAAAAATTATCCTTAATCATCAAAAGTCTCCTCTGTTATCTAACTTGAAACTTTGTAGTTGCACCCTAGCCTATGGAATATGCTATGTATATTCCTATCACTAAACAGCAGAGAAGAAAAGCTTATTCTCTTCTTTGGAAATACCTTTTATATGTTTAATTATAAATCCAAACAATAAAACAAAATCTAGTTTACTCGTATTCAGCAAAACTTAAAAACATAAATTTAATAGATGTTGAATGATTCCAAAATCAGAAAAAAAATTATAAATAAAGAAAATAAAAATAATTATTTTTATAATAGAAAGTTATTTAATTAACTTGATAGTCTTTATTCAATCTTCAGAAGCAGCTGATGTTAAAATGTTATATTAATTTTATTAGTTGATTATATAGCTTATAAAATTAACCTCCATACAATCATAAATTAGCTGTTTGTCTAGTTAATCCTAACAGCATTACAAAGATCACAGCAATATCAGGGAGAGAACTGAGGTGAGAGTCTGATCAGTAAAACAACAATTAACACAGTCATGAATATTAAAATCAGGAGTGACTGAGAGTGGGAAAATTCCTAATGGTACTATGCAACAGAGGAATGCACAGAGATACGAAATTCTGTTTTCATCACAATTTGTGTGTCACTGTTCAAGTTCCTCTCAGTACCTCATGGCTGGAGTTGCACTTGCCTGCATGATGTTGCACTGCTGAATGGCAGTGTGCTGCAGGCGGCTGGCCTCCTCCTGGAGCCTCAGGGCACTGTGGCACATGGGCAGGCTGGTGACCACCTCCTCAGGAATCCTCAGGGCACTCTGCGAGTCTTGTACTGCCTGAACTTTTGGCTTCAGTGACTCCATTTCAGACAACAGATGCTAGAAACAAAGTCAGTGCCACAATAAGCCAGTTTTTCAGAACTCCCGGAGCATTTCATGCAGCTAAAGACAAATAATGGTATGCTCAAGCAATAAAAGAAAAATTTTGTTATCTGTTTTTCAAATTGAATGTAATTAGACACAGTTTCTCTGGAATTGCTCATTGTGAAGTGAGAATTCTTTTAAAGATTATTTAAGCAAAAAGTCCATATACTAGGTATAAAAATATTTAATGAAAAAGCATAGTAGTACCTATTTCTAAGAGTCTAAGTAAAAAAATATTTCTATTAACAGATTTGAAAAAACAGATTTACAAAATCCACAAATCAAAGCAGCACAAGAGTAATTTATCTATACACGTATCTCAGTGTTAAAATCTGAGTGGAACTCCCTGCTGGGACAGAGAAGCACATTTGCAAAACAGCAAATTAATCCCACTGTATTCACAACCTTCCTTTGAAAATACAAACCATGGCTGAAAATGTTGCTTAAAATTCAAAAGACAATCAAACAGAAAGGAACACAGCTACACAGAAACGTTTTTCTTTGAATAATCACAAGCTGGATGCCTTTGTTAATGGCGCCTGTTCCATACACAACGTCCATTCAAGCTGTCTGTTCATATGCATGAGAAGGGTCTAAGTGCAATGACTGGAGAATAGATTTGACGACCATTCTTTTTATCTGCAGTGAGGAGTTTAATGTAAGCACAGATAGGAAAAGAAAACCAAAAAAAAAAAAAAAAAGGAAAAGGCAAAGTTGATAAAAAGGGCCTTAGCCCATTAGAAAAAGACTTTCGATTCCATAGATATAAATCAGCTGGACAATGAGGCAAACTGGCTATCTCCCTTCCCCTAAACCACATGCAGAAGGATAGCTAAGTGGTCTGAAGTGCATATTGATGAGAGGACTGTGGTTTGTTTTTTATATTTGCCGTTTCATGACATATGGTGGACAATCTAACCAGAGTTTCGGTATAATGACCTATTCCTCAGGCAGCACAGGTGGGGCCTCTCCTCTGTCAGGCCCCATACTGCTGGCAAAGGGTGTCTTTATTATGCAGTCAGCACCCAGAGGCACCCTGGGGGCTGTGTGCCAGCTAGGCACTTTCCAAGATCACCCTCTCTGGTCTAGTGAAACAGGTGGACAGGGGCTACAGCCCCTTTCTGTACAAAAGAAACTCATACTGTGAGATCTGCTAGAGCCAGGACAAAGAATACACATAAAACCCAGTGTAAACTCCACGTTCCTTTATTTTTATGGTGGGTGATGTGTTTCACTTACACTCTTCAAGGCCACATTCTGAAATCTGTTCACAAGTCCCCAGAATAAAGAGTGCATATTTTAATGAAAAGAAAAAGCTGTGCAAATTTATCTTTCTTCCATATGTTTTTCTGCATATTTTAATCTTACAGTGAACCTGCTGACATCCAGTTTTCACTGGCAGACTGAGACAGTTAAATCTCCAAATTAGCTTGCAGAAAGAAACACGTCTTAAGAAACTCAGAAAGCTATAACTTGCCTTATTTTTCCTGTTAAGAAACTGAGACCAAAACTAACAAACTGACAAATCTCTATAGCAAATCAAATGCAATAGAGAAAGCCACAATATCTTATGGAGGTAATTCAACCAAGCATACAAAAATGTAACTGGGCTTAAGGAAACCTGAATTGTCTCCTAGTGCTCCAGATTACTATTGGAGAAGCTAGCAACAAACTCTATCATTGCATCTCTATCCGCAAAAGGATGGTAACAATCTAGACTTCCTTTTAAAGTACTTTAAGAACCTCTTGATCAAAAGCAGTAGATAAGAATTGGGCTTTATTACAATTATTAATATGGATTAAATGGATTGGACGCACACTTCTCAGAATTGCATCATAAAGAATTATATTTCAACCATTCCCTCTGAGGGAATGATTCTTCTTATTCCATCCCTTATTTCCTTGGCAGTAATTTGGGGCTACACTCTGAAAGAGTGACCCACCTAAGAAACACAACAATCATTCTCATCAACACTCCTTATCCCTTGTATAAGATCCCACTACTCAAATGCTAACTTTGAGGTCCTGGTCTTTTACCTGTCTGTGAGAAAGCTGCTCTTTCAAGCTCAAATGCCCGAGCTCTGGAGAAGTCAGCATGGCCTGGGCTTGCTCCAAAGCAGCCTGTAGGGCTCTCAGCTCGATTTCAAATTTCTTCATATCCTGTAAAGTAACACATTTGATTCAGGGATGAATAAGAAGAAAAAAAGGAAATCACTATAAATATATCTGTCTGGATTTTGCAGGTACATCCCCCTTACATACAGTGCAAAAAACAATTCATAGTTTTGACAGTTAATTTTAAATGTTTAAAATATTAGATAAAAATACCAGTCATATGACAGTCTAGAAAAAGGGATTGTAAAGGCAGAGTTATTATTTTAAGTACTTCAATCTCAAATACAGCATATACTTTATAAAACTGAAAAAGCATTTTCATTCTTTTCATTGCACTCCCTTGTAGAGGTAGGCCTTACACTATGGAATTCTGGTCTGATCCAGTACTGATCTAAATTAATAAATAACAGCATTTAAGTATCATTTAAGAGAAGAATAAAGAAAACAGCAGAATGTAAGTGTCAACAAATACACTTTTCAAGTATCTAAACACAAGTGCTCAGTGCTATTTGAGACACCATTATCACAAATATATCCATCCAGAAAGGGCACTTGTAACAGGACCTGCAGAAACCTTGTGCCCATCTGAGTCAACACCTGAAGGCAGTATCTCGAACAGCGCAAGACACCTGACTTTAGACAACACAGTCATGCCCTGTGTAGACCACAGACTATCCTCACTGCTAATAATCTCCGCAATATGATGCATACACCACCCTAGCCACCAGCTAGCATTAGAAAAACTGCTTTCATTTACCTTGGCAGCATCTTGGAGGTTTGGTAGCTGCACCTTGATAACTTGCTGCAACTCCTCCGTCCGCCGCCCCAGTTCCAGCACTTGCTGTGACATTCCTTCAGTACAGTATACACTTGCCAGGTAATCAATCCTCTCGCTCATGGCCTCAAGATCACCGTGAATCTCTCCAGACTCATCAAGAATGCTCTGCATGGAGATAGAAATAAACTGAATGTCAGGTTTGACACTCAATGACACATATCTTTTAAGTATATTCCTGTTCTGCAAACTCTTCAATGTGTACCCATTTGTAAGCCTATGATTAAGTTCCACTGATTTCCTGTAAGGCTTAGGCAGTATGCTTAGTTCTGAATATATGCTGAAGTGCTTCAGCTTATAGAGACTGGGAAACAAAAGATTAAGTCATGAAGCTTCAGCAGCTGTACTTGCCAACACATTAATTTTAGTGTTTTGCTATACACAGTTGTGTGTGAAAATATAATATACGCAATCCATGGAGAAGATTTGTTCTGGGAGCCTGATGTACCTAATAGAAAGTAGCAGAAAGCACTTGGGTGCAGTGTTATAGCATGACACTAAAAAATATCACTGACGAAGTGTTGTGTGGGATGGCATTGGTTAAGCCTCTATCATCAGATTTTGAAGCAGGGAAAAAGCCATAGCAAAACCAGAACAGAAATTCTATCTCCAGCTTTTCTCAGGATAAATTGCCCGGAGGTTTCTATTCAGAATACAAAGTGTGACATACTACATTGCACTAACGTCCGAGAATGCGACTGACAATTAAGTAATGTATATATAAAACCCGTAGTTTATGTAGTCTTATTTTGGTATTAGTGATACATGATTACTGTATGATGCTTTGATTTCTTTCACACAGTCATGTAACACCAGGCAAGCTTGAACCTTATCAAAATGTCCCAATGATCTCACACACACATTCCACACAGAGACACATGTAGAACAAATTGCACAATTACAGGGACAGCAAATTACTCTGATGTGAAATGTTCAGGAAGAGATTGGAAGAAACTCTTCCATTAGGTATCAGTTTGAGAATATTTGGTAAAAAACTCAATAGATGAGAACAAAGGCTCTTCCAATTTAGCGTACTGGAGAAAGAAAAAACCCCCAAACTGAAAATCGTGTTCGATTAACTAAAGCTTTAGAATATAAGCTGCAAAAAGGTGCTTGGTGTGATAGAATCACAGTGTACAGACACATTATTCAGCCAAAAGCCTCTGTGAAACCAAACTACTTGAGTAAACATGGAGATCAGTTTTGAATCACATGTTTTTATGCCACAATATATCTTTATTTCAGTCTTCAAAAGAGTTCTCCAAAACCAATTAATCATTTTTAAGGTTTGGGGGAACAGTCAAAGAAATCTAGCACTTTAGGAGGAAGTAGAACTCCATTGCTTCAAAAATAACTTCTTATATACACTGCCTTTTAAATTTCATAGCTCACATAATCACCTGGTAGGCTTTAAACTGATCACGAAGCTGAGAGGAAGAATTCCATGTTATACTACCATGCACTAGGATATTTGCTTTCTCAATCCATTTCAATATGAACTCCAGCATCTCATTGTATTCTTCCAAGTGTGAAGCAGCCTGGATAAAAGAAAAATTTCCTTAAGCCTAAGATGTAATTTTGTACAGTTCTTAGAGGATGAAAAAACTGATTTTATTTCCTTCACTGTTTTAACCTGGGGATCATTTTAACAACCTTTCCTTGATGTTTTATACAATTTAATTTCCTATGTATTTATGGAGTTAAAATAGGTCTTTTTCCAGTAATAAGATTATCTGTTTTGGGCAAAAAAAAGGCCCTATAAGAATGTAGGTCACACTGGGAGAGTCCATTGATGCTCAAATATATCCCTAGAGGGTACACTCCCTGCGCATATTTCAGCCTCATATGTAAGTTCCAAAATGCCTCCTCTTTCAGTTTGTGGCTCAATTTCTTATTTTGATATGCCTCTTTCCATTACATCCTCCAAATCAACTTCTTTTTTTTTCACAGTATGCTTTGTCCACTCAGTCTGCCATATTACCAAAAAATGAAATGCTGCGCTATTTCAAAATACACGACGAAAGCTCTGCTTTCTGATTGATCCAATTTCTATTTAGCAAAGTACTCTTGAGTTCCAATTTTCTTCTCAGCAGGAATAATTTCATTGACGTTCATGGATTTTCTCTTTATAAAGGATGGATCAAATCCCAGGTGACCAAACTGTATTTGCAAGCAGGTATTTCAATATATATATATATTATATACAATATAATTTCAATACCTATCATTTTCTACGAGAAGTGGATTTTTTGAGGCTGAACAAAAATATCCTAATGTTAAATCCCTTTACCAAGTATCTTTGAGTTCTTACTTTCATAATAATTTTCTGTCTCTTCTTAAAAACAAATTTTCAGAGGAAACTGAAAAGAATATCTTGAAGTTATCTTTTTCAAGCCTTACAGAAGCATCTTTATGCATGCAGAAAGGAGAACTCATAATTTATCAGGGTATTGGTGGCAGAATCACAGAAAATCCATTTATTTGCTTTTAACTAAAGTTTTTTTTGGGATAAGAACAATTAGGGAAAAAAATAAGAAGAAAGAACTTCAGGGACTTTGAACCACAGGGGATGCATCTTTATGAATGCCAAAATGTTGCATAAATATTATGTATTATCAGGGCCATTGTATACAGACTTTTCTATTGAATCTACAAGTTATACTCACCCTCTATGGCTTGAGACTAGAGTAAAACAATTTTTTTTAAACTTTTGTTTTTCATGCTGCAATTATAGGTAACAGTGACAAAACAGAGACCCTGAAAAGCACAGTGAGGTTCTATTTCCTGGCATGCTACAGTTTGTGAGATCTATAATCTTTTTAGGGCACCAAAGGAACCAGCCAGCAGGTGATTCATGCCAGAGGGTGTTAAAGCAGCATCACGGAATTATTTCGCCCTCTGATTTAACCTGTGTCTCTTTGGAATGTGATGCAAGCCCTGACTAATAATAGGCAGATGTGCCAAGGAATGCCCCTTCTGGCATAACTACAGGAAAACAAATGAGATGTTTGCATGTTCCTTCTGCTTCTGAGAGGAAACAGCAGAAAGGATTTAAGATCATACCTGGCTGAGCTTGGCTGCTCTGTACTCAGCCTGCCGTATGGTCTGCTGGTGCAGTGCAGTGAGTTTCCCTATCCTGTTAGCCAGCTGCTTAGCCAGGGGTACGTTCTGCTCTGCAAAGTCCTGGACTGATGCATCTAATTCCAACAGCTTTATATTGCAGCTGTCCAACTCTTCGCCAAGGATCTAGACAGAAAAACAATAAAATCAGTGATCCAGGAAGTGTTAGCTTTTTGGTTGATTATTTCTAGTCCAACTTGCAATTTTTATACCCTGTCCAAAGTCTCCCTAGTTTGTTCCATTTTTAAGCAGGAAAGCAGAACAGCAGGATGTTTGGTCATCTCTTAAGTATGCGCCATTATTTTTTCTTCTCTGACTTCCTGGCTGAAATGGATAACCGTTTTCCCTGCCATAGCCAAAGACTGAATCACTTCAGTGTGACAATAACTGTTTTCAGGCATCTTTCTGTGTTTGTTTCTGAAATGAATCCTCAACACAGACTGCCATGACAAGGATTTTTATTGATAGGGAAAGGGGTTTGTATTAATGCTGTCTTAAAATAAAAGTTTATAAACTCATAAAAATGTAGTTACTCATTAATGGATTATGAAAACTTTAATTTTCATTTGAAACTTGCATTTTCATAGCATGATCTTGATGCAGGAGCAGTCTGATTATGGTAGACTGTTTCAATAGAAACAGAGTTCAAAATCAATTTTTCTTACCATAGTCACAAATATTTTAAAAAGGAAGCCTAAAAAGTTTTTCAAGTTTCTCATAGATCTATAGCATATGGGCTACAGTTTCTTGAGGAGAAGCTACTGGTTACTTTTATATTTGTTTTTAATATCTAAGGTGTTAAAAATTCATTGGTTTTGCAACATAAATAAAATAAGTCACAAAATCACATAATCACAGAACAGGTTAGGTTGGAAGAGACCACAGTGGGTCATCTGGTCCAACCTCCCTGCTCAAGCAGGTTCATCCCTGAGCACATGGCACAGGATTGTGTCCAGATGGTTCTTGACTATCTTCAGTGAGGGAGACTCCACAGCCTCCCAGGGAAATCTATTCCAGTGCACAGTCACTGCACAGTAAAGAAGTTCTTCCTTATGCTCAGGTGGAACTTCCTGTGCCTCAGTTTCTGCCCAGCATCTCTTGTCCCACTGCATGGACAAACACCCTAGACTGTCTCCAATTATTTCTACAAATTTAAACTGCAAACATTCAGAACAGTGCTCTAACTGCAAGTGCTTCAAGAAGTTACTTCAAGCTCTTCAGGTTAGGGCTGTCCTGGCAGACAGAGACATCTCAGAGTGCAAGTTACGATCAGTCATTATGATGAATCAATATTATTCCACGAACTTGGTGACACAACTGTCTACATGTAGACAAAAAGACAGATGTTAAACTGCTCATCTAAATACACAGACACACATATGTCAGCAGGCATAAATAAATGTATTTACTACAGATATTATGCAGAATTTATATGCTGTTTGTGAGGGAAGGATCCATTTGACTTGAGTCACATGGATTTAAAACAGATTTTTATTTTATTTTTTCACACTCAGTTTCAATGTTAATATTAAAATATTTACTGCTGTAACCAAAGCCAACCCAGTCTCAGGAGTATGAGCTAAATGCTGATATAAAAGCAATTGGAACATTACTACATCTCCAGTGACAGAGAGTTTTCATTTATGCGACATGGGAAAGCAGATTTCACTGGCTTTCTGCTTTCTTACAGGAATGAAGGAGATACACCAGGGATATAGTTCAGTGACACTTCCTGCAAAGCAAACAGTATTTTGGAAAATCTTGAGGGTCTTATGAAAATAAACAGGTAATTTATGACATACCAGTCCTGCTAAATCTTCTCTTATTTTTTACACTTTGCTTAATTTCAGACAGTAATTCGGTCAAGTTTATCTTTGCCTAGTTAAAATAACAACCCAAAGAAAAAAAACCCCAAACCCTCAGCCAACCCCATTCCCATCTCTCCTCTCCTCAAAATCCCTTACTCTCATGTGATAATCCTAACTTGGCCATTACAGTTCAGTACAGATGATCTTTCCCTGAGTGTGGCACATACCTAAGATTAACAAAACCTTCAAAAAGAACCAAGAGTCCTTTGCACTACTCTTAACTGCATGAGTAGTACTTTACCTCATTATTGCACCAAATGATGTGAGATGGACTACAAATTGAATAAAATTCTATTGATCTATTTATCATAAATAAAGAATGATCTTTTCAGTACAGACAAGAAAAAGGAGCCGTTTGGAGGTCCCTTAGGCTTTCCCAGATTGGAGTCATACTCATTATTTAAAAAGAACTGTGAAACTTGTCCGTCTGACTTTAACACTCAGCTACTTCCTCCCAATTCTGTTACTCACTCAAGACCCTGTGTGGATGAGTTTGCAAAGAATATAGTTTTAAGAATCTCATCAGTCAATCCTTATTTCTGTATAATCCTTCTGTTGAACTACATTAAAAAAATGTGTCCTGCAAGCCTTCACCAACAACACTTCGGTATGGAGTGTCCCAATTCAGAAAAATTTATGGCATAACCACATAAGGAAAGCCTTGTCTTACCTTCTGTTCAAGTTTAGCCTGTGCTATATCATTTGTTTTCTTTTTCAGTTTGGAAAGAATGGTATTTAGTTCATTTGCTATCCCCTGGATTTTCTGATCAAACTCTTGATTCAATATTTTGATTTGCTGAGTTTCTTTTTCTTTGGTTTGAATCTGTCAACAATAAAAATTAAATTCAGTAATCAGAAATCATTCGTCCTTAAAGGAAATTAACTTTCATTTAACTTTAATTCAAAGGATGAAGGTAATAAAACTATTCTGTGTTGCCACAGTTTGGCCACAGCAGGATACCAAGTCATAAAGCCTGTAGAAGGCTATAGATCTGTTACGCACTTATCTACTGCACTTTACCTGATCCTGTACAGTTACAAGGGCCAGTCCAACTTCTGCTAAATGAAGAGAGAGTTCAGAAGGCAAAATGGTATAAAGCCCCAAGTACTTATTCTGTTGCTGTTCAGCCAGTTTTTCAACAGCCTGGCGATGAGTAGTAACTTCACCAAAGAGAGACTAATGACAGAAAAACCAGTATTGTTAAGAACAATGAAACTACATCTTAAATATCTTTAAAACAAAATATCACAGTCCATCATCTACTTCATGCATTATGAGTTTATCTAGTGGGTTACTCAAAAACTCATTAATATCATCTAATTTGAATTTGTGGTTGTTTTGAAACTATTAATATTCACTAGCAGATTAAAATGAAGATAAAGATTGCGATTTAGAAGTTGACAAATTGGTATACCTGCAACTCCTGAAGTTGAATGTCCACTTCTGCATCAGGGCTTAATAAATATTCTTTTGTTTCCTGGATCCAGGACTTCACAATATTAATCTCTGCTTCAACCTCCTCACGCTCCTTCAGCTCCTGTTTCACCATCTTCATGCCTTTTTTAACTTTCTGTTGCATACTTCAGAAAGAAAGAAATAATAACTATTTGTGAAGAATTAAGCAATGTCTAAAAACATCGCTTTATCAAAAATACTGAATAATGAAGATAATGATTGATAGCACCACATCCAGAGAAATAAATTTAAATAAATTAAATTTGTTTGTATTTGACTAAATAAATCATGTCCATTCTTTGATTTTATGTGTTTGGACAGCAATTCTTTTGAAAAATGCAAATGTTTACAATAGATATCCCTACATGTGAGCTCATCACGACAGACTGCCCTGAATGTCAGTGGAGGAAACAGGAAATTGCAGGGCATGAACTAGGATTATTCATTCTCACTCTAAAAGAAACTTCTTAAATAGGTCAGAAAAACTGCATCTTACACTTGATTATTTCTCTACACTAATTAGAGAGTGAAACTTAATCTGTTCTGATGTTGATAACTATAATGTAAAATAATGTGATAAATTCCACTCCTATTGATGGGATTTGTGTTGGCAGAATACTTAGCATAAGCTATGGATCAAACATCTGAACATGGACTATCTCCACACTTCCAACAAGACAGAATTTCTGCACTTTCCTCAAGAAATTGGATCTCCTGTAAAAAATGACACCTCTGTGAAAGTTCTACTGGACTACTTGTAGCTCTTATACATGTGACATGGATTTTACTTTGGTATTCCCATATTTGATTTATGTTTGCATAACCTTTCATAGATGAACCATACCTTATTTACATGACCAGGAGGTCATCACAGACCCTGTATCTTAGAAAACAATTCTAAGTGAAAAATGGAATTGTAAAAGTGCTTACATCTACGCATTTTCTACAGGCATTGCTCTTCTACCCTAATCCTTTATACACGCACACAATAAACTTTGCATAGGCTTGCGGCAGGGATTTCCATTCTCTACCTCTCTCCCTTTTCCCACTGTAGAGATCCAGCTAAGGGCATCTTAAAGTTATGAGGTAGATATGTGTCTTGAAACTTAACATAAGCTTCCTGTTTTCTACACGACAGGGAGATGTTTCAGATTTAGATAAACATTTGCATAGCCACAAGGTGAAATGTTAAGATATGTTTTGTTTGCATATCCTCTAAATTCCTCTGTAAATGTCATACAGGACCTACTTTTGGTACCTAAGTGCTTCAAACAAGGGAAACAAAGTGATAAACCAATCAGAAGAGGATACATAAACGGTCACTGTTAATGTGAGAGACGATGGAAGCATTTAAAATCAGTTATAACTTTAATGCAGTTTATGCAGCTTTTACCTAAGTGAGTATTATTATGCAAGGCAAGACGTACGTATTCTAAAATGCATATTCCTTCTGACGGAAATAAAAAAAAATGGTAAAGAAGGTATTTCAAAATGAATTTAAAAATTTTAAATTAAAACTGATGTCTATTTTAAAAGTAATAACTCGTTTTTATTTAAGCATGGTAATTGTTAATGATAAAAATAGGATACATAAGCTCTTAATAATGAATTGTAAGGTACCATTTTTCTAGTGAATCTTTTAAAATATTGCCTTACTTGTGGCACCGATCTTGCATTGCTTTGATTTCTTGCATAACTGGCAGTTCCTTCTGAGATGGAGGCTTTACTTCCACATCCTGAAGCACACTAACAGCATGCTGTTTGAGCAGGCCCAAAGATGACAGCTGGTGGTCCAACTCCAGCAGGAAACTGCTGTGGTAATCCAGGAGTTCCAGGAGCTCTGTCTTGGATGCCTTTTCCACTGAGCTTTCTGGTAAGCGCTCTTGTAGCTGATCTATAGCTATGGTGGCTTTCTGAATCTATGGAAAGAGATGCAGTCTTGTCAATAATAAAATTACAAAAGAAGCTAGTACAACTGACAGCAAAAGGAGCTAGACCCAGTGCCATACATTTAGATTCTATAAAACTGTTGTGGTATAGGGCTTGTGCTCTTCTGTGCCAGATCCCTTGCTCTTCCAGGGGATTAGGACTTGCTAAGGGATTTTTTTTTGTTCAGTTATTGAAGCGTGGTTTTTAGCGTAATATAAGAAGCGTGGTTTCTTATATTTTTTAGCATTTATTATATTTACTGCCATAGGAACTAGAGCTCTACCCCGGGGCACACACATATTTGGTACAAGCCATACATTTAACAAAATGATTATCCTCATTCCCAGAGAACCTCCCATCTGGGCATAAAAAATGGACAATGACAGATAAAAAGAGTCAGGTAGGATATAAGGGGGAAAAAAGAGACATATGACCAATGAGCAGTGACGGGCACTATCATCACTACTTATGCTTAAAAAGAGCAACTTCATACTCTTCAGGGGAAAAAAAAACCAAAAAAAAAGAAAGAGAGAAGAAAGAGAGGAAAAAAAGAGATACAAAAGAGAAGAAGAGCGAAGAATAAAGAAGAAAAAAAAAAAAGGTTGACATAATCTAGAACAGAACATCTGAGGAAAGTCAACAGAGGAGAAGATTCTGAAGAACCACCAGAAACCAAAACAACTCTGTATGTACTATACATATATGCATACAGAACAGTCCAAACTTTGGAGGCAATGATTCTAAACCTGGGTCTTCCATAGCTGTGTTTTGCTGACCTGAGGAAAGAAATCAGTTATTCCTGCTATCAGTTTTCTCCACCACAAGATGATTAATAAGGCAGCATAATGAGTGAAAACCTATGTACAGAAGAGGATTTACCAACACTAGAATTTACCTTATCATTAAAACCCTTCCATTCCTGCACTGCGTCTTCCAAAATTTTTTCTTGTTCCTGGGCTACATTCCGGAGCCGTGTCCAGCGCTGCCAAACTGTCGTCATGGATCTACTTATAGATGCCTTACTGGCATCATTGCTGATTTTTTCCAGCTTCGATGCCTTTTCTTCTAGGGCTGTGATCTTCTCATGGAAAGAATTCACTACGGACACGAGAGTCTGCAAAAGCAAAAATAAGCACTGCTTTCCTTTTCTACAAGACAACTTATTACTATTCAACATGCAGGTAGGTGAGCCACCCCCATCCACTGCAGAGGAGGAGGAGGTACTGTATGCTGAGTGAAGTGGCTAGGTCTCACTTTATTTTTCATAGGCAATATTTTAACTACAGCTAAAATATTGGTCCAAAATGCAAGCTTCTGGAAGCAGAAGAAATCTGGTATAATCAGCTTTTCCCTTCCTTGATAGCCCCTCAAAAGGGATGAAAATAAGCATTCAGTGTCCTTCTCAGAACAAAGACTGACTTCTGAACAGTCTAAAAATAAAAGAAGCAATTCAGGTGTTTGAGTGTACATTTATGTCATGTTTATGTTTAAGGACATTTTAGATGCCCAAGGATTTGAGGACATTCTCATGAAGCTGCCAGACATGACTTTACCCTTAGGGGAGAGTCTCGATTTCACAGAGACACAGTTGGCAGCATGTCTGAAGTGTCACTGACTGCCTATATTAAGGCAACTGATTAGTACCCTAAACACAAGAAGAGAAAGTAATTTTTTTTAAGTTATATTTCTTGCTTTTAGACTAAAAAAAGAGTTAATATTAAACTTCAACTCTTCCTGTCCTAGTAAAACTGTTCCATGTGATCAAAAGTAGATGGATGTATCTATTGATCTGAGAGTTGCTTGTAGGGTACGTAATTTTGGGGTTTACAGACCCATGGCTTTTAGGAACCTCCTAATTCTTTGCATTTCTCTACAGTCATGGGCACATAGACATACAAACCGAAAAGCGATTAAAAATATCTGTCTCGGTCACCCCACAAATAAAATTTGTGTTTTGCACAATACGAAACAACTCTTGGTGTGTTATGACACAGTTAAGTGCTACAGGTAAAGACATAAAAACTCAAATTCATGTTACCACAGATAGGGACCTACATAATATACATTCATTTTCACTTGAAAGAGAAGGATTTCATGCAATTATCAGTACCTTACCTTATGTGTTAGCAATTTCTCTTCTGCTTCATGAGAAGAAGCAGCTTTAGCTACTGAGAATTCAGATAATTTTTTCTCAGCCTCATTCATCACTTCAATAACCTTCTGCCTTGCTGTCTGGTACTCCTGCCACTCAGAAGCACACCTTAAACAAATACAGTTCCAGAAAGAACAACTTAATGCAATATAAAAACATTTGAAAATCAGAAATATTACTGAACCTAATTTTCAATGTAACTGCTTAGTTATGCTGTTACACAGTATTTTCCAAGAAAAGGAAAGATTATTGGGAAACAGCATACATAGAAGCATATGCTCCAGATTTTCAGATATGCTTTACAGAAACCACAGCTGGGCATTTAATAGCCCTTTTTTGACTTTTCCTTAGAGACTGCCTATGTTGTGTTTTAAACTTACCCAAACTTACAGAATTCAGAAAATTCAGGAATAATAAGTAACATAGTCATGCTTGTTAAAAAGGTATTTCCTTTTAGTTCAAAATGTCTGCTTCAATTTCATTTGTTTGCGCACAGATCTTGTGTCAGGTGAAATACAGAACAATTATTCCTTACTCTTCTTCTACTTGCTGTTCCAAGCTTAATATAATTCTACCAAAGTTTCTTTAAGATCACACAACTAGTCAGTCAAGGGTAGAAAATAGAATTTAGGAGCTCTAAGTCCCCAATATCCAATTCTCTCATAAGCAGCGCAAATATTTAAAAATTTCAATTAATTTTCAGAATCTTTCTTTCATTACCCACAAGGTGATCTTAAAATGAAGAAAGAGGGGAAAAAAAGAAGAAAAAAGAATATACCTTACCTTTGTAACTGCTCTTGCTGGGTTTTGGCTTCTTGCTCTGTCCCTTTGGCTTTTTCCTCCAATGCAGCTACATTCTGCACCAGCTGTTCGCTTGCTGCGGCTTGTATAAACGGCTCTATCTCAGACACAAGGCCTTGTAACTCTTTCAAATGATTATTGAACTGACTTTCTGTGCTGAAAAATTCACCATGGCTCCTTAGACTCTCCTCAGAGTTCTCAACATCTAGACCATTTCTTGCTAACTGTAGAAATTCCTGAGCATCTTCCAGCCAGTCATTTGCTATCTGCATCACTTGGTAGTACCTCTGGCAGAGGCTATATACTTTATTCAAAGTAGCCTGAAATAAAAGGTAGAGTCACAAATTTAAAATCACAGTAGCCTGTGTAATTAAAAAAACACAGACAACAAGATTACTAAAATCAATCTTTTTGTGATGATTGTAAAGATCAAGCCACAGAGCCATCTTTTTCAGCTTCGTGACTGAGAAAGTAATGCCACTTAGGGTGCACTAACCTGTCTCACATGTATAGCTTCTTGAACTTCACCGTCTAGTTCTGCCAGCTCAGCAAGAGTGTTTTCCAGGTCAGCAGGTATCAGCTCCTTTGCTTTCATATAGCGCTCTTTCTCTTTATGGCTCAGTGCATTCATTATTCTGAGGCTTGACTGCACTTCTTCCTGATGGATCTGAACCTTTCTGATTTCTTCTTGGATGTTTTGCAGTTTGAGGTCCAAACTTAATGTTCCATTAAGTTCTGTTTTCACCCACCTCAACCAGTCGAGTGAGCGGCAGATTTCTGTCTTGAAGTCTATGCTCTGCACAAGTCTGTTCTCACACTCCATCACTGTGTCAACAATGGCAGAATGCAAAGACTTCAGCTTCTCTTGCCAAGCCTGAACTTGGCGATTTGTTGTCTCATATGCAGATGTGTCGAGCTGAGGAGAAAGAGCTTCTAGATGTTCAGTTATTCGCTTCAGAAGACTTCCCGAGTCTTGCAAGCTGCCCACCAGAGAATGGTATATTTTCAATTTTTCTTCTATTGGGAGAGTTTCTTCGTTCACCTTAATCTGCTCCTTTTTCACCGTCTCTAGCTGTGCCTCAAACTGCATGCACATCTTCTCATGCTCCTGGCATGCTTCTATTGTGTCCTCCAACAGGTTGATTTTCTGTTCTATTTGCCTCTTCAACTTTTGATATAGTGTGGCAAGTTTTAACATCTCATCTGGCTGCCAGGGCTGGCCAGTGCTTCGAAAGGCCTCCTTCTTCTGGTTCAGTTCATCCACTGCTGCACCAAGGCTTGTCGTTTCACCTAAGAGATCTTTGTAGGCCTGCTGAAGTGACACAGCTTCTTTGGCTGAAACAGCAGCTGGAGCTTTGTCCATGTTAATAAACTGGTCTTCTAGCTCGATCAGAGCTTTACTTGTCAACTCAATTAAAGAGGCATACTCTTTTCTGGCATAAATTGCTTCCTGAACCTTATATAATTTTTCTTTTGCCAGAGCAGTGACAATATTGAATTGCTGAGGGAGACTGCTAAGTTTTTCGTCTAGATAAGAATGATCCACTTCATTAAGTGATGGTAGGACTTCCTGGCCATCTCTTTGTAGTGCAAGTAGCAGATTTTCATATTCTGGAGATTGCTCAAGAATCTGTTGATATTTTGCCAACTGGCTGTATAGTTCAGTGTCAGAATTCATTACATTGACTTCTGGGAATGTGACAATATCAGCTTGTTTTAGCCAATGGCAAGCTTTATCCAAATCTTCTTTGAAATATTTCCTGGAAACACTATTTTTCTCCAGTTCTAACAATCTCTGGTTACACTTTTGTAAAACCGTGTCATATACATTCTGTAGTTCTTGCAGTTTACCTAACACTTCACTCTTCTCTTGATTTGTTGCTTCTTTCATTAAATCCCTTCCTTGAGCCCACAACCCTGTGACCTCATTTTGATAGGCCTTCAGATTAGCTTGGGTATTCTTACAAGTCCTGATCTGTTTATTCACATCTTCTGGCAACAGACAAATATGTTCTGGAAACATCACCTTCTTCTCATGCTGGTGAATTTGGTTTGTAGCCTGAAAGACTGCCATGAGAAACTGAGTCTTTTCAGACAATGCCTTATTCAAGTATTTTCTCCTCTGGCCAACCAGCTCACTGAGACAAGCCACATGGTGCTGTGCATCAGAAACTGTTTTCTGCAGTTCTTGCCTTTCATTGAGCCCTAGGTTGGTCATAACCCTGTCAGCATCCTTCACAAGCATCTTCAGAACAAGCTGTTTGGCTTCAAGCTCACTGCAAATGGTAAGATGATCCATGAGAAGACTCTGAGCCATATCTGGAGGAGGGCTCTGTTTAAGAGCCTCTGAGACACTAGGTTGCTGTTCCTCTGCCCATTCCATTAGTTCCTGAAATCTGGAATGCACCAAGCTGAGCTCTTCTAAGGTTGAAACAGAAACTTGAATTTTCCGTTTGACAAGGTCCTCCAACTGAGTCCAGCGTTGTTCAAAATGACTGAATTGCTCCTTTACTAATTCTTTGTCATCAAGATTCAAATGTTCTATCATCTTCTGTTTCTGATCTTTCAGATCTTCCAGAGCAAATCTCCTTTCCTGTAGCGCAATTGCCAGTTTTTGCAAAGCTTCAAGGTGCACATTTGTACTTTCAGCATCAGATCTGTTATCAAAATGGACAGGACAAAAAAGAGTGATTAGATTGTACTTCAGCACAGGCTTGCAAGAGAGGTCAGGATTAATTATGAGCCCACTAAATACTGAAATCAATATGACATAAAGACCTACAGTTTTCACATTCACTTGAAGGTAGCAGCCTTGAATACTAATTTAAAAATTCTACAAATTTATTCCTTTCCCCTTCATCTGCACTATGGCCATCAGGCTGACCATACATATTTACATGAATACTAAAGAGCATATTGATTATATTGCAAATAAGAACAAGTATTGAGGTTGAAGTGAATCTTGTTCCATGACAATGACAGGAGCAGCAATACACTCACAATTTTCTCACAGCTGGTGTGTTTATCCTATGCAAAGCAGCTGCAAATATTTAACAGTAGTTACTAAGCTTTAATATAATAGTCTAACAGATATAACACAATATCACAATGAAAATGAACTGATGAATGAACCATGAACTCATGAACCACCACAAATGAAAGAGTTCAAATGAAATAGTCAACATTCCTGAAATATCAGGAAATGCTATACCCTGAGATGGGATCCATCAGTACTTGCCTTAAAGACAAACACTGAAGATCTGGTCTCTCAAACTCTCTTTATCTCAATAGAAATTATTAATTGCCTGATAATTAATAAGGGAGGTGTGCTTTTATTTAAGCATGCAAAAAGGAATTTTTAGTGGCTCCCACTTAGAGGCACTCTGTAAACAGCTCTTTCAGCATATATGCACACTTTGCTTTGTGCATGCTACTCCTTTTTTACCTAGCCAGGTTGTCCCACTCTTTTGTGAGCTTTTCCAGGAAAACTTCAACTACATTCATGCGATCATGGTAATCCCTGGTCCTCTGCAGATCCTCCTCCCTCTGCATGAGCAAACTATGTGCCTGAAGGCAGAGGTCCAGCCACTGGTTGCTCAATTCTCCTATTTCCTTGTGTTCAGGCGATTCCTGTCCTTGGGTTAGTTTGTTCATCTTCTCAGTCACAGAGGTGAGAGCTGACTGCTTAGACTGCAACTTCTGACTGAATTCCTGAAAAAGATACAAGTAAAAACTAATATAATAACATGCACTCAAAATTATAAAATGGAATTTAAATAAAAGTTCTGAAATAAATAAACTGTATATGGACTAATTATCTGCCCAGGCAAATGCTCTGCAGATGTAAATTGGAAGAAGCATTTTCACTCCTCTCCAAATCCTCCTCCCCATCTTCTCAGGTGAAGACGAGTTGGTAAAAGATGCTAAAGCAAACCAGAGGAGTTTCCAATTGCCAGTGATAAACAGAATTTGTGATCAAGTCACATCCCGTTGTCCAGGCTTCTGGACTAGCACAGCTCCCACCAGACACTAAAACATGCAAGATAGTCTTGAATCTCACAAGAATAATTCATTTGACCAGTATTGTTACTAGCTTATTTTTTTCCTTTTTCATTAGAGACTAAAAATAGGAAGCAGAGTCCATGAGTCAGTGAGCCTCCATATCCATACTCTGTATTGTTCCTACTTCTGTAACAGCAACTGTTACCACTGTCATTATTGAAACAAAACCATGGATTACCTAGGTATGACTGCTATCTGAGCTAATAATTAGTAATCAAAAGAGTTCATCTGCATACACATTTCTTACCAAAAAAGAAGTCAGAGAGATCCCAAAAAGAAGAATACACAATATACAGACACCTACAACTAACCAAATATTTTTCAGCCCTTGCACACTCTCTAAGGTAATCTTTTCCTCAATTCTAGTTCCAGTAACTGTAACTGAACAAGCATGCCCATCTCCAGCTCCCCATCTCCAGACTGTGCCACATCTAACAGTACAGCAGGTGTCTCCCTTTCATTATAATCCAAAGTTCCTGACTGAAAGAGTGAAGAAATAGAGACTCCTCCTTCCTGGACACTAATGATAGCTGGTATAACAGCTTTCAGTCCAGATTGTGCTGAGGCATCTTCAAAGGCTTTGATTTTGTTCCAAAGTGTGAGTAGAACAGACATGGAGAGGAAGGGCTATTTACTTTTCACCTAACTCTTGGCATATCAGAAAAAGCATACAAGCAATGTCTAGACCAAAACTGCAAAGCTCAAGTATTTAATCATTTAATAAAGAAATTAGCTTTTTGTTAAGTTACTGGTTATGATGTGTACAGAATGGTCATAAAATGTCTCTCTTCTGGAATGAATGAGAGAAGATCTGAAGGCATTTGTCCCATTATTTAAATTGTATTTCTGTCATACCTTTTCTTTGAGATCAGCAACATCAAATAGTTTTGCTGACTAATTTTGAAATACTTCTAAACTATTTAGAAGTATAGAAATCAAAGAATTTAGCAAGCCCAATTTGCAAATCTTATCTTCAGGTCCACTGTGATCAGCATTTAGTCAACTCTACAAGCCAAGGCAAATCAGACCAGTAGGCTGAAAATTGTCTGTTATTAAAAAAAACAAAACCAGAAAAATGGTATAGTGCAGTTTTCTGCTCTCTGAATCACTCTGTAGTATCAATAAGGAAACACTCTTTCCTCTATCTTCTCTGCTCTTGCTTACAGCATTTTAGCCATTATATGCAGTATGTGCATATAATATGAATCATAAAATAGTATCAGCTGAAGGATGAACTTCTTCCTTACCTTCTGTCCTTAACCCAAGGTCTCCTTACCTTAACCTGGAGCACCATATTCTGGGCAATATTTAGTTCCAACTCTGCCCGTCTCCTTTTTAAATTCTGTAGTTGTTGATCCGCATCCTGGAAATATATCCAGAGCTCAGCCTTCAATTGTTTGATCTCTTCCCAACCTTGAGACAAATACTGTGAGTGCATTATCTGTTGCTCAATCTAGAAGAAAAGAAATGGAGTAGGAATGCTTTAATGCATCTATTTTTGGAGAATGGAGGATGAATACCATTCTTCCTCTGAGCACAATACTGTACTAAAGCAATTTCTGTACTAGATTCTGAAGGGGCTAATATTATCCACAAAAAGAGTCTTGACCTTCAAAAGTCACAAAAATTGTACCTATCAAAGGAAATCTGTGTAGAAACCACAACAACAACAACAAAAGAAATTAATTATCATTCACCCTTGAGAGAAGAAAGTATGTTTATGAGTGTGTGTATTTCAATGTTCTCAGCCCTCTGTTAAAGCTTAAATTAATTGTATAATTTAGTCTACTGCATGCCAAGAATATTGTTAGAATGCACCCTACATAAAAGTTTCAATTAAACACTTCCTTTTAATTTGCTTAGCCCAGTTATTTTGCCTATCTGCCTCTTCTAAAATGCCAGTAAGAAGAATGCTTACCAGATCTGAGCCCATCAATCCCCTTACACCAATAGTGACACAGCTGCTTTTGCTCTAAATACGGCAGTCGGGTGCCTTTAAGATTTAGACACTCAACCAGCTTAGTCTATCTCAGCACTATACCATCTGTGATTTCTTAAAAGCGGTTCACTGCTTTATATGTCAAAGGAGAATCTTATTCTGATGTTTGGGATGTTTTTCAGCTATCCAGTACCTGGACTGCCATATTTTTATGGGTTACTTGGATTTGTACAATTTGCTTCTCTGGTATGGAATACTGTTACTGTGTTAGATTTCTACTCTTGTTAGAAGTAGCTTCAAAACTTTGGTTGTGTGTCTGTGTAAGAGAAACTAAATTTTTCATGTTTATAACAAGAGAAATACTCATAATTCTTCTTTCCCAATAACTTAAGTTTATAGTTCTATTTTAAACCTAAGAATTAAGAGACTTTAAAACTTAAAACTGAGGAATACTTCTCAGTAAATTAATATGCTGAAATAGATGCACTTTGATTCATGAATTGAACCAGTATAATTTTATGATGATTATGATTATTATATTAGCAATATATTAATATAGGCCAATATGAACATCAGTGTATTGTTGAATAAATAATAAAATAAAATATGTCTCAGATTTAATAACATATATAGAAGATTTGACTCAATTGTGTTTTATGAAAACAGATAACTTGAATCAGGTTTTCTTTCACAGAATGTTATTTCTGTGGCTTTTGACCAACACCTTGTAACACTGCCTAAGTACCTTTAGTAACCTTAGTTGTGTGTCTTTTTATTAGCACCAGGATGGCAATGTATGGATTTAATAATTAATTAAACAAACAAACAAAAAAAAAAGAAGCAGGAAGAGAAAACTATTTGACTATTTCTAAAGAAATACTTAAGATGAAAGTAAGATGACATTTCTTTAAACCATTACCCAATATGACCTTTTTAAAAGGGAACAGATCAAGGAAGTTAAAGCTCTAAATAGGATTAAAAGTGGATTGTTGTGGTTATCTTGTACCGTTTGTTTTGTTTGTTGAATATCTGCTGCTGTACTCTTCACTGTGGTATCTGACAGATCACACATGGAGCACAGAAGATCCAAGTACGTATTGGCCTGCTCCTGCAGAGCCCGGAAATGTTTAACCTGAGGGAAGACAACTCACAAATAAACCCTGAGACTGTGGAAATAATACCTTGTTTTATTACAATCATATATTTTAGTATTTTTATTTGCTTTATTATTTCCATAAAATTAAATGTAGAAATACATTATTTTTTTAGGTAAGACTGCTATGTTATAATTATGGAAAGGAATAACCCTTAAAAACTTGATTATTATCCAATTACCAAAGCACTTAGAGACATATGAATTAGCCAGCTTATTTCTTGGATAGAAACGCACAGTCTCAACAAGGTGACTGGCTTTCTCAATGTGAATGGGAAGCAGGGCTTTATGGGATTATCAAAGTGTCCTCTTCCTACAACTGTAACATTTTCCAGTGTCTAACAGATCATAAGAAATTCAGCTTAGTGGCACAATACAATTTCCCACACCTTCTGAAAACCTTCCAGTGTCCCCAGTATCTGTGACTGGCAAGACCACACAAGAAGACATTGTTAAGGATTGTTACTCTCAACATTGCCTGTAGGAGCTCACCTCTCCCTATGAAGATTCTCCTTATCCTAAAATAATATTATGATATGAGTGCTAACAAGCAGGGCAGTAACATATCTTCTAGAGTCCCAGGGAGGAGGGTGAGTGATCACCTAATGCAGAGGGCCAGTGGTGGGTCCTTGCAGGCAAAAAACTGAACAGAACAGTGCACCCTTTTGGCAACCCCCAATGACTGTATTAGCAAGAATGCAGAGCACAAGCTGTGGAAAGAGATTATTCTCCTGTGCTTACACTTGTCCAGCTGTCACTGATGTACTTGGCCCAGTTTCCCTCTTCCCCCATGAAAGAAACATGGGCAAACTGACACAAGTCCAGCAAAGAGCTGTGGGGACATGGGGCAGTACTGTAGGGCATTTTGGCAGGTTTGAAGGAATTCTTCCTAAATGAGAGAAACTATTTTTCACTCTAAGAACAGTCAACAGAAACAGGTCCCTAATCCTCAGAGGTGGTTAGGGCCCTCAGCATACCAAAGGGGCTCTGCAGCCTCCATCTCTCTCTCCTTGGGGTTTGGCTACCTCTGCTTAGGGCCAGCCCCGACTCAGCCCAGCTGGGACCTGACCACCAGAAAGGCACAGACCAAAAGCTCCGTGTAAGCTCAGTTCCCCAACCACCTTTGAACCTCACCTGAGCTACACTACAGGTATATCTGTGCCTGGCTGATCCTCCTGGCCTTGCCTTGCCGCCCTGACCCGCTGCTTTCCCCTGGGACTGGCCTCATCCCTATGGACTTGCCTGGTGACCACCAGGTGGGGGAATGACATCAGGAGACTCTGTTCACCAAACGTTTGAGCTGCAGTTCTGCACGTCATTGGGAAGGTGCTGCCCTGCTGGTCTCACTGTGTCACACCCTGCTTCCCCTGTCCTTGTAGGTCTGCCATCTCTAGTATTTCAAGGTCCCTATTAAGTCAGATGACGGATGAGACAGCCCTGAATTCCAGCATTTTTAGCACCACATCACTTTAATTTAAAACCAAGTTACAACTCCAATGCAAAACTATTTTCCCTAAGAACAATCAAGAAGCAATGAAAGCATTCTCAATGGTCAATGCAGGCTACAGACAGTTCTATGCTTTTAGAGGGAAAAATTGTTTTAATTGCCTGGTAATTGACTCTGTGTCCATGGTACTGTGAAAACAGGTCTCACAAGGGACATAGTAGACAGACGGGCAATTGGACAAGCAGAAAGACACAACCCCTCTGCTAAACATATCTACAGAGTATCTGAGCAGATTTATCTCACTAGCCATCATTTTTCAGGTAACGTGCAAGAGCTAGCAAAAGCCATCTTTGATTTTTCAGCTACAGTTATTTTTCATTCAAGGTATTCCTTTTGAAGTTGGGAATGAACAATGAGGCCACACAGCTTCCTGAGAAGGCTAGAAAATACCTAATTTCTAGACATTTAAATCTCTTATCTGAACTCACCTTATTAAGAATAACTGAGTTTTTTCAAGCGTTAAACTTTTACCTGTTTAACTGCATCTGCCAGGCTGAAAGGTGTCCAAGTAGTTGGCTTTAGCTCTGACTGCACTGTAGACAGCCAAGTCTGGCACTGTTGTAGAGTATCCTGATGATTAACATGCTTCTGGAGCTCATGTTCCAAAGTCTGGTACACCTAAATCAAACATTTTGTAAGTTTATCACATTTTCAAATACCACTGTTGTCTCTGTTCTCCTACCTTGAAAACTGCAGATAAAACAGAATTATTACGACTGTGGTTATTTTAGCCCTTGTACATAAAAGAACCAAGGGCTGAAATCTCCTTAAACTCTCACTGCACCTTGCTAACACGTGAAGAAGATGGACAATATTTAATGCACAGCTTCTGAAAAGAAAAAATAAAGACATAAAGGAAGAGCATGCTCTCTTATTTCTGTATTCCTATCCAACATTCTTCCACTGACTTTGTGTAAGAATTTTTAAAATTTGGTTTTGGGGTTGTTTTGTTTAGTTCTTTGAGTTTAGTTTGGTTTGGGGTTTTTTTTTGGTTTGTTTTTTGACTGCTGGCTTGATCTCCTAATTAACAGAATGGCCCAGCTAGCCCTTCTTAACTGTATAGTCTGGTTTTAATGAGAGAGAGAGTATTTCCCAGAACATACTTGAGACCTGTTAATGTACGTATGCAAGCTATCAACACTAAGACTGCAATTTGCTGCTTAGTTTTTGAAGTAGAAGTAGTCTAATTTTTTTTGCTGCAGCTGCTCAGAAACTAGTGTAACATGAAAGCAGTGAGTACACGGTGAGATAAAGGTAAGAACTGATAGGCCACTACTTTTGCTGGTTGCAAGACAACGTTCGGATCACAAGAAATTCAACTGTAGCAGAGGAATGATTAAGTGCTCAGTAACCTGTAGGCTCAATTGAAATGAAAACAGTAGAAAGAGTTTTACACCATTTAAAGAAATAACTCATAGAAATAATAATGCACTTTTTTCTTAAATGGCATAAAAAAATCTTTGAAACAAGACTTACTCTTTGGGCTGTGCTACATATGGCAGAATAGCTGTCCCTTGTCCCCTGAAGATGGCTTTGTATATTTTGCTTAAATTTTGCTTGAAGATGTTCCGAGCATTGGCTGATCAGGTAATCACCTTTACTCTTGAGGTTGTTCAAACGATCTTCAAATCCTGCAATTTCTTCCATGATAGCCTAAGAAACGGATAAAATACTTTTGAAGTAATATGCGGTGGTGCAGAATGTTATTTCTTCCTCCTCTGAACACTCTTCATCTTCAGATTTGGAAAAAAGCTTTCAGACAACATATATTTTCACAGTCAACCTACTGGACTGCGTGCTCATTGTAAAGTCATTGTCAAAAGTCTTTACACAGATATCCCACAGAAACATCAGTAGCACCGTCTTAATATGTAAACACTCTCTGCTCAGAACCCAAGACTACCCTTAATCTTCATTTGTTGCATGCTCTTCAGAGCTCCTCCAGCTTCTCTTGTGTCTAGTAACGCAAATTAAATCTCATGCTGAATTGTATCTCATTCCATAAGCTCTTTCACAGCAGACAGTTCTTTCCATTGACAATGGTAGAGCCAATTTTTTATCTAAGGAGGTTACTTAAAGAATAACATACCAATCACACACAGTTTAAAGACTTCAATATTTGCCATTGGAATCTCAGTTTTAGGTAGTGGTGGGTTGGATTTTGCTCTTTTTTATCTTCTAGAAAGCATTGGCTATCAAGGTATTAATTGAATGATTCTCACTAACAGCAACCATAACAATACCTTGAATAAAAGCAATGGAGAAAATGCTACAACCTAATAGAAGGTTAGAACAACATAATAGAGGTACCTCTAGTTTCTGCACTTTCTTCTCCATTGCTGTTTTATCAACCATGCCCAATTTGGTGATCACATTTCTAAAGTTCTTGTTATCAGATCCATACCAAGTAATTTTTCAACTTAGTTTTTTTTTTTTTTTTAGCCTTAAAAGTGCCAGAGCAAAAAATACTTCAAGAGTAAAATGACCCCAATCCAATTTTTGTGGTTCATTTCCTGGAAAGTCTGACACAGAAAAATCTGACACAGAATTCAGATCAGAGTACAACAAAGTTCTTTGTGTAAATGCACTTTCAGCCAAGAAACGATGCTAACAACAAGCTAGATTTGTTAACTGCATTAATGACACTGATGCTTATTTACACAGTCAGCAGTAAGAGAAATAAAATAGGTGAATAACAAATAATTAGAGCTCTGGAGTGGAGATAGAGAAGCAAAGAAGAAAAATTCCTTTACAAAGGAAGATTACCAATAGCAAACCCACCTTGTGGTTAGCTAGTTGCTGAGTGATTATTTCAAGATTGTTGCTTTCCATGAGGTCAGGGCTGACCAATCTGCTGGACATATGTAATAACCATTTCTCCCCTTCTTGCAAATCACTATTGTAATCCTCATGTTCTTTTACTCTCACTTCTAAGGTTTCAACATATGCCTGCAGGTCCACAATAACCAAAGTTAAATTTTCAGATAATTACAAGAGTTCAAAAAAGCCCCAAAAAAGCCAAAACCCATCAAGAACTTGAAAGCATAATAAGAATTATCACCTAAATTCATATCCCTGTGAGGGAATCTCATATGAATAGACTGTAAAGGAAGGCATCAAAAGGGATTACTTTTGTGAATATATTTCTGTGAATCATTACTTCTGTGGTACCAAGTGGTATTTTCACTCCAGATGAAACACTGTACTTTGAAGACTGAGGAAAACACTGAGGAAACAAACACTGTCAACTTGACTTTAAGTTCACCTGCAGTTATTATACACTCTTTGAGAGACTGCACTTGACCTACCAAATGCTATGGTTGGGTCCCTGCTGCTTACAGCCTTTTGCATGTACACACTGCCCATGTCAGCAGGAGGCAAATTAGGAATGTACATACTGAGTTTAAAAGTATTTATTCTTTTCAGGAAGCTTCTCTAAATTTAAGCCATCAACATTGTATCCAACGCAATGGACTTCACTTTTGTGGTACAGATCCAGAGGCGTGTCTTTAAACCAAAAATCAACCATGAAAAAAATAAAATCATCTCCCATTTGTGGGTGGATTGGCAATTAATGGTGCCTAGGTCAAACATAAGTACTAACATGGTTTGCAGAGCTTATCCTTGTTAGGAGTATAACCTATTAAAAGCTTTAGGAATAATCATACTTTAGGATGTAATTAGAAGCATTAGACCTTTCAAAGTACTAAACACATATGGACTAATGAATCAGTGTTAATTAATAATGCCCTTCCTGAATTAAATTATATCTGTCTTGCAGGTTATTTTCCCCAGTGCCTTTTATTCAACAACTAAACAAAACAGTGTTTGTGGAAGATCAATCAGAAACAAGAGAGAGTATAATCTAAGGGCATCTGTCCCTTCAAGAAATAATGTATTTAAAATTCTGTTAAATGCTTTTAAAAATAGTAACAATAATACAGACTAGTTACTGATACATATCCCCTTAGTGCTACAAAGTACAAAGACTTCACCTGCCACACTCAAAATTCATTTCAGCTACTCTGGTTAGATTTATTTATGTAGTTTTTTCCATATTCAAAATTTGCCTGTCACTTCTGTCCCCTCTCCAAATGAAAACAAAAAAAAAACCTGACAAAACACCAAAAGTAATTAAAGGTAGCTGGTTCTTTGTACAGACATGACAGCATGAAATAAATAGTTACATTCCTAAAGAGGGGTAAAAATACATCAGGTTGGAAACCCTGAGTTTTTTTAACTTTTTACCTTTGTTTTGCTGCAGAGTTCCTGGTAACTGCTCTGAAGGTCTTGAATGTTGTTTTTCAGAGTCACATCATTCACCAGCTCACAAAGTGCCTCTCCCTTTTCAATCACTGACTTTATTGAGGGCTCATGAGACAGAACAGTCTGTTGTATGGACTACAATGCAAGCAAGAATTAATATCTACTGATCACTTGAGATGTATTTCACTATCTTTCCTTTGATCTGATGCACACCTTTCTACCATGGTGTATATCATCCTTTCCAGACAGGAAGAACTTTGTTGACCACTGCAGGACTCTGTTTCTCAGCCCCGCCCTGAGACAACAGCTTTGCACACACCTAGAAACCACTGCTCCTTTTGTGAGTGGCTAGTAGCATGGCTGGGACACGGCTAGTAGTCCGGAGCTAGTGAAGCAAAGGGAGTTCATATGTATGAAGGGCCAGTGCTAGGGATAAAATTTGTTCAGAGGAACAAATTGTGAAAATAGGTGGGGAAGTATCAACAAAGCCATCCCCTCAGTGAGATGGTGTGTGATTATGTACTCTCAAGAGTACAACTCCCCAGACGTTGACGCTTTCTTTCTACATCCCCAGATGTAGAAAGCAAGCACACAGCTGTGACATACAGCTTTGAGTGGGGAAACTGGCAAGGGGTAGTGGGCAGCTTTAACAAGAAAGCCTTGAAGCAATGCAGGGCTCTGCTCAGCAACAACCAAAACATTGGTTTGTTAGCAACATTTTTTTTTAGCAACAAATGTAAAGCACAGCACTATATGGGCCGCTGTGAGGAGAGTTAACTCCCATCTTAGCCAGACCCAGTACACATTTCATGAAACATCTGAAATCCTGGAGTATTTTACAAAAACATCATTAGAAGAACAAATGGGTTTTTCTGGCAAATTTTCTATTCGTTTTTGTGACTGGAAAATAACCCGAAACACTTCATTAAAATCCTAACTAAAAACACAGGAGGTCATAGAAGCCGACTGTCTTGTATATCAGTCGAGCTGGGACATCCAGCTTTAACCAGAAAGCTGATTAAGTCAATGTGAACAGTGACAATGTCTGAAGTCAAGAAAGACCAACTGATTTCTATATTCACTTAAACTGCAATCAACTCTGTTGAGATCAATGCAATTACTCATATGTGTACTCATAAAAGAATTTTGCACCATTACAGGAAATTTTCAGATATGGAAGCCTTTTTAGGATGTTCACATTTCAAATCCAGGGGCTCAGTCTGGTTTGTAGAGGCAGGTATCATGCATGTTTTCATTGATGCTGATTGGGACATCCAGATCAGAAACATCTCACATATCTATTGAAGAAACTTGGATACCTTATCAGAGGATTCATTGAGAATCACTAGATTAAAATAAATTCAACAGTACAATGAAATAATCCCTTTTTACCTTGTATTTGGACAATTGTGCCTTTTTCTCATAGAGTTCACTCTTTGGCTCCACAGGAGCACGTAAGATGGCTTGGTACTCCGTGACCCACTGAGTTTGTGCCTTATACTTGTCTGAGAACTCCTTTACCAGCTGAAGACACTTCTCTGAAGTCATGTGCTCTTTCCTGATGGAGCCAGCCAGCTCTTCAAGCTGTTCCACATGATCTCCAATTTCTTTTCTTAACTGGTCAACTTCATTTTCTTCCATGTATTTTATAGCTCGCTCCCCCTTCTCACGGGCTGATTTCAGCAAACTGTGGCCTATGTCCATATCACTCAATAGCAGCTGTGAAGGAAAAGTGTTGGTTAACCGAAAATGTATGAAAACTCTTGCCTTTTTTTAACTTTGCTACGGACACAGAAGGAATTGCTAGGGAAAATGAGTGGACTTTTCAGTTCAAAATTGCCTGGAGTTAAGGTGTGTCAAGCGAGAAGGAAGCAGATATAGCAAATACTTTTGCTCTGCACTGGTCTTGCGAATTTAAATAGAGAAACTGAGGGCTCCCAGGAGAGGATTTGTACTCCAAATTCTGGAACAGATGAAAGCTTTCTCTTAGCATATTACATTTAAGCTGCTTAAGCTGCAGGACATACAAGAAGCTCATCTACAACTTTTGAGATGAAACATGAGTTTTACTACAGTTTCAATGAAGAGAAATACTTCTTGCCACAGTGCACAGAAATTATACCGTGTACAAGAAAATATACTTGTGGGGAATTTGGGAGATGGGAATTTATTTTAAGTTTTGACCTAACATAAAACAGACACAAGCATGCTTTATGGATGGATGGGATTATATTATTTAGGACTATTTATAATTTCAACAGCCCAACTGTGATCTAATGAAACATAAGAACAGGAAGTTTCATACTGTGTGGTCTTATCCCACAATCTCTTCCGGGCAAGGTAAAGTCAGAATTTTGAGCAGCTGTTAAGATGTATTTTAAAATACAGCCTCCTTTTTGTGAACAGAAACAAAAATTGCATTTAAGAAAGCTGTACCTCTAGTTTCTGCACTTTTTTCTCCATTGCTGTTTTATCAACCACGTCAAATTTGGTGATCACATTTTTGAAGTTCTTGTTAGTAGCTCCATACCAATTTGTGTAAGCACTAAAAGACAATTCTGACTCCTCCATACAGCGTATTTCTTCTTCCAGAAACTTTACTTGCTCCTTCAAACAAATATGGAGGGTAGGGGGAAGAAACAAGGACCACTCAGATATTTATCATTGCTATTGGTTTAAGATAACAATAAATTGCTATTTATTAATAAAATCTGTTATACAAAGATAAAACATATAGGCTTTGAGTTCTTTCATAAATAGTGGATAATTCTTATAGGACTGTTGTAAGGGTGTACATATGGCAATCACAAATGTTAAAACTGAGCTAATACTAAACACTGAAAATGTACTCAAATTTTGACCTTTGAATTGTGACTTGTGACTACAGTACTATGAGGCAATTATTACTTAAAGTAACCTGAAGACTGCACCTTACCAAATGAAATTTTCCCTGTACTAATGTGTATCAGTGGCAACCTGAAAACATTTCTCTAGAGGTCAATTAGCATTCAAGCATACTTTATTCTGAATTTCTCTTCTGAAACTATCAAAAAAGATAGTGACAGTGCATTCTACTTCATCATCCTAATTATGCTTCTGTAATACATTTAATCCAATGAAATCTATGTGTGCGTGTGTATATGAATATATACGTGAATGTTATACTATTGAGTCTACAGTAATGAATAAACTCAGATAAAGTCTAATTACAAAAACCTGCTTGTATTTGCTTCTTAACTGACAATTTATGATGTTACAATTAATTAATTTTCATTACTTACCAAGACGTGAAGAAGAAGAGTTTGGTAGCGAGATGTGAGCTGCGTAGCCTGACTTCCCATTCCACTTGCCGTGAGATTTTCCTCTAGTAGTTGCTGAGCCAATACCCCAACTTCCTCTACATCATCTTTGTAGATTGTAATGTCTTCATGCCACTTCTATGAGAAAAAAAATATCAAACTTATATGATTGATTCAAATATCTTAAACTATCAGGAATTTAATTGTAACTAATTCAGGAAATCATTGAAAAGGAAAACAAATACACAGTTGTAAACATTCATTTACAACTGGAAAATAAAACAGAATCTGATGAAGGTTAATGTAACAAATATGCTGGAAAGATTTTCATCCCATATGGACTGCATTTTAATACAACAGATTCAATAAGTTTTGTATTTTTTTTACCCCTCCAAAAATAATAATAAAAATGCAATCTAGACTTCCTATAGATTTCACCTGAAGTTTTAAAGATGACTAGAAAGTGTAACCTGGAATTCTTCAAATCTGCTTCCTGTGTTTGTTTATTCAGAACCACATCTTCTCCTTGCAGTGACTAAAGGAGAATTATTACATCAACGCAGTGGAGACTTCATAACACAGTTAGTCACATTTTACTCTTGTTACTGTATTAATTCTTTTCCGTTCCAGTGCCTATCTCTGTACTCAGTTATATCTTCACACTCTATGTATGAATTACAGATCTCCCTGCAAGATTTCAACATTGGTATAGCCATACGTCCACCAGTAAAATGGGAAGACCCTGGATCCAGAAGGCACAAAGCTCTCTTGGATCCATCATTTAAGTCACCACCTCAGAATAAATCGAAAAGCTTGCTGTCATTTTCACAGTGCAACCAGGAATTGACATGGAAACCTCACATATTATTTTGTTTAAGGAATGCCTTAACTATATTCTTTACCTTCATTTGTTGAAGCTGCATTTCCTTTGTTGTTCTACCAGACCTCCTCCCAGTCCTGATACCAACTTTCTCCTCTAGGTTTGTTAACCAGTCATTAATCTTCTGAAATTTTTTCTCCATTAACCTGAGTTTGCTCACGGTGGCATTTAATTGGCTTCTTGCCTCAGAAAGCCTGTGCTGATAAACTTGCCAATCCTGCCGTAAGGATTCCAGGGCTCTGTCTTCTATCTGGGGAATACCCCAGGGAATCACCTCCTCTCTGGCATGGACAGCAGCATTCAGTAATGCTTGTCCCTCTGCACAGTGGACCTGCAGCTCCTGTAAAGGCAGAATTACAGTTACATACCTGACATTGAGAACTTTCACTCATACATGACAAAAACCCCCTTGGTTCCTCTAAAGACAGCTGGGCATTCACTTTATCTATGGTTAAACATATATTGGAGTCTTTCCTCTAATAACACCAATGACAGCATGCTCACTTACAAAGCACAGCAAGTATCACTATTATTGACAACTGAACTGCAGAAAATTATTGACAAAGTATGCAATAAATTCTTCGCTCTCCTGCCAAGTTTATCAGTTCTGAAATATTAGCTGCCTGAGCCAGCATGGGATGGATGCAATCCATTCACCATAAATTCAGCATGAATTCAAAACTTTCCAGATGTGGCATGCAGACTGTAGGACTGATTCTAAAATTGAATCTCTTTAAAAACAGAGGCTTCAATCTTATAAAATAAACCTATTCATTTTTACATATGTTTGAGACAACACTGCAGACTAATTTTTGATACCCTCTCTGGACATGCACGGCATGTTCATGCTTATTAGTATTTAATCAGAAAGTACAAAGTGATTCAAACTGATTAGAAAACATAAAAATGAAATTGCCTTAACAAAACACAGTTGTGTTTCATTTCAGATTTCATTTGAGATGCATATCCAGATTTTCAAAATGGGTTTTGTAAAATAACTACAATAAAGAGAAATATGCGCAGAGTCCCTGATCAGACAAAGACCTCCTCAGTATCCTGAATAAGGTCATAAACATTTCCTATCTCAAATATAGACTTTGTCCTCCTTCAACAACAGGTATTTAAGAATTTTAAGTCAGCTTAAAATTATAATAAATTTTAATAATTATTAAAAATTAATTTAATATTTGGGGAATTACTGAAGTACTATAAGTTCACTTTTCACTGTCACTAAAGTGATTCAGTTGTAGTCTTCCCACCTCACTATGGGAGCCAGCCTGCATGGCTGAAACTGCCTGAAAGTCGGTGCATCTGCACTGTGAGCAATAAAAGATGGAATGCCAATGAAAATACTTTTCATATTTTATGAAACAAACATGGAAAAGAAGAGATGGACCAATATCTAACACAAATTCAATACTTGCAAGAAAGGATTACTGTGCCTGGAGATTTCATTCAAGGCCTGACACTTCCATCCAGAAATGAGGAACGATATTTCCACTACCTTTACTGGAACCACTTTTGAGCAACAAGGTGTTCATATATAATGCAATTCCAAGTTGTTCTCAAGACAATTTCTGTCTGGCAATAAATGTTATTCTGTTATATTACAATTAGGATTGATTTTTTTTCTTTTCTTTTTTTTTTCTTAGGGTGTCACACATTATGTACCTGTAAATCTCGGAGTGTTGCCTCTTGTTCCTGGGCACCACCATCAAGATGTGATAAACAGTCAAGTTTTTCCTGTTCCTTCTCCAGCCATGCTTCAAATGCCTTCAAATTTCTTTGGTATTCTTGGTGCAAGGTAAGCAGTCCTTCAGCTTTTGTTACAGCTTCCTGCATGTTAAAATATTTACAAATATGTATACATAACTTGTTGCATTGTCAAATCGAGAAAACATAAATCCAGCCATCCGTCAAGGGGAATAGTTTGTATCTGATGCTGAATTTTCCAAGAATTCCAGAGTCCTTGGAGTCTGAAGATGGCTTAACTGATTACAGGGAAAAGAGGGAGCATACATAAAGATACTTATCCTAAAAGATTCTTCATATAAGTTTGTGACTTCTGAGATTTAAAGCTTTGATCCGGGATTACCTTTAAGTAACACCCTAGTGTCTAAAACCAAAAACTTTCTTGATTTTTATAGCAATTTAATTTGACTTTGTTGAAGTGATAATAAGCATATGAGCTTTGAGACTGCATTTTTTTCTTTTCAAGACTTTTTTTTTTTTTGGCAAATGGAATTGGAATCTTCTTTTAGGAGTATCTACTATCTCAGGTTTGAAGATTACCCAAGATATTTGCACTCAGTTCCTACAGAGCACAGTAAAATACAGACTACAAGTCTTCTGTGTATGTGGGTGAGCAAGGTACAAACACTTTGCAACCCAGCACTAAAATACTACCACACCTGAAGTACAGAAGGAAAGATGTCATATAGTAGCACAAGATTAGTCTTACTAAGTGCAAGAAAAATATACTATATGTAATTCACATCCTCTAAGAAATGACAGGAATGGGGAATCAAGTTCTGATGGAGACAGGCTGCATCTGAGAGCAGCAGGCTCATAAAAAGACAAACACTTTAATAAATCTATGAACTTACTGTCTGCTTTACCTTTTATTTCTAACAGGTCTGTTTAGTGGGAGAAAGGAGAAAACAGGAGTATTATCACATTTTTTGCAAGGCATGTCTATGACCAGAAGTGGGAAGGGGGGGAAGAGAGATCAGTTTTCTTGTCTCTCAACAGGGGCTTAGGGAATTACAAGTCTTGGGCTGCTCAGATGTGGGCCATAAACCCTTGGGGAATCTTGTGAGGTTTCCTGCCTGGCCAAAGGATTAGTAAAAGATTTGAGCATTCCTAACTTTCCAGCTATTTGCTTTGAACTTCGAATTTCTTTCCAAGGGCTGGTTGCACTCGTGACACTGAACACCATCACCACAGCTAGGAATAGGGAAAACCTGTCATCTGGGATATTAGGTGGAAGAGAAAGAAGGTGTGCTTCTTGCTGCATGGGAAAAGAGGTACAGAACTCTTGCCTCTGTGAGTCATCACCCATTTCTTATTGTTCCCATGCAGTTGCTCAAGCTGAGCAAATATAAGCAGCCTGTATAGCTTTGTGCAGTAGAAAAAGTTAAAGGCTAGAGCATGCCATGCTAGCAGGAATAGCAGGTATTTACCAGCACTTCCCAGGACTTATGTATCTCTCTGGCAAACCTGGGCAATTTTATTCACACAAGGTCAAAAGAAAGACAGAAGAAAGCATTTTTTGCAGTTGTGGGAGAGAGGTCCACAAAACAGTGAATCACTTAGGTGTTTGAAAAACTGAATTTTGGCTGAATTTTGAATTTTGTCATTCTTCATGAGAAAGGCATCACTGAGACAACAAAATTAAACTTTACTACGTTGCTGTCCTGAGAAAAGTTGGCTGTCTGAGCATGCATTAGGCATTATTTAATTATCACAGAAGAACTTGGGTTAACTGGAAACAATCACCCTGCTTTAAATCTATCACATTTTTTATTATTTATTTTTTGCCTTATATCTTACTCTAAACCCCATCCCGATCTTTATCTATGTCCTAATCTTTTCAGATATACAATATCAATATCAGTAAATGTAGTACTTACCACACTTGTGTCATTATAGTAAGTTTACTTGGTAATAAGGTTTGTGTTCAAGAATAAAATCTCTGTAGCTGTCAACCATTTGTGAATCACACAACTGACTGGTAAAATTTATTGCAAACATACACTTATGGAAATCACACGTTCGAAAGCTTTTCCAACTTTTCAGTCATACTGGGTAAAATCATATCTGTGCTGAAGTCAATGAACCTTTTGATATGGAGTTCCTCAGACTATTCTCCTGATTTTTAGAACCCTTCTGAAAAGATCTGAAGCTCAGTACAGAAAGACAGATAAATTAATCACCCTAGTAGGTTCCTGTTACCTTAAGTTACAGCTGTCCCCAAACTCTTAATCCTCACTTAACTGTAAAATAAATGCTTAGTGAAAAGATTTTTTACTCGTTGCCAACTAAACAGGGAGTGCTATGAAGAAAAAATGTACCTTTGTTCTTTCTTTGAGGAACTTATACCTCTCCTGAAGGTCTTGGAGCTCAAGCTGAGCAATGTAATGCTCAGCCATCCCTTTTCCTTTCACTTCTATCGTCTCCAACAGGCTGTTATGACTCAACACCTCTTCATTGAGTAGCTGCAATATAGAAAGAGAAGAACACATAAAGGCCATCATTAAAACAAGACCACAGATTAATCCTGCAGTTACATAGGTTTTTTTACTGCCTATAAGGTGTTATGGACTTGCTGATGGTTTGTTTTAGATCAAACATACCTTTGCTTTGCTGAGGGCAGCTGTTTTTTCCCTCAGTTCAGCATACTGCCTTTCAGAAGCATTCATACTTGCTTCTACTTTTTCCATCCATCTGGAAAACTGATTAACGTCTTCCTGATAACTTGTCCATTTTGAGAGAGCTCCTTCCAGTTGACTGTAAATAAAAAATAAGTATTTTTGGTGATATTGGAAGTTCCCATGCTATTTAAGCAGTAAGATACAGTCATATACAGATACGCTAGACTATATTTATGAGAGAGATATATCACAAGCTAAGCAATCTGTTAAAATCCTACAGGTTTTAACTACGAGCACTGCTTGACTAATGAAGAGAAACTAAGTTTTCCAAACCTGGAATACTAAGTAGATCTGTAATTTATGTAGCTAGCTGATATGTTCTAAGTTTAGTAAATAAATTGCAACTGAAAGCATAAGACCTAGACTCAGAAATTTTCTGCCCCTTTGCATACATGCAAAAGTTGCTGCATTGTAATGTTTAATTACCTTTGTTTCTTTAACTTGAATTATTTGCAACTATTGATGCTCCACCAAAGATGTCTCCATTTTTTCCTTTATATTTCTTTATTCTATCACTAGGAGCAGCACTACTGGACACTGTAATTACAGTATGTTCTTTGGAATGCTAGCAAGTGGAAAACCAGACAGGATCTTGACAGAGCAACCATTAATGTCTATGACAAGATCTTCTCATTTCTGAGAAAGTTTCAAAACATCAAGTACAACACAAAGTAAAATATTCAAGATTATGTACATGGAATCCATAATTGTCAATAAGTGTTAATAAAGCTTAGATCCCTCACAGTTTCCTCCCCTTCCTCTACTTCAAATGAATATATCACAACCTCTTGACCCAGTGTTTGGTCTATGCAATCATTTTACATGAATTCGACTCTTGAAGTAATAAAGCTACTTTTCAAAAGTTTTGACAGTGCTTTGCTACTAAGCATCATTCTGTACCTCATGCCCTTTTTACCTCTTGCATTGGATACAAGCCGACAGAAGAGAAGCCCAGCTGTCCTTCAGATTTTGCAATTGGCCTTCAATCACCGGTACTCCCTCCAGAGAAGTATTTTGCAGAACAGATTCTCCCCTTGTCAGAACAATTTTCATTTGGACTTCTTTTTCTTGTTTCACTGCTAGCAGGCCCTAAGAAGTGAGTGGATATATTGTATCTTTAACTGGGCATGAATATTCTAACTGGCTGTAATGGAACATGACCTGATCATATTTAGCAGCTTGTAGACAATAGGAAGATGGACAGTGGGGTTCACAGTTGGGCTTCACAAACAAAAGTGACTTTCAGTGGGTAGTATAAGCCTCTTAAAAAACCTCTTAGTTAACAGGGAAGTTTTCATGGAATCTGTGCAGGTACTTAGAGTGTATCAGAGAAGGTACTTTTCAGTGGAAAGGCTGATATTCCAAAGGAAATGTCACTTAGATGGAAAATGGGAGGATTCATTCATAGAGATAACGAGATGTAATGACAGAACTCTTCTACAGGGCTGAAATACAGTTTCTACCACTCTAAGGTATATTTTAAACATGAAGGTATCAACAAATAAAATTTGTCATAAATGCCAGCCCAGGGACTTCAGCTCCTGGAGCTGTGCCGTTGCAAACTCACAGTTTCTAACATTATGTAGTCTTGAAAAGCCTGAAACCATGAACCCAAAAGACTCAATGAACAAAAGACAAAACATAATTTTAGCATTATGCTACAATCTTCTGCTTTTTGATGTATCCTCATAATTTTCAAGATTTTTGGCTCAAAATTTGAGACATCAACAAAATGAAAAGCATTGTTTTCTAAATAGTGCTCTTTAACATTATTCTTCTCTGTAATCAATAGATGCTATTTTCTTAACTGTAGTCACCATTTTAAAACCAAACAATTAAAGGAAAAGATTTGCTGAATCAATTGTAATCACCTGTAAGATTCAGGAATATATATTGAAGTATACTAAACTAACAGAAGTGACTATCCTACTTCCTCCATTTAACTTTCAGCAGCCACACATCATCTTTTGAGTACTTTAAGAATTTTCATATATGCAATTCTCCATGTCGTTAAGGTCCTTATTTACTTCTTAGAGAAAAGTTCTAATAACAAGCTCTTTCTGCTACAAGAAGACTAATTTTTGAGTAACGTGAAAATCAGCATCTGAACAACGGTTATTAGACTAATATGCAACAATTAAATACCCTATATTTGTATTCTTCATATAGATCTAAAAAGAGCAGGTTTTGGGCTCTTGTTTTCATACCTCTAGTTTTAACATCCGGCTGTCCAGAACACTCTTGTCTGCAGTGGGATGACAGTAGGAATCCAGCATGTGAACTGCATCAGCAACCCAGTCCTGGAGGTCCTTGACACTCTGTGAGAACTGCTGGTGCTCTGCTACAATCCTATCCATTCTGGAAACTTTCTCCTGCAATTCACACAACAATTAGCACCAACAGCTATTTAAAGGATTGCCTATTCCCCATACAAATTTACGGACTTTAGAATGAGTCTCATCAGCTATACTCAGAAGTTTGCTTCATACACTGGTAATTACAAGTACACTTGAGCACAGAACGAATTTTGCATACACACACAAATGAATTGTCCAAACATAAAATATGAATGAAAATTTCATAATTGTAATTTTTTATTTACTAAATGTAAAGCTGCAGTTTTCTGGTTTAACTTTTTCTCAAACATCTGGTAAATCACATCTAAGCTCCATGGCAGTGTTGCAATGGAAGCTAACTTGTGAAATCAGCCAGTACAAACCCAGATTGAAGCCTGAGAAGCTACACCACTGCAGCGGTATTACTTTGCTGATATTTAGAAAAGACCTGCTTTCCTCAAGGACAACTCACTGGTATAACCATTCTTCTGAAAAATCACTGACACTCATACAAATCAAAACCAAATGCTGAAGTTACATTGCTAAAAGGCTTGAGGTGAAAAAGAATATAGGGCAGAGTGTGCTTTCCACTGTTACAGAGAACTAAAGTCAAGTCAGTGTAACAGACTTTGGAAGTTACTAAGAAGGATCTTTCTCAAGATTCATGGCTATCCAAAAAGTTTCAGGATTTCTCTAATAGGCTGGATCATATGTATCCTGCACCTTAGAATACTCCTGCTCATCCTGACATCTCCTACAAGTTCTGCTCACATAAGCTTTTGCTAGTAACTCATGCGTCTTCCACTTTGCCATTTTGCAGACTTGAAAATTTATTATGGCCACACGCACAGTCATTTTCAGTAAGTCACAGATATGCTTTATAATTGTTACTTCCACAGAAAAAGTAGAAATTACCAAAGTAGCAATCCCTTAATACTTAAAAATACTTTCTGAATTGAATTGTTATTCCAAAACACATTTCCTATATTCCTAATCATTCTAGTTACTGTAGTAACTGTAAGCCTGTATCAAGCCTTCTTCATGACATGGACTTTGAGAAAAATAACGGTCTTAATATGGAGGCTTTCTTATCTGTCTACACAAGAAAGATGGTAGAACTATTAGGTGGTGAAGTGTGTGAAGCACCATGCAAAAAAAGTTAGGTTAAACTCTCAGTTCTTGGTCTGATGGTTTAACATTTGGCCTATACCTTCCCTTGAACATTCAAAAGCAGATTAAGAGGTAATCATCATTATAGGATGAGACGAAATAACAACTTGTCTGCATCCTGTATTTTCTAAAAAAAAAAAACCCCACCCCTGCTAATTTTTGAAAAATACCTCTTTCAGATGCCACTGATTTCAAAACTAAAATGTCTTCAGCACTTGAAAGAATCAAAATCAAGTCTGATTATTGTATAATCAGGTGGGGTTTACTTCTTAATCAGTATACTTTTAAAGAATAAAAAAAAGTCACAGTTACATTTTGTTGACAGTCCTTACCCCCCACTCCTAAAAGTCAATGTGAAAGACAGAATAGCTCAGACATATCACAGAGCAGGCAAGCAAGACAACTGCAGAGTTTCACATTTCAGTCTTTATTTTTCCCCACATACATCAAAGGAGTTGCTTAAGAGCACATACATTGGGTGCATTACCTTTGTCAGATTGCTTAGAGTAAGATACTGAGAAGACAACTGAGACACTCTGCGCATAAAGCTTTTGCTGACAGCTTGTTCTTCCCACAGCTGCTGAGCTTTCTCTTTTAGCCTGTTGAGCTGATGCTCGTGGCAGCTTATTTCCTCAAGGACAGACTGTAAAGCACAAGCACAGTAATAATAAGAGTGGGTGCAAGAAAGCAGGAAATAGAGAAGCATGAAGGTGTCATGAAAAATAGAAGTGACATATGGCAAGCTTGCTGAGAAAGGCACACCATACGGTTACAGCAATGGAGCAGCATGTCATAAGAAATGTGGAGATGCAAAAATTGATGGAACAGGATCATCAACAGCAAACTTTGAAAACAGTTCTCATCTTATTTAGACATCAGGATGCTGGAATGATCAAGCTTTTGTAAGTAATCGATGAGGCCAGGAGGATGGGACAAGAAATGTCTGGCTGTGCTAAGTACACTTGTAAGTCACCTGCAGCTTTTGCTGTTCTCTTCTCTTGGAAGGAAGATCATGGAGCCGACTGCTACTTCCTTGTACTACCTTCTCAGTTGTGGTCAGCCACTCCTGCAGAGGCTCAGCAGTCGCTTCAAAGTCCTTCATCTGGATCTTTAAGTTCTGGGAAGACATGCAAATTTCTATGAACAGTCCCAGTGTACTGGGCATTCACAAGACACAGATCAAGAACACAAAAAGGATATATAATTGTAGGCAAATCATACACAACTCTTCAAATAAATTACATCAGCTCTGCCTGTTCCTATTCCATAGGCACCGAAATAAAAGTTTGATAGGGCACACTTTTAAAAAGCAAAATAGAAACAACAATGTACCACACAGTTGACGGAAGGCTGAAGCAAATTTCTTTTGAATGGAAAGCTTTACAGATCTTATGAGATTTGGCTCAATCTAACCCTAATTTGTGTAACTAAGGCAGTCTGAATAAAGCATAATTTGGGATATGAGTTATCTAACATCTGACTTCAGTCATTCACACTGACCCCTCCTTAAATGGGCTGCCACTATTTCTAGATGATGTTTAAATTCAACCCAGTCCCAGGGAACACTTCTGCTTATATTCTTTTCTAGTATAAAATTTTGGTCATAAGAATGTGTGCATTAAAGGCATATGTAGGCATTCCTTCAATGCCTACATACTTTTTTTGTAGGCTTATTATGCATTATTTAATAAAAGAACATCTGAAATAAATCAAATGGATTATAAACTCGAACAGCACAGCTCTTGTGCCCTAGTTATTTTAATGTATTTTTCCCCCAGACATATTTAGTTTTCTTTTCAGCTACACCCTTATCACTTAAACATCAGAATGAAAAACTAAGCCTATGAGACTGAAAAATGCTTCATTCAAAAAGACTAACATCTGAGAACATCCTCTTTCCATGTCAGCCTTGAGATGAAGAAAGGTAAGTCCTTGCTACCTGAGAATTTTCTTTGAAATGCTTTCCTACATAATGCATTAAGTACAGTTAAACTTTTTCTCAGCTGTCTAGGCAGCATTGGTTTGAAACAAGAATGCCTAGGAACTCCAATTCTCCAATTCTATGCTATGCAGGGAATTCCAGATGAGACCTTTTGACCTGTAAACCTATGACCTTAAAAAGTTCATGATTTTAAGATATTCATCACCTCCTGGTTGAATTGTGAGTTCTGAAGAGAGAAAGGCACTGGCATTTACTTAAAAAGTTGCTCAAATAAATAAGTACATTTCACCTATTTGCAACAAGAGAGACAACATTTACACTGTATAGGGACTATTCAATCAGCAGCAGTGTCAGAAACCTGTACTAAAACAGTTTTTTAAAAAGAAAACATGTTTTAGTAACTCAGTACATTTGATGAGACTAATGAATTTCAGCAACTGCTGTCTTTGATTCTGAACAACACCCTTCTGCATGAAACACCCCACTTAATGTGAAATCAGGTCATAAAGACAGCAGAAGTAAACAAAAGTAAAATGCAAGCAGAAGAATAAGACTTCTTGAAAACACCTATTTATTAGTTCTGTCACATAATAAACACTCACAGCTTTATACAAAATCTAAACTGTGCTGTTTAAAACAGAGGCAAAGAGGAAATTTAGATCCAGTCGTTCTTCACTGTGACCGGTTCAATACCTCCAATGCAGATTTCTTCTGGTGGAGCGTGGTGATAAAATTTTTCCAATCTTCTTTAGCGGTAGCAGATTTGTCCTGGATAACTTTAGCCTTTTCCTTTGATAAAACAGAGCACAGCAGTTCTCCTTTGGATGCTACCAGGTTTAGCTTTTGTTGCCCATTCTCACTTTCTGACAAGAATTCCTAAAAATAGTAATAAAAAAAGCTAATTGGTGAACTTCGGGTCCCAGTAAAGTCAAGCTGCTAGAAAATCTATCAGTGATAAGAGTTTACTGTTTCTGCTTGTTAACATGCTAATGTATTTTTCAGTACATTCATTTCAATATTGTTTGTATTGATGGGATTTACAGATGGGATTTCCAGACAAGCAAAGTGTCTGCATAATGTATATATTAAAATTCTAGGATTACCTGTATGTTCTGTATTTCATGAGACAATTACTGGTGATTTAGTTAGGTATTATACTCCCTTAAATATCCCTAGTACTGAAAGTGACAAAAGTTTCATTTCAAGGAACCATTATCCTGACAGAGATAACACAGGGGCCCCCTCAGAGGGACATACTGGACTGAAGTCCTACCCATGGGCAAGCTCCAGCTATGCTGGGCTTGCAATGAGCATGTTGGGGTGTGGGCTGATGCTCAGAACCTGACCAATGTCCAATCTGTGTGATTTATGCCTCTGTATCCTTAATTTACCTTCCCTGTTTAAAAGTATTTTTCTTCACAGAAATCTTGCACAATGCTGGTGTGCAAGAAGTGTGTGGAAAAATGCATGTACAAGAATTATATAGAAATATAAGGAAACAGATTTTTAAATTCCAATTTATTGGGTTAATCTCTTTGTAACTTATAATTATTAAAAACCTGTGAGCGTTTAGGACTCAGAGAAATTTAGCAGTCTTATACAGCAATAATCGTGTTACTATCATGATTATGTAATACACATAACCATTAGGTTGCACCCACGTTCAGGAGTAACAGGCTTGATACCAAAATTATTAGGTGAGGTTCTGATTTTGTGTTACACTAGAGGTCTTAGTAGAGAATGCAAAGGGTCTGTTAACTTTGAGATATTTGGACTATGAGTATTAGGTATATTAAAATGAAAGATATTGGTGACTTAATGATGTCAAATGTGCTAACAGACAGAGAATTAACTTTCAAGAAAAATAAGATTTTAAGTTTATACAGGTTACCTAGACATCTCTAGAAGTGCTAAAGCAGTCCAAAAAAACTTTATTTCACCTAAGGCAGCTTTCACAGAGAAGAAGAACAAGGTATGGTCTTACATTATGAGGGGGCTGCAGTGATTAAAAAAAAGTATTCCACTGTTGAAAAAAAACCTAGCCTTGCTAAAACATTTATATTTAATGTAAAAAATTACCAGGACTTTTCCCCCTTCTAAAGATATTCTCATCATGGTTCAGTCAAATATTTCATATATCAAGACAGCATTGTTTGGGCTTTTAAGTAAACCACTTAAGTAAGGGAAAGTGAATTTACCAAAAAGAGGAGGAAGTGAGGAGGCTTTTAGTGTTTTCTGAGAAACAGATATGAATTTCTTCTGTTATACCATCTAACTAAAGCTATAACAGCCTCATTAAATAATTCTCATTTTGTTATTTTCAGTTAAATAATAGTTATATTATATTAATAAAAGTATTTCTTTCAATTGATTTATTAAAATATACTTTCAATTGGTATTCCTTTCCACAGAGCTGTTTGGGCTTATTTTAGTTTTATGTGATAAATATTCTCTTTAAATGCCTGCTCACGCTGCATATAATTTAACTCTGGTCTTGTACCGTAAGGGCTCCACTTTTCTACATGATGACAAATATTCACAAAACTGTGAAGTAATTTCAAGTACTAAGACTCAATTCTGATATCATTCTGATTTTACAGTACTCTCCCACCTAAAAGATATATTTTTCCCCATTGTAAAAAAGAAATAGACAAGGAAAACTACTATGAGACATAACTACTTACAAACTATAGCCCAAAAATTAAACTAAACAAAATAGAAAAAAAAAAAAGTGTTTATTTCTTTGCAAGGAGTCACCTTTAGTGCTAACAATAACAACATTAACAAAAACCAACAATTAATCAAAGAAATAAATCCGAGCTGTACATGAAATTGATTTGGTCTTCCTCACACTAGTATTTTACTGCTATAAAGTTACCTGTATTTTCTGCAGACTTGCCGAAGCTTCACTGATGTTTTGAGGCACGTCAAAGCACTTGGCAGTGGTGACTCTTGCATTGACCAGCCACTGCTGAAAATCCCTGAAAGCCGTCCGAAATCTTTGCTGCAAGATCTGCTCTTTGCTCTGACATCCTTTTGAAGCTTGCAGGCAGAGGCTGGGTTTATCACATCAGGGAAGAAGAAGAAAGCGAGGGAGGGAGGGAGGGAGGGAGGAAAGGCAGGACTCTGTTAGGTGACAATGCTATTATTTTGTTCTCTGAAACACAATGGTAAGGGTAGGTTAACCTGGATTCCTCCTACCAAATTTATGCACTTAACTGAGGCACCAGGAAACCCATTAGAAGCTTTCAGTTCTCAAAAGTGAAGCATGTAAATTGGGACATAGCTGTCACAGATATGACAGGTACAAGTGTTTCCAGAGAGTGACTCAGTGCACCTAAGCATGAATGTATTCTGCAAGCCTCTTTCTCTCTCTAGGGAGAAGGCACAGGACCACAGCAAATAAAATTCTAACTTCTGTGCCTCTGTTAAGTCCACAAGGTTATAAAGGATCAATCTGAGTCATCACATCCTTCTGCAGCTACAGAAGCCAGAAGCTATAATTCCCTGCAAGAAACAACAGAACCTTGTGTCTGAAATGCAGGTGTCACATTCCAAGGTAAATCAGAGAGTGACTTGAAAGAAAGCAAGAAAACAAGCAAATGCTACCTTCCCTAGCTAGTTCCTGTTTCAAGAAACCAACTAATCAAAGAAGAAGAATCTGAAGGACAAAATCAAGAAAAATATCTCAACTAGGCTGTATAGCTTGTTCTCATTCAGGCAAATAAGACAAACTGCTACCTCACTTTTTTACAAAGACTCCTGTAACAGGTCAGGTATAGATGTACATTTAGTTTCAGCTGAGTTTAGTGGCCTAGCCTGGGTTTAAGAAAAAACCCAAAAAATCAAAGTACTACTTTGTATAACTTCTGTTGACACCAAAATCAAAATAATAATTCTAACTATTACATATGTCTGCCTCTAGTTCTAAAATTCTAATTAAGGGTTCCCTAGAAGACAGTTCGCCGCCCCCCTCCCCCCCGCCCCGAGATTAACTATAAACAAGATGAATGTGTACCTGTTATACTCCTTAATCAACCCTGAAACTTTTGAAGAGTGAGTACTTAAATCCCTGGAAAATCTACAAAGATCATTCAACTGAGTTTTGATCTCATCTGTCATTTGTTCAGATTTTACTAGAGCATCCAGTGTTTCCTGTTAAAACAAAAGAAATGAAAAATACTGGTGAGTAAATATTAAAAAAAAGTAACTTCTGAATCAAAGTTTATCAGAATTTAAATTAATTCATTTATGATCGATGTTTGTTTACTTTCAAGAGTATTTTAGCAGTCAAGTCTACAGAACCTTATTTGAAATTATGAGCTTCCAGAGACCAAATTTCTGGATGCCTCAACTTCCTTAGCTCAAAATGTTCTTGAAGCCCATTTTAAGAAATAAATTTCATTTTACTAAATGAGCAATAGTATTGTCAATTAGCTGTACACATATAAAAGTACATATAATTAGACAAGAGCAAACGATATCCTTATATAAATATAATTAGCCCGTTGACTTGAGTCTAACGTGTTCAATTAAAATTGTTTTGAGCTGTATCCAGAAAGTTAATTTATGCACAAAGCTTTTTATCAGCTTCAACTCTTTTCACAGATGACTTCATAATGCAAAAGTGCAGCTGCTCACAACCCTGTGAAAGTAACTGGGTTACTGCCTGTCATTGATGCACTGGAAAGGTTCTTGCTTTGGAGACAACTAAGCCAACAACAACAAAACCAGAGATTTTGTTGGCTTAGCTTGCGTCACAGGGAGAGGTGTGATAAGTACTCCAACAAAAACAGTGCTTGATGATGTCCACAGCATCTCCACTGCAGAATACTGCCAGCTATTCCAGCATAATGAGCAGTGCAGGCAGACTTGGCTCCTTGCCTCACTGGAACTAAATTCTTCAGACATTCCTCTCAGACTAGCAGCAGAGGTTCTGCAGTGCAGGCAGACCAGAGCATTTGGCATACATAGAATAGTTTGGCTAAAGTGCCAGTCTGGAAGAAACTTACAATATAAACTTAAGAAACAGATCATATGAAGGCAAAGACAGATTTGAACACGGACCTGGAAGTGGGAGATAAAGATGTTCCCAAATCACATTTCTGAAGATACATATGAATATGTATACATACATATTTGGAAGAAAAAAAAGATGACTGAAAATATACATAGTCAACAGCTCAGCACAAAACTGAATGTTCAGGAAAAGCACAAATGATATTTTGCTGCAGCAGATTTTCAGGACTCCCATGATTTACATTATTCATTATCATGTTATGGACTATCTTCTTTGAACCACTCATACACCAGAAATCTCTTCAATCATGATTAACAGATACTTGAAATAGTCACTTGTTTCAATGCCATATAAAGTAGCATTTGAACTAAGTAATTATGTAAGAGCAATAAATGCTTAGGAAAAAACCTTAAACTACTTTTTACTCATGCTACTTGATGTTAAACTACTGAAACTATTTTTTGGGAAAGCATTAGAAATAACAGCACAATGGACATTACCTAAACACAGGATGTCACAAATTGCCAAGGGCAGGAATCACCATAACAAAATGCTAATAGCCCCTTTTTCTATGTCAAGGAAGCAGCTCTTAAAACTAACACAAGGTTAGAACTGCCTGTTTTCAACACAATTTTTCAGTTTCAAATAACCTACCTCAACAACTACTAAGAGGTTTTTCTGATTACATACAGCCTTAGGCATAGCCTACCAACAAACAGGAGCAATAACTTGCAAAACAGGGTAAATTTAACTATGGCATTTTTCCATACAGTGATATCACTGTTGCAGCCACTTGGATTTAATACTAAATCTGACAATTACAAAAATAATTTTCTGAATTCCAAGCGCAAAATCTGTTGCTCTCATGTTGCACATACCTAAGGGAACAGAGCTTGAGCATAACAGAGCAACAGAATGATCTTGCTAATTCTGCAAATTAGGAAATGCATTTTTAATTTGTGGCCTTGGCTAACATGGCAACAGAATCACTGTGAGACAATAGAAATGGAAACTGCAGTGCTATTGTACATTCACAATAGGGCCTTTCCCTGGGGTCCAAAAATGGAAGGATTACTGTCACATTTCCTCTAACTATAAATATAATTACATAGTAGGGCTGTGTGTAGTTACATCATGAGATGCCTCTGCATCTTCCTCATTAGCCAGAGTTTACAACTGTCTAATCTAAATAAAGTGTTGTTACATAGAGCTACAGAACATACATATTATATATATTACTAATGAAAGCAATATCCTTTGAATGTAATACTTCTCAATTTATGAAATAAAAAATGCCTCGTGTGTTGATAACAATCCCATGTCCTCATTTCCTTTTTAAAAACATATATACATGGAACACTTCGCATATTTGAATAATTATTTTCTTCATCTTAATATCATCTTTGTTACTTCTACAGACACATAATGGCACTCAAGCAAGCAAGTTTCATAAATCCGTGCAAGGAATTCTGTGAAAGAGGAAATGACAGAAATAACTTGGCATAGACCCTGCAGAAGGAGATTAATAATCTCAGTTCAAAGAAAAGGTGTTCTGGGGTTTTTTTTGAAAATGGCTTCAGTCGAGGGGCCAGGAAGCAGGCAATACACACCTCTATCCCTCTACTGCAACTGCTTGATTGCAATGCTACACTGAAAGAGAAATACACTGCATCTTTCATCAACATCTGTGATTCATTGTGGTTGAGATACTTACAAACATGTATCTTGATTGTTGCAAATATGTGTATATATTTACACGAGGGAGGGTGTGATATATACATGGGGAATTTTTTGCTAGGAGACAATCAGGAATAGAAACAACCTCTATATCTCTAAATTCCACTGCATTGCAAAGCAAAGCAATTAGCAATTATACCACTTTCCAGATTAACTTCTTTAAATACTGGACAAGATCTCAATGTGCATAATGTAGAGGATATTTCAAGAAATGGAAAGCATAAGCCACATACATTCCTGATAAATTGTAAATCAGAAATGGCTCCAGTTTCTTACTGGGCTTTTAGAAAATGCTCCACATTTCCTCCATCAAGTGCTGTTTTGGCTCGAACCACTGAGCAACTTGGAAGCGCAGCCCAGAGCCAGCGTGATAGCTCCTTTGCTTCCTCCCAGGGGCAAGCCCTGGGTTTAACACCTAAAACCCGGGCAGCGTTTGCTAAGTTTGGCACAGCAGAGGCCAAGGGGAGGGACGTCTTGTGCCAACACCGCTCGCTGTGATCACAGTAACACAAAGAGTTTGGAAAGTCGGGGTTTCGCAGAAATATCTTCCGCAAGTATTGATTTTATGACGTACTTGATAGTCCCGCTTGGCGGAAGTTTCCTGCCCGCGGTGACCACACATCTACAGCGGAAAAGCCGCTAGGAAAAGAGACATGCCCTTACTTTCTCCTTGCGCCAGCTCTCCACCACCTCGGCGTCGGTGCTGCGGCTGTCGGCCGGAGCCAGCCCCTGTGCCCAGGCGGCCAGCTGCCCTCCGAGCCGCTGCACGGCCTCCTCCAGCCGCCCGGCCTGCGCCGCGAACTCCCGCTCCGACAGGGCCATCTGGCTGAGCAGGTCCCGCAGGCCGCCCTGGCTGCGGCGGGCGCTCTCCTCCCACTGCCGCCAGTCCGCCTGCAGCGCCTGCATCTCGGCCGCCAGCAGCTGGCACCCGCCCGCCGTCGTGCCGCGCTTGGCGGCCGGGGCCAGCGCCTCCACTCGGCTCAGCCGGCCCGCGCCGCTCTCCCGGGACTCCACCAGCTCCTGCGGGACGACATTGCCATGGTAACCCGGGGGCCGCCACATCGCCACCAACGCGGACGGCGGGGCCCGCCCGGGGGGCGCGTCCCGTCCCGTCCCGTCTGGTCCCATCCCGTCCCCAGCGCCCCGCACTGTCCCGAGCTGCGGATCCCTGACGGCAGCGGTCTGGGAACCGGGCGGAGTAAAACCCAAGTCAACAGCGTGCGGGCCTTGCGGGGATTAAACAGCGGTTCTGAAACTCTTAAGCTTTAGAGAGAAAGATAGAAAGAATAAACGTGTTTTAGAAATGGAAAATACCATTTAGGTTGAGATGAGGAACATAACGACTTTGTTGTGAACGTTTTCGTAAGAAATGCTGGTATGTAGCTGCTTGCAAGCAGTCTCAAAAGCACAGCTCCAGTTTACAGCCTGCCCATGACCTGCGATGTGCCAGAATTGCTTGAACGTGTTTGGTTTTTTTCTGAGTATCTGGTTTTGGTTTTGTTTTCAGAGCTAAATTCTTTCTACGGGGTCCTATTTCAATCTCACACATCTCATACGAGGGAATTTTGGGAGCTTTCAGCTTAAGAGACTGTCGAATGTATAAATACCATCCCAAACACTGCATGCTACAGTCATGTTATTTCTTCTCTCGCTCATTTTATGAACTATATGCTGCTAACTCCTCCCTTTCCCGTTTTACAGATCAGGAGTTTGAGCATAAAGGAGACTGAAAATTACCCAAGAGTGTACAAAAAAGTCTGTAATTTGATCTTGGGGATCCTGAATCTTTATCTAGCATTCAAGTTCACTGTCCCACTCTCATGTCTAGGAGCAGTGAAAAATGTTGCTAGCATGAATATCTGAATACAAACACCAGGCTCGGGCAAAACATGTAGCCTGCTTTAATGTTGCATTCAGGAACATGCAGCAAATTTCTTAAGCACTCGGATGGCTAAGAATAGGTGCCAGGCTAAGGAGAGTATACACATGGAGGCAACTCATACATTTCTATCATGTTTGAGGAGAACAATCCTTGCGCTGCTTTGCACATCTCCAGTTCATGCAAAGCAGGAAAGGTTGTCTCTGATTTAGACAGTTCTGCTCATGGAGAAAGCATGTTTGGTTTTGGGGAAAGAGAAGTATTCATTAATCAGTTAAGCCACATTTTTCTGCAATGCCACTGGGCTTCCGCTCTTGCAAATTGTTTCCATGTGTGCTGTGGTTAACTTAGGTCTGATTATACTTTTACTCCATCTGTTAATATGAGAAGGGAGTCAACAACAAAGCACAGTTTAGAAAGCTTGCTTTCAGCTCACTGAAATGTAATCACCATTTCAAAGAAAAAAAGAGCAAGACCCCACAACTGTTTGACTAGGGTTTTTTTTAAAGCATAGGGTCTGAATTGCAGAAGAAATCATGAAAGTTCACTTACATTGATTTTGGCCAGCTTTTTCTGTATAGTTGGTGTATCTCCAGATGCATCTGACCAGCGGTGAAGCTCTTCCTTTGCAGAATGAAGCCAGTCTGTGAATTCATGCACAGCATCCAGATAAAGCAAATGATCTTTCACAATATCTTCCACTTTCCTCATTTTCTCCTATCATTCAGATTAAAAAATAAAAAGACCATTAAAGTACTTAAATACTATGCTATCTTTAAGCATGCAGTGCTGGTTTGACTCTATAGCATGCATTTGAACAGTGAATAGATTATAGCTTGTGGCATCAGAACACTACACTGCAAATGGTTTGGTTCAGGTTGGTCTGGACAAGCTTTTTCTGCTGGAGCAGAAACCTCCTGAAAATATATGCAAAAATATACTTTAACACAGTCCAATGTATAGTTCAGTAGATATCAATGCTGCAGCTGTGTCACTCTGGCATGCTTTTCCCAATACACCCTGGAGAGGGTCTTGCAGATCGCCCATGAGCACTCCCAGGGAGCAGAATTGCTGCCAGAAGCACAGCTCTTACTTAGGAGCACCAAGTCTCTACCAATGCTAAGCAGCATCATGGAGAAGTCCCATAGGAAAACCACAAACAAAAACTTCGGCTGTCCGAAAGTGCAAAAGGAACTTAATGGTGCCGAGTCCTATTTCGACCATCACATCAGAAGTGCTGGCTCTCCCCAGCCACCTGCCCTGCAGTGCTGGAGGATGCTTTCCCTGACACAAACATGCAGCTGCTTCCTGGCTCCATCTTAGCTTTTTACTGCAAGCTTAGACTGGGGTCAGTTTATCTTGCTGTGACACAGTGAAAGAGTACAGTGGTTGAGATTTGCCTTTGGTCTGACTGAGTAGACTTGTTGTTATGTTCTTTTGAGATAACACTAATGAATGTTTATCAAAACTAACCAAAAGTGAAATGAGCTAATCAAATAGATTTTTACCCCTGTGTAGATACTCTAATCTAGATTGAATTGTGCTGATGCCAGTTTCAAACTAAAACACCTACAAATTAAACTCAGGTATTTTAAAGTTTGAATAACTCAACATTCAACAAATGCTATTAAAAAATAAGTTTGATTAATAAGCCCTGCTGTTCCTTCTGAAAATAGTCATCATAATCTCTCAGAATGTGTCAGACCGACTTGACAATGGACGGTTGGTCTAACTGACCATTTCTTTAGGTCATCTTAGCTAAACAAAGATGACCTTAAGTAAATCCTCAAAGTTTTTATACCTTAATGCATTTTATGCAGCAACAGGGTGTGCTGTCCACATGCATGGGACTCTAACCAAAACAGCCTCCTAGGGAAGCAAAAGATTTTAGGAAAGGAAACCATGCATCCCTGTGTACATTGCTCACACCAAAATCTAGCACCAGTACAAGGGGAGGCGAGGTGTTCCACACTCATGTTCTGGTTGGCAGACGGTCTCAGTGAGCTCACATATCTTTCCTTAGAAACCAAACAGAATGCTTGTATAGCATGTGCAGTGCTTAATGGCTTGAAACACCACAAAATAGGGGCATATATCTTTCTGACAATAGGATTTCTCTTTCTGACAATCTGTTTCCTGCTCAGGGAGGTATTTTATTCTTCCCTTTCTAGGCAAAGAAAAAAATAAAAAAAATGCTGTGAATGAATGAAAAAGAATTAGATGAAAAGAAATGTGTCAGAGTATCAGGAATGCTGTTGTATATAAGAAACTAGGAACAAAATATATGGCCTTCACTTTCCAAAAATCATACCAATTTCAACTTCCAATACCATTTTTGCATTCCATTCCATTTTAGTAAACTATATTCAATTTTTTTATTAGACTCAGCTATACCAGAGGTAAGATTATTCACAGTCAATCCTTTAGTTAGTAAAAAATACAAAAATAAATTTTTTTAGCTATATATGCAAATGTCTAAACATTTTACTTACCTGAAATGGAGATATTTATCTTACCTTGGCTACAGTTGTGATGTCATTAAACTGTGTTTTTAGTTCTTCTTGAGCTGCATCTCCAAAGGAATCATCCCCTGTTTTTTCATATAGTTCCACAGCTTTTTCAATGAGTTGCTGTAAATCACCCGAGTGATCCTCTGTCTCAGAAACAATAGCCTGGAAATGGTCCAGCTGAGCAAACTTCTCCTTCAGACCAAGCTGTGGTTCTAAAGGCTGTTCCACTTTGTGATCCAAATTCTCTAACCACTGTTCCAGCTGGTTTTTCCTTTCCAGATAGTCATTCCACTGGCTAATGACAGAATCTAGGCAGCTTACATTAAAAGAAACGAAGTGCAGATGAGAACTTGAGAACTTTTAAACAGTTTGGGAAAAAAAAAAAAGGCTGCTTATTCCTTAATTGTTATATTGTCTGTAGCCATACACAATAGATTTAGAATATACTTTTTTCTCCATCTTGCTTTTATTTTCTATATTAAGTTGCATCCAAGTTATTTTAGAATTCCCGTGGCTTTTGGGCCACTTTGTACAACCAACATAGCTGCTCCCTTATTACCAGGTTACATGAGAAATCCATCTGCCTCAGACTAATGAAAAGCACATTTCAGTGTCTGTTCAGCAAAGTACAATATGGAACATTACTGGAGTTCTTTATGATCAGAGTAATAAAATATGCAGCAGCCTATGAAATTACTGTCAATTAAGAGATATTCTGGCAAGTTTTGAAAGAACAAATCCATTATCTATAGTCTCATTTACAATTTATAAGAAATATTCCCTTCTGTTACATATTGCTCTTCCTAGTAGGTCCCCATACTTCTCCAGTATTCATGTCGAGGAATGTGATTCTCATTTCACTGGACATAAAGATAGATGGGGGTGTGGTAAGGATTTCACTCAAAATACCGTGGTCTAACCAAATCTAAATAATATTTTATGATAAAAATAGGGTGAAATTTGAGCGACATCATAAAGACAGCCCATTATACTTTTGTACATACAATTCTATTACAATTTTGGTGCAACTAAGAAAGTGGCACCACTTTCAGTTATTATGTTTTAAGAAAAATGTAGACAAACTAGTGATAGTCTTCAATCTATTGAATAAGCAACAGGTGTGATAGAGGCCAAGAAAATATTACCACAGAGAAATTGAGAAACAACAGTCTGTCTAGAACAGAGGAGATGGAGGCCTTCAGATATATAAAATTATCTCGCACGGGCAATAAGAAAAACTTTCCATTTCCACACAGGTTTAAGATAAGATGAAATCAGCTTAATATGCAAGAAAGATTATTTGGAGTTGATATTAGGATTTTTTTTTTAATTAAAAAATCAACTTCCCCGGGTTATGTATGGAAAAGGTAGATAAATATCTGTCACATTGTATCACATTCTTGGTCCTGCCGAAGTACAGGCTCAAAAACTCAGAAAGCGCTTTCTAGATTTTTCTCTGTATAAATTTGTATGATTTATATTAATTTTTAAATCAATATGAAGTACCATCTAATATGAAACTTGATTCATCTGATAGGGTCAACTCATCTTTTTTTTTTTTATGGAATTGTGTATTTTTTCCAGGCAATTTTGGTTCTCTCTGACAATGCAAATTTCCCCTCACACACCAGTAATGAATGAATATACTTCTACATGCTGTAAGGTACCACTCTCTGTAAGCAAAGATGGCAGGGTCTGACCTGTGTTTTCCAGGGATTCTTACCTCTGCCAGTTCACTGAGGTACTGATGATGTCATTCCATACATCCTTCAGCGTCTGCAGCTCGGTTTGTATCACTTTTTGTCCCTCCTCACTGCTGCTTTTCAGTGCTTGTTCTCCTTTGCCAATGGCCATGTTCAGCTTAACTTCACCATCACCTTTGAGTAAGAGGATCTCCTGTGAGGCAAAACAGGTCAAAATATCAACTGTAACCTGATGAGAAGTGAGAGCTGTTATTCTTTCAACAGTGAACACCATCTTCCCTTAGCTCATCCATCGTTAACAGTCATATCCAGTATGAATTTGTAGGCACCTTTTCTTCTAAGGGCCTGTACCTTGCCATGTGCAAGTGATCCAGCAGTTTTTCCCACAGCTATACAGGTTTTTCACTGCATTGGTCAACCTAAAATACTACTCACATTGCAGTAGATACTGAGTAGGTCAAGCACTGCACAGTAAGACAGCACCTCATAGCTAGAAACCCCAGGGAAGCCCATGGCAGATCTCCTAATGACCTTCCTATTACATGTTTATCTAAGCTGTTCCTGAAGACCTCCTGAGATAGATGCACCATAGCCTATCTTTGTCAATTATTCCAAGGCTTCCCCTCTATTAGAAAGCTTTCTGGGACCTGAATATACATTTGCATAGTTCATTACTTGTTATGAAATGTAATACCTGACACCTGTTCCCATTAAACTTCGCCCTGTTTTTTCTACTTCCAATTCCAATTTGTCAAGATCACCTTAAATTCTGATCCTCTTCTTCATAACCATGGAAAGAATAAATTATAAAAATATACCTTTCCCACTGATGTGGCCCACATCTAATATTAATCTTGATATGTAATATCTAGTTGTATCCTTCTTTACCTGAATTTGTGTCAATCGTCTCTCCAGTGTGGCTTTGCTTCCAAGAGTGCTCTGTGATGATGCCAGTTTATCTTGAACCTCTTTCACCCATGCCCACATACTCTGCAATGCCTCCTCAAAAGTGAGATGCTCTTGGAGTGCAAGCTGAGATGTCCTCAGCTTCTCCTTGACACTTTTGACCATGTTTTGATAATTGGTGAGATGCTGAGAAGCCAGACGCACTTCCCTTCCTGCACCATGGCCTTCTTCATTTAAAGTCTGTGCCATTTGGGACAGCTGATCAAAAGATTCCCTGAAAGAAAATAATGAGACTAAAAGTTTCAGAAAGCATACAGTACTATAGCCACTTCCAGAAGTTATCAAGGCTGCTGACATAATTACCTACTCCACCAGTGATAAGAGTTCACAGTTAACTGAAAAAAACAGTTAGGAGAGACTGAAAGAATATAAGCAGCGTGTACCAGTTAGTATCTTTTCTTGTGGGCAATACCAATTCTTGCAGAATTTTGGTGCTCAGAATGGTCACACTGAAATCTTCGTTAAACACTTAAATTAAAAGCTACCTTAATTTTCTTTTCTGCAGTCAAACTTTCAGTTTCTATAAGAACTGCTGCACTTTTGTACCTGCCAAAGCTTCTAGGAAGTTCGTAGTCTTGGACATGTAGGAAGGCATGATGGAAAGGTCATTTGTCCAGGATTAGACAATGACTCTGGGGTTCAGTACAAGGGTCAGTAAAACAGATTAAAACTGGGTTTATACAGCCCCAGTTAATCTCAATTTACTTGATCACCCTTCCTGATACCTGATACCTGGTGAGTACAGGGAATTTACGTCAGACCAAAATGTCTTGCATCCATCTCAACGCAATAGGGAGTGACAGGGTGTTTCTTTTTAAGATGCTGTCAGACTTGGACAACTGACTACTATTTTTGTTCAATCTTCACCAACCTAATAATAAAAAAAGAATTTGAATAAAACACCGTGTACTCACACTGGCAATTACTTCACCATCTCTTGGCTAAGTCTGAATTTTAGAAAGATTTCACAGCTAATGTGGATGCTTTTTGAGCTCTTTTATAAAGCAAGCTGCATGGGACAGAGGATTCTGCTAATGTGGTTGGATCTGAATGTTACAGGACAGAAAGAAAATTTTAAAATGGATATGATGATAAATGTAATTTTCACCATTGCTTTTAAAAAGCAAGATTTTTAACATTTATTTTTTAATTATATTTTCAGTTTGCATTAATTAATAAAGTATGATAAGCTTTTAATCATAAGAAATTTATCAACACCAAATAATGGAGTTGGTTGAAATTCATTAGAAATGGAAGTATCTGGATTCAGCCTCTTTTCACAGAGTATTTTCCAACACTTTTCTCTAGCTTTTAAAAACACACTTTACCCCAGCAAAGTTTAATTTTACTTCTGCCCTCGTAGAGGAAAGAGTGAGAGCATTTTAGAAAATGTATTTTCAATATACCTTGAATTCAGCAACTCTTCCAGGAACTTTTCCACTTTTTGCACCTCCTTTTTCTTCTCAGAAATTAGCTGTTTGTTCTCTCCTAATGCTTCCGTGCTTATTCTTTCTTCCATGTCATGCATCCACAGGGCAAGCTTCTTGTACTGATCTTCAAAGCTACGGAGCAGACAAATACTCCCTTAAAAAATACTTCTCAAATGGAGTAAATTTGGAAGAAGTTAATATCCACAAGACTGGGTATCAATTTCATGCTTCGAGAATAAGAGTTGTACACAAAACATAATTCCGCAGTGACTACTAGTCTAAAAATATTCAGCAACTCTCTAAAAATGTTCAGCAAAATCATGGGAACTACAGGGAGACCAGAAGACTCCAAAATTTAAAGTGGCAGTACTTTTATTTATTACTGGATCCAATAAAAGCAGACCAAAAGAAAGCTTTTTTCAAATTCTTATAATGATTTAGTCTAAGAACGAACAGTGGGTAAAAGTGCACTTTTTTTCAACATTTATGTGTAGAACACCTGAAGTGTTGTGTTTTCAGTTTCTCCTACCAAAGAGAACTAGAATCTTGAGTGCTCAAAACTCACCAAAATGAGTTCTGGCCCTAAGTTTGAAAACCTTTTTCTTATATGCAGGCACACCCTCTCATCCTGCTGTTTTACCCATTACTGCCACATTAACTTTGCTTTCACTTAGCAACAGTTTTGAATCTGGTTAGATCTGAAAATATTTTAACTCCCAAAATTCCCGGCCTAAGCAGTAATTTAAGAGTGTGTTCTTGGCTTTTTAGGAAACGTCCATTTGGAATGGGACAGAACAGGCACATGCTGTGTAAAAAGCATTCTGTCTTCAAACCCCAGGACAGAAATAAACATTTATCACACATTTTCCATCCAGAAAATGGCACTTAAATTACTGGAATCCCAACTGCTGACGTGGAGTTTCATAAGCTACACAGAACTTCTGCATATTTGATCCTGACCTTTCATTCTTTAACCAAATCAATACCCTTGGAGCAAGACCTGTTGATTTGTCACAGAACTTCAATTTCTCTTAAATATTTCCAAAGAAAACAAACGGGACTAGAGCAACTGGAAATAATTTCTTATTTTGCCCTGCACTTTGGTAGCCAGACAATTTCATGCAAGTCTATTTGTGACTGCTGGTATTACTCACCTTCCCAGGTGTGCGGCACAAGCTTCCAGGGCCTTCTTGTCATTCAGACACTGGTTGAGGAATTCCTGGAAGTTCTGGTTAGACTTTGCTATTTGCTCCTGAATATGGCTCACAACTGGTTTGGGTAAACAACCATATAAACTTTCTCCTTCCTTGCAGGCAGCATTTAATTTGTTCTGTCCTTCACTAATAGAATCCAGCACACCCTGTGAAATGAAAGAATATTGTTTAAACACATAAGATTTTATAATTAAAGATAAGCAATATTTCTGTGAGAAGTGGTCAGATTTCTCCAAGAAGATGAGAGCCATGTCTAGCTGTGGAAAAATTTCTACGCAGAGAGTTCAAATAAAATTTTATTAAGTGATGCTACAAGTCACAGCACTCAATTTTCTTATTTGATCCCAAGGTAGTAATAGCTTTCTCTGAATAGTTTAATAATCTCTTGAAGATGTTACACATTTCAGGAATTAGGGCTGTTCACAACAGGTGTCTGCTACTTATGTTTTGTCTCATCAAAAGTATATACATACAAGCTTTGACATATCAGTATTAATCTGAAATGTTGAATAAGTAAAAGTGTTATAGAAACAGGAAAAAGAAAAAAAGAGAAAGAAAGCAAAAAGGAAAAACATATTAATAATCAGAAACAAGAATAGTATATTTACACATAAACCTTCCAGAAATTAAATTCTGATCTCTCAGAACAGGGACCACAGTTTTCACCATTTTCCCTCTACAGTACATACTGCTGCCTTGAACCATTGATATATTACCTTTTTAAAAACAAAAACGAAAAATGTGTTAGCATCTACAAATTATTTTAGAGATACAATTGGTTACCTATACTAAATTGCTAATTACTCTTTGGTTTTTTTTTTAATTTTTTCAATATACCTGCAAGTCATGTAGCTTTGCCTCTATGGCTTTGCTGTCCCCAGACTTGTCAGATGATTCTTTTACTGCCGCCTTCACACCAGAAAACCATTCCTGGAATTCTTGCATGGAGTCTTATTTAATAAAAAAAGTATAGAGAAGAGAATATTTTTTAAGATACAGCATTATCCACAATATTATACAGCTCTTTTAAACAATTCTTTTATCCTTCAGGAAGAGTGTGTAAAAGGTAATACAGTAAGTCTAATTGTCTTCAATAACCTTGAGAGTAGAATGAATTTCACAAGAAATGAGATTTTTCTGCTATAAACATCCAAATTTGAACAGTCTTGCTAGGCTGCCCTTGATAGTCAATTTCAGTTTATGATATGTCTATATTTTATGCTAAATAAAATCTAGATCAGTATCTTAATAAATAAATAAGATTAAAACTTGCTTACTTTTCTCCACTGAGTATCCAGGGAGCCCAGGAAATACTTCAGATGGGTACTTTTCTATTATAAACACCCCCATTTGGTTATATACCTCTCTTTATTGCAAATATACAAAGCGTATTTATGTGATAGAGGTGAACACTAATAGTGAGGAAAGGTGCATTTTCATGTATTAATTGGTTAAACTTGAATTCTGTTCATGTAAAATGCTTTGTTTCATAGCAGCTGTCCAATGAACATTTGGTAACAGGACTTTTTGAGAGGCTCCATGGGAAAATAAAGTTGTAACTGCAAGTGACATCACTGGAAACTCTGGCAGACTCCAGAATGACTCATGGCTGTGGGCTAACTCATATTGACCAGCCTGAAGACTCACAGAGGAAATGTTTTTCCAAGGACTCTTGCATCCGGGCCTGTGTTCTGGAACAGAGCAGATTCACAGCTTCATACTTCTTTATTAACAAAGTAACAGTGCCACCAAGAGCTTCCAGCTCCACCGAAGGGTATTTGCGACAGAGGCTGTTGAGGGTCTCACGGGTTGAGTCAATGCCGCTTTGCTGAAGCTGAAGGTCCTTTTGTGTCTCCTGAAAATAAAGTTACAACATAAATACGATAGTTATAAAGAAACAAAATAACTGTCTTTTTCTCAAGCATTCCTACTCCTCCTATATGTTCTTTCCTCCTGTGCTCTATAAGTCAGCCCGGACATAATGAAGGGAAGAGGCTCTGGATCATGTTTCCTGAATTTTCCAAGTGAGATGAATCCTTGAAACTAAAGAGCTATTGTAGAAATGTGAAAAGTGCTTTTTCTCATGATTTATTACTCTACTATAAATAAATAAATTTCAAGGCATATTGAATGGAAATAGATATTTTCAGTGAAGCCTGAAGGTACATGTGGGATGCAATATGACACTGGTATTTGGCAGGACTTCTGAATGGGAGGGACTTTACATACAACTCGAGAGAAACATTTTCTGAAAATTAAATGTGAATTGGCTATTATATCAATATTAACTGTGCTCACAGTTAAATATCTCCATGTAGTTTGTCATGTTATGATGTTCACAACTGCCTGCAGTTAAGAGAGCACTTGGATGTAGAAAAAAGAATTGCTGTATACGATGACTGAGGAGGACTTCTGAGATAGAAGTTTGTGTTAAAACTGAGTTTGGACCAGCGTCTTTTAGTGTGATTAAGTTGTGAGTTCATAACTTATTGCAAGGGAGTCAATGCACTTCCCAACATACTGGAATAATGACCAAGGAGTTCAATGTAACAAAACCAGTTCTTGCCACAACAAAGACCATATTGTTCATTAATATTTTCTAAAAGGTTTGTATAAAGTTAATAAATCAGAACTTTTGTTCATTGGTGCAACTTCCTAAAAACTATTACTGTATTATTTGCTGATATTCTAGCAGCTGTGCAGGAGATATGCATTTTTTATCAAAGGAAAATTAAGTGCAAAGCTCAGAAAAAAAATCCCAAAGATCAATGCATAAGGAAAAGTATATTCATTTTCTTCAGCACTGACCTTTAGTTTATTTAGAGATTCAGGATCCAGGTTACGTGCACAGCTTAACAGCGTCTCTTCCACTTGAGTTAGCCAGTCTGTCATCTCACCAATCAGCTTCTGTAACTGCATCTTCTGAGTACTGAAATCTTTCAGTGTCTTTTTTGCTGTCTCTGATATTTCTTTGGCATGCTCCAACTTCTGCCTCAAATCTGATTCTATAAACTAAAACCAAAATATTACGTATTGAGGCATTTAATAATAAAAATGTTTATTACGGTAAATGTTTATTGGCAAAATGGAAAGTAGGAAGGTGGCACACAATGCTAATTTTGCTCTCTTTACAGCTTTAACTGGAGATACTTATACACCTCCAAAATGTCAACCATTTGGGATTCAGTCTTAGATATACAGTAATCCAAAGAAGGGATACTGACTTATAAAAAGCCAGACTGCAAACTGTTGCAGTTATTATCCACTTCTGAGAAATTGAACTGTTGATATTTTTCCTTTACTAATTTGCCATATACGCAGAACATGACCTACACTCAAATAGCTTGATAAAAAGAAATATCATTTGGTGAGCGAGCCTTAAGAGCACCGAGGCTTAAAGTATCTCAGCGTAAGGCAGGTGAAAATTGAAGACCGTGCGAAAACCAAGCTAGAACCTTGCCCATTAACCTGTTCAAAGACAGCAGTATGCAAAATTATAGTAGATGTTAGCTGAGCACATATCACTGTTAAAAGTAAATCGAATCAATCATAATGTGGTACTATATATAAATCAGATTCACAGAATCCTTTGGGTTAGAAGGGACCTCTGTAGATTCCTTAGTTCAAGTTCCCTGCCAAGGCAGGCACCTACAGCAGGTGACATAGAAACATGTCCAGGTGGGTCTTTTCCTTCTCCGGAAGGGGAGACTCCCTGGGCAGCCTGTTCCAAAATGTGGGCAAGACTTGAGTGTTATATTAACTTGTATTAAAACCTGATATGTATCAAGATATTTCCCTGCCCATGGAAATTGCACAAGTCAGCTTATTTTTTAAAATTTCTGACATTAAAAGTTAATAATCTCAAATACCAATTTCTGTTTGAACTCAAACTGCCAAAATAGTCATACTTCGATTTTGTGACTGCCCTAGAACATAAAAAATAAGTATCTGGCCAAAAGTTCAACAGCTCACCTTTGTATTCATTATTTTATGTTTTTCTTGTAAGAGCTAGTTCAGGGCCCTTATTCTCGTCCACTAAAGATAGTTAATAAAGCAAATGAACATATTTTACTGCCTTATAATCCTTTCAAGGAAACAAACTGCATGCACTCACGTATGATGTGGCTTAATGTTGTGCAGTATAGAGAATATCTGTAGTCTCATATCTCATCAGTTACATTATAAATTATTTCTTCTATTTTGATTTATTAAAAAATACTTCTACAACCATAATGCTCAATTACTTTATGACATATTGTTTATACAAAAAAAAAAAAAAATCAAAGTTACCTAGAGAAATATGAACAAAGAATAGTTATGGTACATATAAATAATAATGCTGTATCTGTCACCTTGAAAGAAAAAGGCAGTGCAGGAGAGACAGAAATTTCAGGAGGAATGTTTTCTTAGTTTTTTGAGCACAACCTGTGATTACCAATGTCTTTATTTTACCTGAAGGTCTGCAGGAGGCTCTTGACAATGGGTCAGTTCTTTGAGTTCTGAAATTTTGGAACTAAGTTGCTCCAACTTCAGTTCTTTATCCTTGACTTCAGACTGTAAAAGAGATGTGATCAAGTTTCATAGCAAACTACAAGAAGCTTTTAGACTTTCAGAAGGATGCTCCATCAATTTCAAAATTGAAAGAAAATGTAAACAGTTTAGCAACCAGAGGGACACCACTGCTGTTCTACTAATTTTGTGCTCTAAAAATCTCTCATCTCTTTTTCCTTATTAGACTCAGTTCAAAGAAATTTTCCCCTCCTTTAAAATAACCATGCACATTATTAGCATTTAAAACGCTCTGAAAGTTTTAGTTTGTTAAAACGGGAAAAATAAAGATGAAAATGTCATTGTTTATTCAACTGGAAGTATCTACTGGGGGTGTTAGGTTCCACTTAAAGGTATGCAGAATATAATACATGTGGTCTCTGATTTTTATTACAAGCAAGTGAGGTCTTGATAAAAAATTAGACACAGAAATAGATTTTAACCTTAAAAGGGATTAAAAAATGCTCATATGTATGCACTGACATATCGGGACCTTGTGTTTATAGATCCAAGTTATAAAAAAAATTCTACTTATTAGAAACATAACATCAAAGTGAAAGTGAAAAGTCATAATTTGGAGTTCTGAAATATCAGTATCCTATTGCCCAAAACTTCTTCTCTAAAAATTTCAAGCAGATCATTCCAATCAAAGGCTTGAACGGTGGACTGCAGGATTAAACCGACAAAATTATCATCTGCCCTGGATGCCGGGAAGAACACTTCGGGGGTATTTTGTGCTAAGGAGGATATAATATCAGGTGATCAGTCAAGAAAGTGACCACTGATTTGGGCCACAGAAGAGGTACACTGATTGTTTCTGTCCATGCTCATCTACTTCTGATTGCTGAAAGGGCAGGACCCTGCTGTCACTGCTTTTCCTCTTGCCTTTGCAAAACAAAGTGCAAAAAAAAGTATTATTGACTACACATTCTGTGACTGTAAATGTGCACAGAGTGCTCACATCTGCTATTTTAGCACTCCTGCATATGAAGCTCATCTGTAGTTTGGGTACTGTCTGCTTTTACTCCAGTTTTAACAGCAACGAATTGAGGTGGTCTGATTGCTACATAAGGCATTCAATAACACTTATGCTGCGCAAAATAATGATTTATCATTTTATAATCTATCATAATACTTGATTAAGTTCACTGTGCATCTTCTTAAAGAGGTAATTTATTTCAAATGAAGTAGAATATGGCTCAATCTAAGATTGATCTGATGTATATTTTAAGCCAGTAGAGGCAGAATGTATCCTGAACACTGGCTAGATTTCTAAAAGAGTTTAACACTATCCAGAAAAGAAAGTCATCATCTAACTGAAGTAAAATTCACCTTCCAGTCCAGCATATCTTTTCATTGTCTGTAGAATCTACTTTCCTGGATGAGGTTTCAGAAACTACTCATTTTTTTGCTAAACTGCAGCTGAAGTTCTCTAAAATTTCCATTAGTTTTTACTGAATTCAGAATTCAGTCTAGAACCAAATATAACTTCTAGGGCGAAAATAACTACGGAGCTTAGATTTAGTAAGATCTGCCATTCTTGTTTCTGTCAGAAGCAAACACCTTAGCTGTCAGCTAGCTATTGTTTTAGGGTACCATCACTTGAACAGAGGACACAGACAACAGCACTGCCTTCTCTCTGTGCCAGACATCACGACATTTTGGTCCAGAACATTTTTAAAATTGACTTATGGGTAAGAACCTGGAAGTCTTTCAGGAGGACCTCCATTCTCTGGCTGTTACTGAAGTTGTTGATGCCTTCATTCAGTTGAGAAATGCACTTATTACACCATCCATCTAATTCATCTCCAGTTTTCAGGATGTCATCCCACAGAGACATGCTTACACTCAGTCGATCGATGTTATCATCAATTCTTTCAGACGCCTTTTAGGAAAGAAGAATGTATCAATACCATTCACAAATTAATTTTAGACTTCTCTATTTTGCAGACAGTTATAAGGCAAGGGCATAAAAATAATTAGTAAGCCTGAGTAAATAATTTTCTTAGATTCAGTTTTAAGTTCTGAATTCTGAATTCTAATTTCAATTTAATTACCCATATCATAAAACAAAAATCTTTTGTGTCTTTTTCTAAATATTTGTATATTCTTTTATTGAAAAAGCTTTTTGTTCAAATAAACTTTATATTTCAAAAGAACTACATTCATCTTTCTTACGTTATGTAGGGATTTGCTACTAAAGCAGTATAAATGTGTAAATGTAAAGTACTAGGTAGAAATTCTTTACTGTGAGGGTGGTGAGACACTGGAACTGATTATCCAGAGCCATTGTAGATGCCCCATCTGTGGAAATGTTGAAGGCTAGCTTGGATGAGGCTTTGAGCAATCTGGTCTAGTGGAAGGTGTCCCTGCCCATGGCAAGGGGTTGGAACCAGATCTTTAAGGTCCCTTCCAACCCAAACCAATCTGTGATTCTGTAACTAGCTTTTATGCTATGTTTCTCTCCTATAGTGATGTCTTTCTCAACATATTCATATCTTTTGTGCTTTAGCTTAATGTAATTTACTGCCTAACTTATTAGTCCGATTTACTTCAATAAAGTATTGCTGGTATGCATTAGGTGTGAATCCAACCCAAATTTAGGTTTGGAACTGTGCAGTGAACAAATTTACAATAGTAGCATTCATACACTGCTGTAAGACATCATTTAAAATCTATCAAACTGATGTCACAACTTTGTGCATACAGTGGATGCCACATCCCTCTGACTAAGCCCTTGAGTTATACTTCGAAGTAAATTTTACTAAGCAATTGTACACTAAGATCCTAAGAAAACAGAAATATTGTAAGCTTAACCAAACTTCGAGACCATATTTGGCATATAAACCAGATTCTTACATCTAGCCATTTGTCCACCATGGAGTTCATATCTGTTTTCAGCGCAGTGGAGTCGCAGTTATGCACTCTTTTCAGTTCTGCTAATAAATGTTTTCCTTTATTAGTGAAAGTATCCAGGTCTTTTTGCTTATCACTCAGATCATTCTTGGCAGCCTCATGCTGTGGATATAAATATTTGCTTGTTTAATGAAGCCTTAAAGAAAGAAAGAAAAATCCAGTTCTCCAGGTATCCATGCCTAGCCCTGTGTTATGAATGTGATAATTCTCATATCTAACATTTAACTATTCCACAAAATACAAAGCAAATGACATGACTTTCTCATGAGCATAATGATATAGGATGATAGTTCTTATAAATAAAACACACAAGTGGCAGTAACAAATTCTGAATTCCTTTCACTTGGTAACCAGATATATTCTGGACTTAAAGAAATTTTTTTATTTGCGTTTTCATTCTTCATCACTGAATAATCGCTTCAGGAGTTATAGCAGGGTAAACAGAAGGTGTTGCTAACAAAATTTAGAAATAAAAACCTCCTCACTACTAGATATTCTGGAAAACAAAAGTAGAAATGTGTTCTGAAAGGAGCTAGACAAAATCTTCAGGGTTACTAAGTTTGCAACCCTAGGTATAGGGAAATCTTTAAAACACTGTCACTGAAAAGGCGACAACTTGCTGTGAATGGATCACAGTAAGCATCTGACGCTTTTTTCTGCAGCAAGTACTAGAGATCAGTACTAACAATAAGCTACTAATCTGGATGCAATATGGCCAAAACACTTAATACACTCCAACTTCTTCAGGCCTAGATGTGGCCGCTGCTGCAGCAGGGAATTCTCCACAGCCCAAGTCTCAAAGGAATCATGTGGAAGTTACATGAAATTCTTTGTTAGACTGGTGAGCACTGTTCTGGCTTTTTATTCTCTTAGGATGTCTATTAGAAAGAGGCCATAAATACACACAGTTTAGAATAAGGTTTATACAGATCTGACTGAAAGATTTTGAATCAAGAGCTCAACAGGCTTCTAAATTAAATTAACCTCCAAAAGAACAGAAAGAATTTCACTCAGAACTGTTTATCCTTACAGGCTGATGGAAAGCAGAATTTAGAAATTTTGAAATACAATCCAGTGAAATGAATGGAATGTCAGGATCCAAATACCTTATCTCTGATCAATGGCCAGTATCAACATTATACACCATGGAAGAAGTCCTCTTAGGGAAAGAGATAAAGCACATCTGAAATTTGCGCAATTCATGTTCTTTTGTGGCCTTTTATCTATTCCAAAATTTACCCAATATGGAAAAACAATGAAGTATGTTGACTGGAACTATCCTTTCATACTCTGATAGGAATATATTCTCAATATATTTTATATAAAGAGCTTTTCACTGTTTTCCACTTATACTTTCCATATATTAAAAATTTGAATTTCCATTAAAGTTATAAATAGCAACAACAGATTAATAGATCTCACCAAAATGCAAAAAAGACTATATTCTTTCCTCATCAGAATCAGTACAATTTAAACCCTGAATGTCAGTGTGACAAGATTGGACAGAAATTCGAGGAACTTTAAACACAGCTCAAGGACACTTTTCAAACAAAAGAATTCCATCCAATTCAAAAATCATTTAAATTCCTCAAAGGAAAATAGATGACATTACCTTTGATAATGTTCGCCTGATATCTTCAAGATCCTTCCAAATGGATTTGGTCACAGAAGCACTGTTAGCATTGTCTATGACTTTCATTACTGTCGACTTCAAGCTCTGATATTCCTTCATGAGATCAATAAGAACACAGGACTGCTCCTTTCTGCAGTATGAAAAAGCTGTGTTAGTACCGTCATGTTTCTGAAGGATAGAGAACATGACACAGTAATTCACCATAGGAAAACCAGGATGAAGTGCTAAACAGGGATTGGGCAGCCAAGGAAATATGAATGTGTTGGTTTTACAAATCACTGTGGATCCATCACAACACATCTCACTGAAGGGACAGTATATGAATTGCCATCTCATATATATCAGATACCAAAGCAACTGACTTCAGCAAAAGAAAGACTGAAACTGGAATTCCAGCTTCTCAGTTCCTAAGTTTAGCATATTTTTGACTGGAAACCACATTATAATTCTTGTGCCACTCACAGTTCATTTTTTAAAAAAAACTTGTTTCTTTAACATGGAGTGTTTTTTTGGGTAAAAAGAAGCAGAAATAAGGACTAAAGCAATGCACGCTAAGGTCTGTCTATTTTGTCCTCCAATTGTCAGATGCATGCTTTTGGGACTAAAACATATTCAACTTACCTCCCTTCTACTGAGAATAAATTAACCTTCTGCTAAAAACAAGCCTAATTTTTTTTTTTCCACTCTCTCTCCAGGAAAGCTTATTTATGCTCAGGCAATGGACAGAGGAAAAAGAAAACAACATATTCAATCCATTCCTGGTGTTTATACTGAAGAGAGAAAAACAAAACTAATACTTTGGATATGTTTAGTTGTAAAACTGTGTTTTTCAATGAAAGGATTTTGGGAAACATCACATTGCAAAGAAAGAGGAGTAACTGTTTTAGGATCTGGCTCTTCTCTGAACACTCCAAAGAGCTCTCCAAAATAAGCAGGTTCAGGAGAGTCTAAAATTTTGTCTATATGAGAGAGAAAACACTCCTAGTTCTCTTTAAAGATGATCATGAGGCAGTTAAGACAAAGAAAAGGGTATGATAAAACTTTCTCTAGTTTCTTCAGCTTCTTTCGTTATCAACTTTCATTGATAAAACTGATCATCCGATCATGTATCATATAAAATTAGTGTAACTGATTGTGCACTAATGATTATTATGAAACTGCTCCCTTGGGCAGACAGAAATACTTACATCTAAAAATTATTTAGGGCCACTAAATATAGAATTGTCAGAAACACACATCCAATAGAGAATGAAAGCATGTGCTGGAAGGAGAATGTGTGCCAGCTAGAGTGATAGTGAAAATTCAGTGGAGATTTCTTAGCTTTCTGAAGAGTAAACAATAACATGCAATATAGCATGTATGTAATAAAATGTGTACCTGTCAGTCCTGTACTGAGGACCTATCTGTGGTTTTATTAATAGCATAAGTACAATTGGTACAACTATTCTTGTTAACCACGTGTTTTTATCTTCTACTCAGTATTTAACCTACAGGCCCTGTTTTCCATTGTAACCAATACACCAATAAGATATTACGTGTAATTGTGTCTCTTTCCCCATCTTCTCCTTTCTTATCTTAAGCTAAAGATCTACTTACTTTTCATGTATAGCTTTTTTCGTATCCTTCCACAGAGATTCTAAGCGATTTATCTCTTTGTCAGTTTCAGGAGCAAGTGTGATATCTTTTTGGGCTATTTGTTTTGCTTTGTCCATGAGCCACTGGAGTTCATACTGGTGAGAATTCAATTCTTCATCTAACTGGTTAAAGATCCTCAATCTGCAAGTTAAAAGACAGGTTTCAAATTTACTCATCTTCACTCTTTTTTTTTTTTTTTGCAAGAGAAAGGAGAAAGAAAGAATGAAATATTTGGTTTTAGTGTTACTGTGTATAAAATTCTCTTTTTCTAATATTTCCTACAATAAAGGGCTATTTGGGGGTTTTTTTCTGCCAGAACTGGGCTGAGAATATGATTTTTCTGATACATATGCTGCTACACAATCATATAGATATATATATACACCTTCCCCTCAAACAGTCACCTAGAAATATACTCAGATTAATACTTTATTACAATAAGAAATAAATTACTAGTTTATTACAATAAGTGTTTTTAATTCCATCATCCCATGTACAATCTTCAGTTTGTACATACCCCAAAATAGGGTCGAGATAGCTACGTTGTATGGGACTTCTAATAGGTGTTTGGATCTTAGATTCATTTGGACAAAATATATTTTTGAGACATAAACTATCATGACTGTTCTTGCAATACAGAAGATTAGCAGGACTTAGTGTTTCGTGCATCCGAATAGTTCACTTGCTTACAAAACTTTATTGAGTAGGTACATATGCTTGGCAAGAAATAAAGCACCCAGGCAGAAAACACACACATGCCTCCAATGAATCATGAAAGGGCTAGAGATTGCAATCAAGTGTGGGAGTGCCAGTGTTTTTACCTTTGCTGGAGGGCTTGTAGTGTTGTCTCCTTCAGGCCCTCCTTGTCAGCCTTTTCCTCAGTATCTTCAATGCTCTTCAGTAACTCTTCTTTACGCTCCATGAAAGATCTCTGCAAGGCTCCAAGAGCTTCTGCCTCACTTTGTTTGGTTCCCAGCAGGTTTTGAACTGCCTCCACCTCCCCACCCAGGTTATCCACCATGGCCCTGCAGGAGGTCCTCTGCCCGGATATGCTGTGTTTCAGATGATATTGAGCCTTCGTAAGGGAACCATCCAAACTGACAGCATCAGATTCCAATTTGTTAAGATCCTTAATAATACCAGTTAGTTCCTTCTCCAGTAATTCAGATTTAGCTTTATCCATATTTCCTGTTTTCTCCACTGTCTGCCTCAGCTGGTGGAGAAGTCCTGTTGCAGCACTGTGGAGCTCCAGGAATACTCGCAACTGATCCAGGGCGTCCTGTCTTTGGCTAGTTATTTGGCTTGCCTCCTGGAAGATCTGAAAGCAATCTTCAGTCTTTCCCTGCAACATCTGCAGGTCCTCTGGGCTGCTGAAAGAACCCAATTTCTCTACATGTTCCTTCAGACTTTGTAATTCCTGTTTCTTATTTTCAATTTCTGTTGAGTGGTTCTATGGAAAAGAAAGAAAATAGAGCTGAGTTTCTTCTTCAAATCAAGAGCTCAAGAAACATTTTAGTATTGAACTTAGGAGTGAAACAAGTATGACAGAGGGGTTTTCAGTAGGAACAGTTCAGTGTTACAATTTTGATTTAAATTTGTCAAATAACAGAAGTCTGTATGTGACTGCAACAGCATATTGATTTTCAAACAAATATTGGTTTTCAAACAAATAAATTACTTGATAGTTCTAGATGAGCATTTAGCCAAATACAATTTCTCCGTCTTTAATATTTACATCCAAAAGTTTACCTTATTGTGAGATGCAGCTAGTTGTTGATCAGCTGTGTTTATCTCTGAAGTGGCTTGTAGTTCAGCAAGAAATTGCTTAATCCAGTCTGAAAACCTGAGCAGGTGCTCATCAAACTGCCCATGCTCAGCAACAAGTGACTGAAGGAAGTTGATCCTATAGAATGTCAGATGTAAATATGAAAGCACTTGATGCAATTTAATCACTTCCCATAATCAAACCCACAGCTGACTGGTCACCATTAAAATCAATGCCAGATGCAAGAAAAGTAGTAAATATTACTTTATTTTGCCTTATTAATTTCTTTATTCTGGAGAATAATATAACATTTGAAAGCACCTTTGGATCTTTCCTGTTTCCACTCTTTTATTTATATCAGCTCTTAGAAATGCCCCAAACAACCAAGGTATATTCTTCAGATTTTCTTTATGGGTGTAATCCCAGCAAAGAGAATGTTATTGATGGAAGCTAAACTTTAATTTTCAGTCATAGCAATTCTGTTTGCCCTATCATCTGAAACACTGAACTAAGGTGAGAGTCTCATGAATTTAGGCAGGGGGTGAGGAATTTCATGCTCAACTTCCACTGAAGTAAGCAAGGGTAAAGTCTGATCAGAGGAACACAGTTCAAAGGAAGACTGTGTCCAGGGAAATACTCAGCAGAACTAAGTACCTGAGTACCAAGTCTAAACCTTGACCTTAAAAAAGACCTTGTAATTTACATTTCCATTTCCCTTAGGAGTTTCTCTACCTAATTTTCAACATGTAGAAGATCATTATACTGTCAAACAATTATATTGATAAAGCACCTAGAAGATTATGTCATCGATCAGTATCTGTTATGTGAGCTACATTACAAATAGTAAAATATGTGTATTCATCATGGAAAGAATCGAAATCTAAATATATAATAACACACAGTTTGAAATAAAGGAGAGAGTTTTTCTGAGCTTAACACGAGCCAGCAGCTTAACAACTGAGCATTTATAGTATTTAAGGCAAATCAGAATTTCAAAGTGAGTTTAAAAATACAACAGTGTGGCTTTGCATAAGATAAAGAATTTAACTGAAAAAATCAAGAGCAGATTATTAGAGATTTTGGAATTTACTTGGGAAATTGTAACTGAGGAAATGCAACATTGCCTTCATTTCCTGCCTCAGGCTCCTTCATACAGAGTCTTATACCAAAAAAATAGGGGGAGTGTATGTCAAAAAGACAGCATCATAAATGTGCGGGATTCTCCACCCCCCATTCCTGGAAGTTCAGGGATTGGTTTTGATCTAAAACCTTTGTTTTCCTAATGGTAATACTGTAAAAAATATGTTTGGGGCTTCCTCATCTGGATATTGGTTACTTCAACATGTAAAAACCACTCTGAAGCACAAACCTTTTTTCAACAAATTGTGGTAAAGCTTTCCACCTCTCATCCAGCTCTTCAAATTTTTCTTTTATTGTTTTCACACACTGCTTTGAAGCTGTTGGAAGCAGCGACTCATTCAACTGTGAAAGGCTCTCATAGACTGAAGCATGGGACTCAACATCCGCTCGCAAATCCTGGGATAACAATGGAATGCAAAACTTTTAGATTGTGCTTGGCACCATATTATCCAAAATAACAAAAACTAATAAAAAAACAGCTACAGATTTCCAGTACAGCACTTTGAGACAAGTGACTGTGCAGTCAAATCCTTGGAGGAACTGAGGCCTATTAGGACAAGCAGGTACTAAACACCTCTCAGACAACTAAATCTCCAATAGCAATTCAGTAGGGATTCATCAAAGCTGGGGTTTTTTTCTTCTTTAGGACAAAGTGTGAGCCTTCCATACAGCTCTATTTTATGTTGGCAGTGGATAAAATCAAGACCACGTTTTGCAACATATTTTGTGTGCAGCAAGAGAATTGTGAGGAAATGTTGCAAACTGGCCCAAACAAAGCAAAACAAAAAACCAACAACCCCCCCCCCAAGAAAACCCCGATAACAACTAACCAAACAAAAAAAAAAACTAATCCCCAAACAAAAAAACACTCAACAACAACAAAACCCCTCAATCACCCAAATAATTTTCCTTTTCTTCTGAAATATTTAAAACTGACAACTTGGACAACTTGGCTTCAAGGAAGGTATAAAAGATGTTACCTTTGGCCAACTGCTTCATATTCATCTAAAAACAAATGGCGAAAATTCCAAGGGAAGGCATAATTTAGAATAGGATGGAAGTCTTGTGTTTGAAAAAAAATCAGAAAGCAGACTTCCATTGTGATTTCAAAACTTTTCAGCATTTTTTCATCTGAGAACCTTTTCTCACATGCAAAAAAAAAGAAGAAAAAAAGTATTGCCTAATAAAGAAATTTCTCTAGAGAAAGGATCTTCTAACAAGCCCTTCATTGATAGATAATAGGATATATCAAGGCACCTTTCTCTTTTTTCTTGAGCTGGCATAATATAGTCAAAAGCAATAGTAGAATAATTGAGAAATAGCAAGTGATAATGTAATACTTTCTAGGAGATTTCCAAAGCCCGGAATCAATTGACTTGTCAGACTATAACTAAGCAATTCCTTCCTTTAAAAGACACAGAAATACACCAGAAAATGTAGGGGGACAATATTTCAGTTGAAACATACCTGCAATGCCTGCAGTTCACCTTCCAGCTTGACTCTGTCAGCAGAAACATACTGCTCTGAAGGCCTGGCTGCAGCTTCACACCCCTCCAACCAGGCCAGGAAGGCAGACACCTCCTTCTCCTGCCTAACAAAATCACAGCCTGGAGTTACCAAGTCATCCTCTCAGTCTCACACACCGAGCACAGGAAGGTCTCTGTGTCCATCACAACAGCTGTGAGAGTTTACTCACTTCTGCCACCGAGCCAGAAGAGTCTCTAATAAGCTCTGTTTCTCCTTAGCACTTTCCAGCACTTTTTCGTATTTCTGCTGTAATCCTGTGACCTCCTGAGCAGCTTTTTCTTTGTTGGCCACCTTTCGGACACTGGCTGAGAGAGAGGCCAGAGGGCTGCTCAGTTTTTCCACAGCATGACAAAGGTCCTAGTGAACACGTAAGAGAAACAGAAGCCACATACATAAACAACAGAGTTATGGTACCAATGGTGGGTAAAATTCTGCAGTTCTACTCATAAGTTTGAAGTAATGCTGCATCCATCAGATCATGAAATCACTTCATAGCTTAGATATTGCTCAGGTCCACCCTAGGTGCACGTGTTCCAAGCAGATCAATGAATTAGCTTGTAGTGGTAAAAGACTTTCCTAGGAACAATGCTAAAGAAAAAAACTCCACAACAAAAGAGTCAGATCTTCTGAATGGATATGTGACACAGCCATGTAGGACAAAGCTCCAAATTCAGGAAAAAAACTCGAGATTCCCTAACATCTGTCTAAGAGTTGCTCTAATTTATATAGAGTAAACTCAAAACCTCACTCCAGAAGGTAAGGACTACCAGACTTGCAGCCAATGTCATGACATGGGAGAAGTAGGGAAGAGTTACTTGGAACTTATGTCAGCATTAGCTTAAAGGTCCTTTTCATAGAAATGACATCTAATGTTAACTACATTTTCCAGTGTTGCTGTTTCTAGAAAGCTGGGAAACATGTCCACATGAAAATGATTGAAATGTAGTACAATGAGTTAGAAAAGCACAAAATGAAACAGATTTAAGATCACGAAAGTTCCAACTCACAGGTGTGCAAGAGTAACAACAGCAGTAATGGTTATAATTACAAGAAATCATATATAGGAGGAAATATGAATTATACAGGAGCAAGCTGCTGATAATTTCAGATCAAGATATTTAATCATCATGATCCCCAAAGAGAACAAGACCTTATACCAACATACTTAGCATATTCATAACGTTTAAAAGCCAATAAAAATGCTGATTACAAGTGCTGTCTGAACAAATTCCCCATATGCAAAATATTTTTCCTCAACTAGTATCAAGCTTTTTTGAAGCAGACAGGTCAGGTCCCCCTTGAAAACAGCCTTTGCAAGCAGTTATCTCCAAGTTCAGAAGACATTATATGCATTTTACTGCATGAACAATATGACTAAAATTTTTTGTAATATTTTCTTAGAAAGAAAGGCCATGATTATTGTTAAAAAACCATGTCAGAATTTACAAACAGAAATGCTACTCCAAACTCCCTGAGATCGGATTATTTGTAGTTTGAATACCAATCCAATATTTGTTTTCCTTTTGTAGTGAACTGAACCAAATATCCAAATACCCATGGATTTCTAGCATCACAGACAAAAGTTTCTGAGTTGAAACTCTGTCCAGTCTCTTCATTGACCAAGAAAAACTACTTCCAAAGATATATTTTCTTTAATCACAGGGTTTTCATGAGAACTTCAGAGGAAAAATGTCTAACAGACTTGTTTCTTACCATAATGTTTTTCATAATGTTTTAGATGCCTAAAGTTAAAACCAATAACCTGCAGGGTTAAGTGGTACTTTTAGGCTTTCTTCCCCCTTAGACTGGGGAAGAAACTTTCAAGCCTGTCTGAAATGGTGACAAGAAATAGTTGAGGAAGTACTTAAGCCTTCCCTGGGGCTGCCCACCCAGACAGGCAGCCCTTGCCTCCTTCTGCCCTCGCCCCGAGTTGTGTGGCATCAGGCAGCCCCTGGTCTGGGGGTTACTGGCATTTGTGTGAGTAGGTCAGTGTGACAGCGTGTCCCTGGACTCAGTGCTAGGAAGAACTGGCCACATGCTCACCGTGCAATCCTGAAGGGCTGCGTACGTTGCTGCTGCTGAAGAGCACGATGTGAGAGGCTCAGCTAGCTTAGCTTCAAATTCAGACACTGACTGCTGCACCTATGAAAAAAAGGCAAACCAGAAGCTAAATCCAGCAGGAATTACATAAATGATTCTTTAAATAACATCTTTTAAATGTTTGCTGCTAAGAGAATTTTATATCCCAAGCCTTTGTTGTGCTGAGTGCCTTTTGAAGTTAAAAGATGCTAACAGTGCTCAGTTCCTCCTGGCTGGGGCAATAATAATATTTAAATTATTTTTCTTAAAGCCTTCTATCAACCAAAGATTGAAGTTAAAGTGTTTGTAACAAATATGGATATGGTTCAATAGTGCAATATGCAGGAGAATCACTTAGGTTTTCTAGAAGACAACATAATTTTTTGAGAGTGTATATTTTACTGTCTTTCTGAAGCTGCCTTTAAGGTAATTCAAACCACAAATTTATGTGTCTAGGCCTTGCAATTACCTTACAAATATGCTTATTTATTTTAGTCCATCCTATTATGATATGTGTTTTTTATTCAATTTTGGAAAAATATAGAGTAATTCTATAAATTGCTGCAAACAATCCATTAGATTTTGCATAGTCTACCTGTTTAAGACTTTCTTCATATTTCTGCTGTGCTGATGCATTCCCCGTGATTGTTCCTTCCAGTCTCTGTGCATGATCTCTTAGCTCTTCCCAATACCTTTTGACCTGAGTCAGTTTGGCTTTAATATGTGCGTGTTCTCCAGAGGTAACAAACTGGGAAAAAGACTTGGCTTCCTCTTCTAGATTTGAGATTCCAGTTATTTTACCATCTATCTCTTTATTAATAGCCTAAAATGTAAAGTAATAATAAAAAGAGTCACAGTAAGTTTTAATTATTAGAAAAATATTTTCTAAATGCTTTTTTTGCCTGAGCTATGAAAATCCTTCATCAAAAAATTACATAAGAGGAAAGTTCATTGACTACTTGAAATAATTAGTACCAAAGTCTTTAATATGAGCTGTAAATACCCTTTTTCTTCTTGAAACTAACACTGGCAAAGGTTTAAAATACAGACTGCTCTAGAACCAGTGTGTATGAAGAGCAATTAGAATTGGCTGAGGTGCATATTTTCATAAGCAGACATGATGGTTCATATTTTATTAGCATCTCTTACTTCACAGGGAAGTAGTACACAATTCTCTTTAAGATTCAAAATAAACAGAAGATGAAAAAACATGACTGTGTAACCGAAAAAAAGTATTCTTAAGGAGCTGAACCCTAACAGTTGGTTACTAATGTTTAATAGGTTTTCAAGGACTTAGAAAATAAAACATGCCATGACTTGAAAAACAGTAGAGATTGTTTCCATTTTCTAATTTAAAATACTATGGTACAATAAAGGACAAATTTAACTAGACCATAAGGTAGGGTGAGTGTGCCCTTAGGCAGAAGATTAAATAAAGAACCACATTACAGTATAAATAGGAAACTATGAAACAAGGGTGATAATGGTTTTTGTCAATTTTCATCTGTCTTGTACCTTAGTTAGCAAATGCATAAAGATAAATTTGCACTGGCTTCACGTTTCAGCAGCTGCATGACAGCAAATGTCTCCTATTATTTTGCACTTGTCTTATTGCAAATTAGAGGCAAACCTGGCAGCTACATCATCCAAGAAAGAAACTTGGAGTGTTTCTCATTCAGTGGCTATTTATTCAGTTGGCACCCATGAACTTGGAAATAAGCTTTTTTTCACAACAGGTTTTTTTTTTTTTTAACTACTGCTGATGTATCATGCCCATGGAGTTGCCAAAAGCAATGGAAAACACCCACTGGAAGAGATGTGAAAGATCCAAGTGAGTTCTTTAAAATTGAAATAGGCAATAGCATTCTCATATACAAAAATGTTAAGATGTGTATGTATATGAAAGCAACCAAAAACTGTCTTGAAAATGCACTCTCAAAGCATAGGTAGTGCCCAACGTCTGCTATAACTGTGATAAAAAATATGCTCTCTTTCTTGCCATTATAAAGCTCAGGAGTGGCTTACTGCAACATTCAGTCAAAAATTAGCAGGGTGACTGTCAGAAAAAAAATGTGGTGCTGTAAGAATTTATAGTTTCTCTTTATGCAGTATATTTGGAATTAATTTGGATTATAAAATATCTTTTTTTGCATGAGAACGTGTTGCTGAGGAAAAATACTGGATTTGCAGCCCTGAAGCTGAAATTATCTAACAATGCAGCAGATACAAATGAGGCAGTGCTTTCTCACTCCTACGCTATTCTGTTAAAGTCACTCAGTTACATAAAAGAAGGTGGATAATTGAGGCTTTCAAACTCTCACTGAGTCTGCCACCAGTGGTAACTACTTGTGATAACTGTCATTTTGTTCCACCAGGAATTTCAGAGAAATGTGTAGGTGAAAATCTGGCTCTGCTGAAGTCACTGGGGCTTTGCAATCAACGTCACCAAAAGTAGAAAATTATCACTACCATGTAGGATAATTACATTCAGCTCATCTCAGGCTTTTTATCTGGTCAGCCAAAGGTATCAAGGAGCACACTATTTTTTAGTCATTTGCCCTATGTTGAAATGTTTCTTACTAATGTGGTGTCCTAGAAACTATGAACTAAGTATGCTGATTAGCATTGTGGCACACTCATCAGGAAACTTAAAACAAAACATAAAAAATTCTTCAAAATCAGGCACAAAGCAATGCTACTGAAGTAGACCTCTACCTATGTCCATGCATTGGAGGTGAGATGACTCATTTCACATATCACAGCTCATAAAGCTCATTAGTCCACAATGATGTACCCTACACCTCATGTGGAGGATTTTCTCTGTTTTGTGTCTGTTCACTCAGGTGTTCATAAACATCATCTGCTGACCATGGTGTTTAAATGTGCAAGAATTATGATGGAATTTTCAGAAATTTTCAATGCAGCATAAAAATCACTGCTTATCTGCAACTATAGTAAGGAACAACTTTTCTGGGAACTTGGTTGGAATAGGCTAGTAGGGCTTAAGAAGGCTCCATTTAGACGGACAAGAACTGACACACTGTAATGCAATATTAGCATCATTTGATGCACTTATTTTCTGTTTTAAACAAAATAATCCTGTCCACTAATTATTTGAAAGCAAGACAACACGATAATATATTCCAGTGGAGTAAGTGCATACATATTATTTTGTATGGAAACTGTTTTTGAATTGCTGTAGTGATGAAGCAAGAATTCAAGCACTGTTTTGTTCTTCAATGATAAAGTCAAGAGATTTATTTATTTTGTCTTTGTAAAGTTGTGAACAAATTAAGAACAGGAAAATCTGTCAATAAACTGTTTCTGTCACATGAAACAAGTGCCTTATGGGATCCTTTGGAAATAGTGTCAAGATGGTTTGCAAGCAGCTGCACACCCGTGCACCTTCTGAAGAACAAGTAGGTCACAGAAAAAAGAAAATGGCAATGTGCACTGCCTACTGAAAAACTCTGCACCCTTAGAAACATGCCGTTCCAGAGAAGGTACGATTGCATTTGTGGAAGGATACAAAGTCAGCCCTTGAAATGCAATGCTTGGAGACAATATGCACCTCAGTCAGCAATTAGAAACGAAACCACTCTGTATCTACAGGAATGTACACAGAACTTAAGACAGTGCAAGTACAATAACAGTAAATGTTATGCAGGTTTTCAAGCTACCAAGAGCAACAGTGTCTTTATTAATTCGGCATAAAAGATACATAAATCAAGTTATAACTTTAGCTTCCAAGATTAAAATCAAGTTCTAGAGCCACTAGCTGATGTATGTTTTATAAAAAACACAAACTTGTATTTATGGAGCTATTTTGAACACCAGTTGAGATTACTTGAAAAATAAGAAGGGTATAAATTATGTTTTTAACCATACACACAAAGATTTCATATGTATAAACTAAACACTAAAAGAGAAGGCAGCCCATAAGAATTTTTCTTTAGTTTATGTAAGACCTTACTGCTTGGCATACTGAAGTATAAAATGTGCCATCATTTCATTGTGGTAGTTTTGAAACATGCAAAATGTCTCTTCTCCCATTTGGCCTCTAGCAAAGTAACAGATAAATGGGCTTTTAACTCTCAACATAACAAGAACTAATCACCTTGATTTGGCTGATCTGTATGTCCAAAGGAGATGATGATGTTTCCAAAGTTTCCAGCTCTTTTTCTTGTTCAGCTATCCAGATGGACAGAGCTTCAAAATTATTGCCAAAATGATCCCACTTGTTTTTCACCATTTCCATGCTTTTAATACTAAAATTAACCAAATCAATTAGAGAGAATAAACAGTTTAATATAATGAAGCTGCCCATATTCTTGCTAAAATAAAAATGGAACTTATTCAATCTACAGGAGGGTAGTTTTAAAAAGTCTTCATTTTAGAAGACCAAGTTGTGCATTAAATTCAAACATGGTTCTCTCTTAGGCCACGCACCAAAAGTCAAACAATTGCATTAGCCATAGTGGGGACATCTAGAGGTAAAAGAAAGTACAGATTTATTTGTCAGCTGTACAAGAATCTCATCATAGCAGGAAGAGAAAGGAAAAAGAACATCAACAGGATGAAATTTCTATGAAGTAATATGGAAATATGATTATATCTAAATCATAAAAAAAAATCATGAAATCCAAATATTTAGACAACTGAGTGCATAGATGTTCATAATTTAGTCCCTACACCAGAATGATTAAAACCAGTGAAATGTGGGCATACACACAGTCACCAATGCTTGACTGCTTTATTGATCTCGGTTTTTTGTAACAGCAATCTCCCCGTCTTATGGGAAGTTTGTGTTTGCTATGGCAATGATTTCATATCAAGCCAAAGAATCAACAACAAATGTGACTCAGCTCCCTCAGAGTTAATAGTTTTATATTCCTTGAAACATACATTATAGGTATGTTAAACAGAGACAGATTATGACTGATTCTTCTATGTCAAGGACTGCAAACAAAGCACCTTTTTTTGTCACAAGTAAGAAGTCTAAGGCCATTATACAAGGCCTAACAGCATGAACTTCCAGTATACAAGTTTCTCCTCCTTTCAAGTAATTGAAACCAGTGCTAATGTAGGCCCTGCACACAGCTGGCAAAACACACATTTTCTATTTCACTGAAAATATTAAAATTTCATCATAAAAGTTTGCATATTACAAAATTTCAAAATACATTTTCCTTCTAAATATAGCCTAAAAACCATTCCATGGTAAAAAGTTTTAAACCTTTTTCCCTCCTCATTAAAGCTAGAGGAAGCTTTAAGAAAAGATGTAGCCTAAAAATGTAAAAATTGGCCTTTTTATTTTTTCTTATTTATTTTCAAAATTAAAAAAAAAAATAGGAATTTCAACAGCCATTTACTGATAAGAGTGTATGCAAATTCAAGTTATTGGTAGTAAAACAACGTGCAAAAATATTTCACTGATGTCCAGCCCACGAAAATACATCTGGAAATCAGAATCAAACGACCAAATCAGTGGCACAACTGCTGTTGTATGCCTTCGTTGTAGTTTTAAGAAGGCCACAGACTGTAAACAATATAATCCCAAACACACTTCACAGCTCTGCTTCATCTCCTTGGAAAACAGACGGGCTAAGTTCTTACAGTAGCTGACTGTGGAGAGCTGCTCAAACTTTTCTCTTCTTTTCCTGTTCATCAGCATACTTATGTAACTTATGAGTTTGGAATATCTTCACTTTAAATTACTCAGCCAAGATTTTTATTGATGATGCAAGTTAAAATATAACCCTTACACACTTTCTATAAGTTCTGTAGATATACTATAGACAGTCGTATGTATTTGCATCTTTCACAGAATGTGTTTAGCTTTTTATTATCTGTCACACTACCATGGACATTCTGTATAATCCATACATTCAACTAAAACCTATTTCATACCTACATTGAAAGGCTATATCCATTTAAAAATAGATGACTTTATTTAAAAAGTGAATACTAATTGTTGGATGGGTAAATTTCTTGGACTGAAAAATCACACTAGTTTTCTCTCTAATACTGGAGAAAATTATGTGTAAAGTACTTAGAGATGGTAGAATTTGACTGGAAATCATTCTAACACTTTATATTGGAGAAAGCATTATATAAAAGGTCAGATCACCATTTGCTGCACAGTCTGGTTATTCTGGTTTGTAGCTGTTCTTTCATGTCAGGAAGAAAATGTCACTAAATTAAAATCAGATTAGCATGACAGTGGTCATTACAGGGGAAAAAGCCCCCAATTATTTGGGCACTGCTTTTTGGTCATATTCTCTATGACTTATGTATCAGATCTAGTGTATGCAAAAATACTGATTTTATACATCCATACAAATTCATGTGTATAGGGATATTGTGAGAACAGCAACATTCTGAATTCAAGTAACAAGTTCAATAACTGAATTACTCATTTGAGAGAAGGGATAAAATTTTTAGAAATAAAAAAAGCTGCAAATATTTATCAAGCTTTCCCTGGAGTTTGAACGTTTCATTTTTAAACAAAATCTGGAAAATGCCTTTTTTCTTGCAGCAGAAGCAGCTTTTGATATTGCCCATGAAATACAATCTGGGCATTTACCTAAGATGAAGGCACTTCTTGACACTCCTATAGAGAAAGTGGAATACTGAAAACTGAGGCAAATGTGGTAAATGTGCTGCTCTAATACTCAAACTGAGATTTTTCTTTCCAGAGGAGTGCAGTACCTCAAGAATGAGCTCTATTATCCCTTCTTCACAAGACCGGGGCTTAAAGATAAGTGACAGGTTAGATGTAACTAACTTTTATGAACTACAAAGTATTAAAAGAAAATATTTTGTTCATTTGCACACACTCTTTTGACATATTTGGTACCATAACTTGGTTACTATGCCAGAGCAAGCAGTAAATGACACAACTGATGAGACAACACAAAATGCTGACAAGGTAGTCTAGAAATTCGATACAATCTTATAGTGAAGAATAAATATTAGGACTTGTTAAGAACATACTCTTCTTCAAGAGTAACTTCCACTTTTTTCACTTGTTCTTGGATTGATTTTGCCTGATGCTGAAGGGACTGCTTGTTCTTTGAACCAAGCTGTATCTCAGAGGAATTCTTCACCAGATTCTCAGCCTGTACGGCCATTGCTTCAGTTTGTTTAGAAAGTTCCTGTAAGGATGCAAGATGTATTAATACAGCTGTAAAGAGTTTCATATAGTTACACAAAAAGTATTTTTCCTCAATATTTGGAGTTGGAAAAAAGTACCTGTGTCCTACATGTAATTTGAATGTGTAAATACATAAAAACAATCTCTGAAGACAGTAAATTTTGTATTGCATTTAAGAAAAGTTCATTTAAGCAAACTAGATTGAATTAAATTTATCAAGGGAAGTTGTATGTGCAAAAGTTTTTCAGTCCAAAAATCAAAGTTTCTCCTATAGCTCTTCAAGGAATTCATTTTTGCATGGCAGAGGTTATATGCATCTTTACTTAATTTTTAAATCCTACCATTTTCGAAGTGGATTTTGCAGTACCTCATATTTTTTATTTTCACTTTGTTTAGCAACTATTTCCTGTCACAAACATTAAACCCCCACACCAGAACAATGGATGCTGAGCATCAAGATAGGTATAATTTATTACGGGCTTCACCGAAGGTTAACAGCAGTGTGTAAAGCATGGCACTTAGGAAAAACAAGCACTATTATTACTTCCATATTAGTAAATAAAATGGGCTGGCATAATTCTGTGTTACTAAGGGCAAGTGGCATGTTATGGCTTATATCCATGGGGTAAAATTCTCTCCTTTTTCTTCTCAGGGCTAAGAGTGCTATTTTTCACATTCCACACAACCTTGCCAAAGTGCACCCTATTAATGTTGATATGCAAGTGCTCAACAATGGATTACCAGCATAGATGATTACTGAGCATAAAATGGGAAGTGCTCAAAATAATATTAACTTTCATACGTATGCTTCAGATGCAGACTTAGAGAAATCCTGAAAGCTTTTTTTAATAAAATGACTTTTTACCTCTTAACAGTTCATGAAGTCTCTCATCTGCATATGCAACTTACACCGGCATTAATGGGAAACCATGCAAAGACTGAAGACAATACACTCAGCACATGTTGACAGACAAGGCAGAAAGATACCTCAGCTCCTGCATTTCACACTGTCAGTACCTTTGTCTGGTCCAGTTCTGAGGAGAGGCTCTCTAAACTGCTAAAGTTTAAGATACGTTCAAGTACAGAGCTTGCTTGATTGAGATATTTTACTACTGTTTCTTTGTCTCTTTCAAACTGCTCCCATTTATTTATTGTGACCTAAAAACCAGACAAACAAAACAAAAAAGGAACACAAGGAGATCAAAGGGGAAAAAACCAAGATTTTCATTGTACGTTACTGAAAAAGGAAAAACGAGAAAGTCTTGACATAAATAAAATAATTTTTCCTGAGAAGCCATCTACTCAACAGTGAGTGGATGAAACTCTTCTAAACCAAATAAAACTTTTTCCTTGAATTTTCATTGATTCATACTATGCTGTGCTAAAAAGGAGCTGTTCTCTAAATTGCCAGCAATATTTAAATCTTATATTTGAATGTCCTGTAAGAAGACTAAAGTAATACATGCAGAGACTTACAGTGACGAGTAGTCAAAAATATCAAAAGGATTTTCTTCATTAAATTCTTTAATGAAGTAACTTACAGTAAAATGGTAGAAGAAAATCCCTACTCATAGGAAAATCACACAAAAGGACCTATCTGGTCTCTTCTGATAATACAGAATTTTGATTAACATACAGCATTTAATTACCAGTCACAAGAACTATGACAGTTTAAACAATTATTTTCTTGATTCTGAAGCACAGATTAAGACTTTATATATGGGAATTCTTGGAGAAAAAATGGGTTTCAATAATAAATGCTTACATTAAGAAGTTATTTGAGGTTTACTGATCGTGTTTCTCATCCTGTATTTTCTCATGGGAGATAGTTTTGGTGACTTTAAACGTTTGGGTGGAATAGTGACCATTTGGATTAACATTCTGCTTAGAAAAATGTAAAGGGCAAACCACATATGGGTACAAGGAGCTATAAATTCTAATCCCAGTTCAGTCAGTTATTAGTTATACAGGCTGAAGCAATCCATTTGATTTCCCTCTGACTTTCTCCTTCCTTCTTTAAATTTAGGATCTCAGCACGTATTTCACACAGTAGCTGTGAGGAGTACATTTGCACATCAGGTGTTATTAACCTAATATCCAGCCTAAGGACACTCAAAGAGCAATGTCATCTTTAGTAACCATAAAAGAGACATCTAAAAATTAATTCACAGATAAATTATTTAAAACTGTTAACTATTATGACTGAATACTTGGGACTTTTAAGGACTTCCAGACAGAAAGCTATTATTTAAGAGCTATACAGTAGCTTCAAGAAGTTTTCATAGAGGTACTGATCATGAAAACCCCAAGGACCAAGAGTCAGAGGTGAGAAAATGAGCTCAGTTTTTTGATATTAAAAAAATTTGGGGTTTTACTAAGTTAAAAAAGAAAAAAAAAAGAGGAAGAAGAAAGCATGAGGTCTTATTTCCATGTGTAAAGGACCCACCTGTAGTTGCTCTTCCCGTTTCTCCATAGTCTGCTGCATGTTTTCCAATGTTCCCTCTAATTTTTGTAAATCCTCTCGTACTGTGCTGGGCAGTCCACCTTCAATCTGCAACTGCTTGGCTTGGGAAATCTGCTTTTGCACATCTTGCCTTTTTGCACGCAGTCTCCTTGTCCTTTGCTGAAAGGATTCCCCCAACAGGAATGATTAGACTTTTTAGCCCCTTTGGGAAACCAGCACGATGCAGTCCCTTTCTGGTTTTGCAGGGGTATGCAATGATAGTTACAGACAAAGGGATAAACTGGGGCAAGTATTCTTGAGAGTCTCACATTCTCATCAAGTACATGCCCTGGCTTCCAAAATGTCAAACGCTGCCTTTTGTGGCATACGCATGTGAGAAAAAGAGTGACAATGTGGACATTTATCAAAAGCATATTTGAGAAAGCAGGAGCCACAGCAGTTGAGCAAGCACAGCAGGAGTCACAGGTGCATGTATTCCTCATGACTGCATCCAGGTCTGCTCTGCACTCTTGAGGCACAGGTTGGAGCCCCAGATTGAACAAAGCAATATATCAGCCTTATTAGAGAGCAGTAGGGGATCAGCTAAGTTGTGTTAGCCTGTCCTGGACGTGTTTTGATTTGTAGCACTATCCAAAACTCCTAAGAATACATCTTTCTAACATGCCTGAACCATGCCAGCCTTGCTACATGAACTCACGGATAGCTCCACTCTACTCTGGGTACCTTCAGAATCTGAAACCTTCAGTGTCAAAATCTGTTTCTGCCTTGACAGACTCCATACCCAAGAAAAAGAACTCAAGGAGAAGTTAATTATTTCTGCTACCTCTCCTAAAATGGATAAGGAATGTGGAGTATTTAAAGAATGAATACAAACCTTAACACATATCCAAAGAGTTTAGATAAGACACTTGGTAGTGCTTGGTCAGGCAGTAAGCTGTCTGACTCCACAGAAATAGATGTTAATATAAACCACTTAAATAATGCTCAAACATTGGCAGTAAATTATTCCTATTCTCATTAGCTTTGAGCAGCTCACAAAGTTAAATTCCCAAATTTGGCCTTAAAAGCCGTGATTCTCGCTGTATGCAAACCATACCATTGATTATTACTGTAGCCTGTAGATGTTTTGATCCATTTGATAATGCACTGATGTGCATAAAAAACCTCCTGTTCTACTCCTACAGAATGGAGGCCCCTCTGCTACAAAAACAGCTCTCCAGAGAAGGAGATAAGGCTAGAGGAACACCTTCCCTCCAACATTTAGAGTTGGTGCCACATCAAACTGATAAAATAGAGAAAATTTCAAAGCCAGAATTGTGTCCAGTTTACCACGACTGAATCTCAAACTCAAGCTATGAAAAGGTAGAGAGTCTACATATTTGCAGAATATACTTACCCAAAATTAAAAGTGAATGAAACCGGTTTTTCAGGTGTTTTGTGCCCCAAAAACCCATATGAAATAAAAGTTGACATTTAACATTTAAAAAACACTGAAAACGTTTTTCATTAAGAGAAGTCAGTATTAGGGCATATAGGACTGCTTCAGTTGTAACTCTTCCAAGTTTAAATATAAAGATTTATGTTATTAAACATAACAAAATTTTGTAATTAAATAAATTCTTCTTTAAAAAAAAAAAAGATATGGACATGAGTAATTGCCCTACCTGATGATGAAGCAGTAGTTGCTGAGCTTGTAATAAACTTTCTGTATCCAGGATCTTTTCAGCCTCTGCTTGGACTTCTTTAGAGTTGTTAATTAGCTCTTCGATTGCACTTTTAACTTCTTCTTTGTACTGGACACAGTCTCCAACAGCACCTAAGGTATTTTCAATCTAAAATCACAGATAACTTTAAGTATTTCATGTTGAAAGACACACCTATATTTTAAGGGTACATTTATATTTGGGATACTTTTTCAAAAATACAGTAAATTTTTAAAATTCAAACCATTTTTATCTCCAGCATTTTTGACACCTTTAACTTCATGTTGATAAAATGTCTTTAGACTTAAAGTGTGACTGGAGAGACCTTTGTCTTGCTCAAACACACTTCCTATTATACTGCCATATGACAAATAGCCATCTGTGACGGCTACTTATTGGTGATCACTTAGAAAACACACACTCTCCTTATCCTTGCAGGCTGACCCAGATTCCTAATCACCTGCACTACTCAACACACAAGAAAATTATGCTGCCATTTGGACTGTCTTGAGCAATATATTGGTGAATCACAAATACATCAAAGTGCTCAATTACCCCGGTTCTATGGACCACTATGTGCATGTGGTGCAGTATCCAGTTTCAGCTTGCAGAATTTTAGAAAGAAAGAGGTTTATCCATTCAACATATCAGAAAGTTCTTCTCTATTTGCGTGATTTGGCTGAATACTTGTACCTGATTCTCAGGCTCTGTTCCTCATATAGTTCCTGTGTTTCGAGGTTTTAATCATAAACTATTCTAGATCCTTTTCTTTTTCCTGTTCTTTTCCCTCTTTTTTTTCTTACTTTGGAGAGTCATTCAAATTTAAACCATTCACTTCCCTGTTATATAAATGTTTAGTTTTTTACTCTCCAAAACTATTGCTGAACTCTGGCCACACCCCGTATCAGTCCTTGTTGAAACAGTCTCATCCTTCTGATTAACAAGCTTTATAAATAGTATTCAGACTTTTAAGAATCAGTAGTCTTTTAACTATAGTATAGAGTGCCATTTAGAGTATGCTTTTAGATTCAAACCAAGTATAGATTTGACCCCTTATTTTCTTATATTTCCCTCGTTAACTCATTCTCATTAACTTACCCTTAGTTCTGCCTTTTAGAGGAAACAAAAAGCAAAAGTAATTGAACTCCAAAAAACCGCCCCCTCAAAAACTATAAAAAAACCCAAACTTAAGCTTTTTATAGTCAGTTGGAAATTACATTTCTTGCCCAAACTTTCCAAACACAGTTTTCACACCACAGAAGTTGAGAGAAGCTCCAACAAATATACAGAAATTTTATACATTTGAAATCCCTATAAGGCCTCCTCAAGAACTGACATTAACAATGAAATTTGAAGTCTGAACTCTGAACTCTTTCTCTCCCCAGAATTCTTTTATTTTAAGTGGGTCTATTCCACCTTTTAAGTGCAAGATGCTCCAAGTTTCACCCGATTTTTCTTTTAACTGTATGAACTATGAAGCAGTAAGTTCCCTGAGATGCCACAGAACTCAAGGGCTCGGTGGTTCTGAGAGGTTTTGCTTGTTATGAATTAGAAATTTCCCATGATTTCTGCAGTTACAGTATCTCATTTTCATTCAGGCCTCGGAGAACTGCAGCCTTTTCCTGCAAATTCAGGGTGTGATACGCATCCTTAATGACTAGAAAGGACCTCAAAGTAGTGCTTTATTTCAGCATAAAAGATAAATAAATCAAGATTAAAGTGCAATTCTGTATCCACTAGCTGATGTACATCATGGTTTTGACAACGTTCACTATGAACTGATATAAAAACCCAAAAAATATGGACATTTTGGTTCCAGAAACATTTACTATGATACTTTCCAATTCTGTAAAGGGAAAAGATCCACTATAATGTCAGTATTTTTTGCCTGCTACTCTCAGTGCTTTGCTACCCATGGAGTACAAATTAATTTTTCCTTGCTGAAGGCTTGCAGCTTAATTAAAAAAACACAGCAGGGAACTTGTGCATGTGAAGCAATGATTGATGTCATTTTATATGACACTGTAAATGGAGAGTTCTTGTGTCCCTTGTACTGTACCTCAGCCAGCAAATCTAGAAGTCTCTTAAAGTCACTGGAAAGTTTACAAAACTCATCCTCTGTCTCTTTGGCCTCCAAATCAGGACACAGTGCAGTCAAAACAGCAACTCTAGATTTCAGCCAGCTGTGATTTTCTCCATGCTTGTGGAAATGTTTCCTAATTTCCTACAAAAAAAATTAAAGCATATTTGCTTCAAATACACAAAATACATCAATAACTGACATTCACGGCATCAGTTCAAAGAATAGTAGTGTAAACACACTACTTTTCTTTTATCTTGAAACACTAGAAATGTAGTATTTTTCCAGTTGCATACCCTATCAAATTCTATTCCAGCCAATGGCTGGAATTTTGCACTTCATCCACAGACTTTACTCCACTGCTAATTAGGCTGGTCTTAAGTTAGTAGTGGAGTACTTTTCCCTCACAAACATTTTTACTTACAGATAGATAGATAGAAGGCAGGCACCACATATATGTTTTCCATATATTGACCATATTTCTAAGTTGCAATTTAAATCTGAATTGTCGACTTTCCCAAATATATAATTTCATACAATATAGGGTTTTGTGTAATTCTTTTCCTATTTAAAAAGCTTTTTACCCCCCTCCTCTTTTCACCCAGTAGTTCATTTGTATCTTTGTGGCAGTTCTGAAGAGATGTTGGCAGCAGTGAAACTACATGAATAAATCACACTTTTTGAAGCAGAAGCACCCATTAAGCTGAAGATCTATCAGTTTTATCAAGGCCATCCTAATAATGTTTCTCCACATAGTTAGACTCATAACCTGCTCATGAATTTCACATAAATACCTACAGTATGTTGGTGCTCCCAGTATGTGAAATTAAAAAAAAAAACCAGAAAGAAGGGTCAAGTTGGGTACCAAGTGACACAATAAATTATTGCTTAAAACTAATTTAACTAATCAACTCAATTTTCAGCGGTTCTATTACTTTGGTACCAGTCACCAGTGCCAAAGTGAATGGTAGAATATTTTTTCTTCCCCTGTTATACTACCGTAGAAGAGAATTTTTATAATAGATTTCCTTAAGTTTAAGTAATTAAATGTAAGATCATTCAAAAACCTGCAATCCAGAAATTTTTGCTTTTCTTTGAGCAGCACTTTTAACTCTGCATGCAATAAGACGAGGGGCAAATATTTATTCCATCTGCCCCCTATTTTTAATGTTCTAAATATAGAGGGAAAGGGACCTGTCACTCTCCAAATTATTAATAGTAAGAACTTCTTGCAACTTTCTCCTGGTAATGTTTTTAAGAATACCAGGAATCAACAGAGATACTATGGTCTCTGTAGTAAAAAAGTTGCACTACTTTGGAGCAGAATTTTATCCAGAGTCCCAGTAGCAATGACCATAGCTTTGTTAGAATATAAGCTAAGGGCTCACCCCCACAGATGCTTTACACTGCTTGTATTTGGCAGTATCATTAACATTTTCCTTTATCTTCTTTAGCTCTCTTTCTGTTGATGAAATCCAATTTGCCAGTTCAGAAAATCTGAAATAAGACATCACAGGATGCAAAAAAAAGAGAAAAAGGTTAGAGAAAAATTGCCACCACAAAACAATAACCTCTTAAGTGTAAGCAAAAAATTATAAAATCCACTGAAAGCCCCACTATACTTTGTGGAATTACTACATAAAGTATAGTTTTCTACTTGAAGCTAAGTATCATTTTTTTTCCATGGCACTGGTCTATGGTGACACGTGGAGGAGTGACCGTGCCTAAGGCACTGCAAGACCCAGGTAGGAATTGAGGTGACACCTGCTCTTATAGGCCTTCCAGGTGTCCGAGTGCTCTGTTAGCTTTATGTATGTGCTGTCTATCTGGGATTTCAGATCCTTCAGGATTCGCTGGCTGCTTTCCAATGTACCCCTCACTGGATCAGAAACTGGCAGTTTTTGGCACAGTTCTTCAATTCGTTGTAGCCTTTTCTCACACAGGTGGTAAGATCCCTTATCACCGAAGAACAACTGATGGAAGACAAAACAGAAAATTCAATACAAATACAAACTGGAAGAAATCATGAAGCATATCTATATATTTTCATAAAGTACTAAATTAAAATAAAATTTTTTGTTAAAGACCTCAAGAATTGATCTAACATAAGCTGGACACAAAGAGTTTGGTGGCTTAAGAGTTAGTCAGAACTTCTGTTTATTATTGACATTGAAACGTATTTCTGTAAATGCTCCCATGGAGGCATGTAACTCATACCATGTGTTCCTTGATCATTTTTTCGTTGCCTTCTCTTGATAACACCTTGTTCTGTCGAGCTAGTTCAGCTTTGCACTCCTCCACTGTCACCATGAACTTGCTTTTCTGTACTTCAATTTTCAAGTGGATCAAATGATATGGCGCTTCCGTTTGAAGATCCTACACACCCACGGGGGCAATAAAGAAGCACGGAGATAAAACACTACTCACACTACTTCAGTGCAAATTTGCTACAAATAAATAATCTAAAACCTGATAATACAGAAAATAAAACATATATGTTCATGAACAGATAGGGGTTTGTCTGTATTTGCTTTGTTACCAATGACTTAGATTAATCAAAAGGTCATAAGTTATGACCAAAATGCGTATGTACAAGGCACGTTACAGAGACATCTTCATTCTTGGCAAGATACAGCAAATACTTCCTGTATAAAATAGTATTCACAACTGCTTCCAGAGGTTTCTGCCTGCCTGCTAGTGAGACTCATTCATCACTCCAGATCTGACCAGAAACATGGTGTAGCAGGCAAAAAAATCCATAGCTGGTGAGCAAAGTTAGTTGTTAGAGTCTTTGGCAGAAGACACAATTTAGGCTGATAGCCTGATGTCTTACAAATTTGTTTTTTTTGCTAGGGAAAGTAACTAACCCTCCAACATCAGCAGGAAGGAAAAAAAGCTAGCACCTATTCTCAAGAAATGTTCTTAACACAGGTATCATTATAGCTGTATCTAGTGGGGGGAAGATAAGGCTTTATAATTAATTTCTCACATTTCTTAATTTTATTTAAAAGGGTTTTTTCAAGAGGCCGTTTGTAGGTGTAGTGGTATCTAGTATTGTAAAATACTTTTTTTCCCTTTTTCCAATTGTATTGGAAGACAAATAATACAAATTATTTTATTTTCTTTTCTTTTAATTTTTTTTCAATAACTAGGTCATACAGAAACTTTCCAAACCTAAGATTTACAATGTCCAGAGATGTCATTGACTAACCTTCCACTGCCTATGGAGTTTCCTCACAGCTTCCTGCAGGCTGTGTTGCTCTTGTTCTGGGAGGATGTCAGTAAGTTCATCACACGCTTTCAGAAAGGCATTTAGGACTCTCTGATCCAACTGGTTAAAAAATTCCTGAGGTGGAGGCAGAAAGCAAGAAGGTGAGAGAAGAAGCCGGATATTGATATGGTAACCTGCCAGCGCAAAGTTCCCTAACACAGTCTAAATTTCAATGTTACTTCTGTTTCATTGAAGAACTGATGTTTGAGTTAAGGAAATAACTATTTCTAGCCACTTAAAGTCCAGCAAATTATATTATTCTCAGCCAGTACACTGAGATGGTATTTTAACAAGAATACAAAGCATGCATAAGTTATGGTTATAATACAGACACAGATATTTATCTAAAAAAAGAGCAGTGGATGTGTGAGATTGTTAAAATATAGTGTTCTAACTCTCAGCGGTCCTACTGAAAACCCTGCCCTAATTTCTATGGGGTTTTTTTACCTTCTGGTTGCTTACATCCAATCTTAGTAAGAGAGCTGATCATTTTACTTTTTGTTTTTCAGTCTTAACATTAGTCTGACCTGATCTGTGTAACTTCTACACGTGCAAGAAATCCACATCAGTTTTAGAATGAAGTAGGCTTTTATGTCATGCACTCAAAGATTTCCAGGAGGAAAGTCAGAGAATTTACTCACGCTATGTTTCCTGAGAAGTTCTTCAGGATTTCCTTTTTCTTTTAAGCAACAATTGGCAATCTGTATTACTTTCTCCAGTTCTGCTCTAGACTCCTCAAATTTCTTCATCAAACGGCTATTTGCTTCTATGTTTTTTCTCCACTCACCAGCTTTCCTGACCATATTCTGAGTTATAAGCAAAGAAAATTAGCTGGCAATTTCACAGTGAGTTTTATTAGCTCTGTTTTACCATGATCTTACAAAACATGCATTTAATTTGTGTCACTCTTTTAAATATATGCTTTTCACCATGCTTCTTCCTCTCAAGCTCCCATTTTCCCAATTTTTAATACTGAGGCTTGTGCTAATGTCATCATTCAAATAAAAATTAGTAGATTAGATGTCTCTGATATTTTCAGAATGCCTCTGCCATTTGATTAGTGAGTTTCTCTCCTAATGCCTGCTTTCAGATGTAAAGCACCTGGTATGATCAGAAGCTTGCCATTTCATTTTTCCTAGCATCAAACTACCTCCCCTAACACAATTCAAAGTAAAGGTGGTTTGACTCATGGATCCAATCAGTTCCATGCTACAGTTCTTCTGACCTGGAAGAGGTTTGTATGATTATCACACTAGTATGTCAGATAAGTAACCAGGCACAAAGCTGCTTAGAAGACAGCAAATTTTATGGTTTAGTTGCTGAAATCCTCATTTTGAAACCTTAGTCACAGCTCTTCCATTAGTCTGCTGTTTAGTCTGTCCCCATGCACTGCAATACTCAGTGGTTACAATTTCATGAGCAAGTAAGAACACTTACCAGGAGAAATGACCAGTTCAGTGCTTTAACTGCTGCAAGGTAGCTGCAACACTGCTCACTGCACATCCCCTTCACCATCCTCACTGATTACAAACCTCAGCGTAAGGAATTCTAGTGAATTCTGCAGGAATTTACCCTGCCAGCTAACCAAATCTGCAGTTCTCAATTTAAACATCTTGCTAAATATTTTTAAAGTATTCTGATAAAAATATCTTCATAATAATAGAACCGTATAGGGATGTATTCTTTAGGTGAAAAACTGCCAGTTCCCAATATTTTACCTTTAGGTATGTCACCCTTTTTATGATTATACCCTATTTTATAGGTTTATTTTCTAACGCAGAAAGAGATAAACCACCATCCAACTTAATAGAAACAGAGTAGTTATTGTTGAACGTGGTAAATTTATCAAAATTTATCAAGCTACAAGTGCATCTGCTTTTGCTACAATAAGCTAAACTCAAACAATTGTTTCTACATTATAAACCAACCACAATTTATCTTTAGGTACACTCCACAAAATACAATAGAAATTTCAAAATTCACCTCTCAGAGAGAGCTATTTACTGCTAGCTGATTTTCTGTAGTTTAAAATTCAGCTTGGATAGCTTTACACTGAACAATAATTGCCTGAAAATAAATGCAATAGAACCCATTATGTGGAAATCTGACTCTAAGAGAGTCACAGAATCACTGAATATCATTTGAACTGACACATAAAGATCATTGAGTTCATCTCCGGCTCTGCACAAGACAACCTCAAAAAATCACACCATGTGTAATGGCTAATTTCATGTTACAGTGGGGCTAGACTGGGGCTGAACAGCCCCAAAAATAGCAGTAAAAACTGATAATAACAACAGGTAATGGGGAATACAATCCAAAGGCCACATCTTTGCATTAAGCATTGAAACATATTTGCAACTTTCTATATTCACAATCCACTGCATTTTCTGAGGAAATACAAAGCCCAGCAATGGTAGTATGTGCAAAAGTTTCAATCTTCCATGCATTGTGTGAAAGGGGATGTATGGGAATATAGAAGCAAATAATTGGCCAAGACAATGAAGTTAGGAGAAACAAAAAACAATGCAGCCCTAACAGCAGGATTTCAGGCTCCTCAATCCAAAGTAGCCTGAGGCATGGGAAAGTTCTCTTAAACCCCAGGTTCCTCTGCAGCAGGCTCAGCTCTGAATAAGTGCATGGAGAACACGACTGTCAGTCCCCTGACCATTTATTACCTAATCAAGACAAATCTTTAATTAGTAACTTGAAATTAAAGAGGAGAGTTAACCAGGAGAGTAGCTACAGAGTGATGAAATGTAGGTACAGTAGGGTGGATCAGCTGTATAGGAAAAAATTTTCAGAAACATGCACCAAAGTATGGCATTTTTACCTGAAAAGTAATCTGAACTTGTGTAACTTTCTTCTGAAATATTGACTGATGGAAATGCTGTAACACTTCAGTGGAAGCCACAGACTGAAGGATACTCTGACTATTTCTCTCAATCAGGGACACATCTTTCTTGCAGTTTTCTTGATAAGCTACCAAATCCTGAAAGAAAAAAACATATATCCACCCTGGCCAGGGACAAAGAGGAGGAAAGTTTGGCAAAATAACAAGAAGATGCTTTTTGAGTAGGGCAGTAAGGGCAAAAGGCATGAGGTCAAAGGACCATGGCAAACAGACTGCACAAAGTATTACATGGAATAACACAGACAACCCAACTTTGTCCTTGAACTCAAAGTCCTGTACCCAAACAGATCTCCAGCTATTTATAAAACAATACACAGACATGTACCCAACCCCTTTGTCTCTTCAGTAGAGAACGTAGGTCAATACACCTGTGATTTAAATTTTTAAATTTAATTTTATCTATATTTACTGCATAATCTAAGTAACCAACAGTGACATCAATAGACATAGCAATGACAGCTCTCAGTAGCAGGTTGAGATCTCAACCTTCCTTGCCTTTCAACAAATTAATTCTTCATGTCAGCTTTTGGAATTCAGGTTTCATTATAAATCGCATTAAGTAATGAGAAATATACTTTAAAAAAAAAGAGAGAAAAAGAAAACGCATGAAGTAGTACAGGCTGAAAAAAGGTTTTAAAAAATCCTATTTTCATTTAACTTTCACAGGGAGTTCTGACTAGCTCTGAATTCCTCTAGAGAGAAGTGTTTATTGGCCATGTAGAAAAGTTGATATTATATTGCATTTCACTTCAAAGAAACCACTTTTTCAAGCCTCTAAGAAACTTCCATAATTATCCAAGGAAACCTAGAGAAGTTTATGATGATGATTTTTCATCTGCTTAATAAAAAATCCAATGTATTTCTTGCACTTCAGTCCAATTTCCACTAGATTTAAAAAAAAAAAAAGTCTTATGTTTACTTCTTGGATTGAAACCAAGGACAGTAGATAGGAACACAAGTTTCAATCTTTTTATATTTACGCCTAGCTGACTTTAGGATACGACTACATCTGTTGTCTGAATATGAAGAACTATCTGCTCAGCTTATAGAGCTGCAATTCAAATTCCTAGAAAGTTAATTGTAAATACTCAGAGGCAGCAGACCTTTGTAAGATGTTTTTGAAACTTACTTGGGCTTTTTGTTTAAGAACACTTGTGGGTTGTGCTTCAGGATCCAGGATAGAAATTATTTCATTTACTTTTTCAAGAGATTCATAAAAATGTGTGATTTGTTTCTCCAGTTCTTCCAGTGGAGAGAGGAGACGCTGGCATTCATACAGCAGGGCACAGGAATGCTCCTTAACCTTTTGGTCAAAAAAAAAAGTTATTTAAAAAGTTGTAAAATTCAATAAATAGCAACTTTTTCTGCATGTAGGTTTATATAGTTGCTACCTACTCTTTTTTTAAGATAGAGCAGTCCTGAACCTGTTGCATCTCAAAGAAAAGAGTATTAAATTTAAGGATGATAGTCTTAGCATTTAAGAGAAATAACATCTTCACCCTGAATCAATCTATTGTTACAACTATGTATTTTTTCAAATGCATATATGTGAGAATTTATGTACAGGAGCCTACTGTTTATCAGCTCAAGAGTAAACAACAAGTAGCAAAAAAGAGTATTCTGCAACCTTGCCCAGCTGCTCTTTGAGCCGTGTCGAAGTTCCCAGCATTTCATTCGCCTCCTCTTGGGAAACTTCTTTTGTAACAAGTTGCACTGTTCTTGTAACCGCTCTGTACTGAGCTTCCACTGCAGGCAATTTCTGCTTGATACTCTAAAACAAGTGTTTCAAAAAACATTTCAACAACAGTATATGCATTCATGGGAGATAAAAGAGTGATAAATGATATATATTCTAATCATCAATAATTTTCATCACTGATTTTAGTGAACACTGGATCATGTTTCAAATGCATGAAAACTGAGCCAGAGAGTATCAGTCAACTCACCTGAATGTCATTTGAAACTACAAAGAAAGAAATATCTAGTGAGACAATGTTTTGGAAATTTGCTCTAAAAATGTCACTAGTAAAATACAATGATATATATTTTAGCTATAGCTGAAATCATACCAAAAAAATAAAAGCACCACTGGTAAAAAACCCCAATTAATAATGGGAATGTACACTAAAATAATTTTATGCTATCAGAATTAAATAGTTGCAAGTTTATTTCTTTTGAAGGAGGAAGAAGGAAACTAAAGGAAGACACTTACTTCTAAATCTTGTACAAAACCTTTGACATCAAGAAAGGACATTTCTACAGGGACTGAAAATTTCTTATTGCTTCCATCAATAAAAGCTGTCAAATGGGCAACACCATCCGCATATTCCTTCCTCATTTTGTCCAGTTCATCTGCTCGAGCATACTAAAAAAAGGAAAGTAAAAAAAAACCAAACAAAAAAGCCCCACCCCAAATTAGATATCTAGCAATTAAGTAATGATTTAAGAGAACTAGTATGTTTGCAGCGCAATTCTTTTCTGGAAAAATTATATTGAATGAAATATAATATAATGGAAACTAATCTTCTCAACTCATCATCTGCCTTAGTTTCAGTAGTAATGATGCTAAAATGAAAAGCATGCATACAGGAAGTCAGCCTCTTTTAAGGTCTGGGGAATGTCAGACTCATTTGTTTCTACCCTGGAATCAACAGTTCATTTCTCACTACCTACAATATCAATTTTGAAAATTCAGCAAAGAGAATAGAACAGGAAAAGCCTAGAAAAGCTAAAGGATAAGGGAGATCTTAATAAGGGAATGCTGGCCGGGGGAAGAGGAAACACATGTCTTAGAAAGTAGAAAGAGCTCTATGACAGGAACGGTGAAAAAGCCAGTGAGAAAAAAACCCACATAGCCAGCATATGAAAGAAGCTTCCTAAGTAGGAGAAGAGACATTTGCATCAGTGAATCACCCTAAATAGCATCAGCAAGTAAAGCTTGAGAACATTCTTGTCAACAGTCTGGAAAAGTTACAATAAAAGAGAGACAATCTTTATTTGCTTTTCCTTTTAACTTGACTGCATAGGAGATAATAATGCCAGTAAAGAAAATAGATTCAGTACCTTCAAACAGGCAACTGCTACTTCAAATCACTGAGAGGGGACAATATCGATAGATGTATATTGACTATACCGAAGATATTTTCTAATGTGTTTATGAGTTGTGAAATACTTCTGTGCAATTAAGCTCACATCTTCTCTTTGATTTTCAAAGAGCAAATACAGAAATTATATTTTGCATCAGTTGAATCTCTTACATGAGGTAAAGGGTAGGTTTATTCGTTTACTGTCAGAGCCTGCTTGTAATAAGGATAGAAGTAAAGTCTGACCAAAATGGGGAAAACATAGTTAATTAAATTAATTATTGTCCCTGCTTATGGTTGCACTACAATAATTGGAAGGAGCTTTCATCAAAGAGTACTAAAAATTATAATTTTCACCATTTTTACTATTTAGTTTTAGAGAGCTTTTACAGTAAAAACAGGTACTGAGAACCAGTCAATTTCTTTGTAGAACAGTAGAGGTTATGTGTAAATAACATTCACTGTATCAAGACAGGTGACCATAACAAAAAACTACAGCTCATTCTAGTTGAAAATGTCCCCTCACTCCTCCGAAAATAGCTGTACAACCAAAAAGGTAAATAAAGCAGGCGCCTCAATAAAATAAATTACTGTCAGGAAGTAATTTCTAATTTAAATACTGATGAACATTTAGGCACTTTTGAAAGTTGTCCTATAGTCCTGCTAACAGGGTAATCTGTCTTGCTTGCATGGAAGTGAAAAAGTAAATATTTAAAAGCAACAGGGGCAAAATCACTTACCTGCTTAACTTGCATAAACAATTCTCTCCATCTTCCATTTAGCAATAGAAGCTGCTGTTTAAGATCTCTGGAAATGGTCTCATCACAGGTTTCAATCAGAAAATTACCAGCATCATTCATGGCTGTGTGCTGTTGGATCCAATGAGGTAAGTGGCGGAAGAAATCCTGAAGAAGAAAATAAAAACACAGTTCCAAAACCTTTTCAATTAGTCTTCATCTTAATCACAAAACTAAAATTTAATCACCCGCTCATGACTTGATAAAAATTCATTGCACAATTATCCTCTGAAGCTCTTCACATCAAATATGCCATAATAGAATTTTAATGTCTGTGAACACAACCTGTGGAATTAAAAATTACTGCCAGTTTACTTACAGCTCAATTTACTCCAATGAGTGGCTTCAGTTAAACTAATGAAACTCCTCCTTAAGAGAAAGCTCCATAACTGAAAATGCTGTTAGGGCTGATCTATTTTCTGTTCTATCCTTAAACACTATGGGCTGATAGTAACCCAGGCCATATACTGGCTGTGGAGAAGTCCTTTCCCTGCTGTGAACCACATGCAGCTTTCCAGGGTCTGGCATTCCAGAAGACCTGTGAAGACTGATTCTTTATCACTGCTTCCTCCTATCTCAGCACAGGTGAGCACAGAGGGGAAAGAGATGGTTGTCAGTGATTTTGTCCCCCTCACTGAGACAGCCTGATATCCTTCATGCATCTTGTAGGCAGGCACATGCAGATAAATTTGTAGAAAAGACAAAGATCACCTCTTTCCCCTCATTTTCTCTCTTTCAGCCACTGGGCAATTGTTCCTAAGGCAGGTATCCCTGGGCTCTATGACTCCAGCTATCCAGTAAACAAAACAGGACTCCATCACTGTCTCATGACTGTCCACATCTTCTCCGACATGGCTTTGCCTTGTCCCTGCTAGCCTTCTCCCAAACAATGCACGATTCAACGAATGGCACAGTCTGTTCCAAACAGACTGGGTCATGTGGGCAACTTCTTTCAGAGGAGTAGGAGTAATCAGAAGGATTCAAGGTGATGCTACCCGATCCTCAGGATTTAGGAAGGGGCAGTGATCCATTTTGTTTATGAATATCTATCTACCCTAAAATTCCAAAACCATTCACCTTCCAGTGACAGTGCCATACAATCCTTTGCTCAGTGGTACATGTGAAAAATTCCTATCCAACCACACTGAGTCATCCTAAGTTTCAGAGCTACAGTTCCGAAGCTGTATTTGTCAGAACTCAACCACATGCAAAAAAAGTTCAGATGCAACTGTAAAGAAAAATTCTAATAGTTGTATACTGGTTAAATGTTTTCAAGAGAGAATTGAACACCACACAGTATTTTCAATTCCTAAAGCTGAGATCAGCAGTGTTCAGGTGCTCTGTACTGAGGTATCAGTGGATAAATCACCTCAGTAAATTGATCTGCAGTCTGAATCTTTTTCCACTTGCAGTGGAGCAAACCCCTTGCTTTGTGCAAAGGCTAACCTTTCCGAACACATCCAAAAAAATAAAGTCTATTGAATCTGACACTGGTCAGCTTTCCAATGGTTAGGCTCACTGGAGGTCAAGAAGAAAAAAGCACGAGGAATAAACTACTCACATCCTTGTTTCCGCATACTTATTCCCACAAACCATTACCTTCTGCAGATCCTGCTGCTTCTCCATTTCAGAAGCCAACATAAGCATGTGTTAAATTTAAACAAGTTTGGAAGGTACTGGGAAGCGCACCTCATTCCCAATTAAAACAATGCGGCTCTTTTCAAGGAAGTCACCACATGAGATCTAGAAGCTATGTAAAACCTTTTGGATACAGCTGTATGAGGAAAGTGTGGGAGGGTGCAGATAGAATGAAATTATTATGGAAAGTGGTTAAGAGGTATTGGAAGTAAACAAAGGAGTTGTAGAAGGAACAGTTTGAAAAATCCAAGCACATACTGGTATGTTTCTTTGCAAGATCTTCAGTGCTACAGGTTCACAGTAAGATTTCTGAAAACAGAAGCCAACAAGAAAGCCAACAGACCACTTTCTTTTCCAAAACAAACAATGGTACATGCTGGTCTGGAAATGATACAGAGATAATGGAAAGAAGAAGAAAGCATAACAGTGTGATGAAGGGGTACTATGGCCTTTGCTTAGGATAGAATACAGTGGCTTTAAGTAATACAGGTAAGGCTTCCAAATGAGCAACTTTGTATCATATTACTGATATGTTTATGGGTTTACAGAAAAAATATTTTGAAATGCTTAAAAATGTTTTACACCATATTCCAAACAATAGTTATCATCTTTCACCTGGTATTCCAGATGTTTTTTCTTCATGGCTGTAAGACTATTAATTTTACAAACCACAATAAGAATTGATATTGCTTTTAATAATCAAATATTAAAACTGCTAAATCAGACCTATCCTTGGAACTACCTAACTGAAAACATTATTGCTGTGAAGTGCTAAAATCAACATTAAAAGTAGAAGTAATTTTTAAAATATGTATCTCAGTCTACAGGTGGATTATGCTGCCACTTAGTAACCTTTAACAGATTCCAGTCAATGTATTTTTAAGAAGAAATTAGCATTCTGGGAAGACTAAAGCTTCATGTCTAAGGTTTTCAATGAGGTTTTTTGAAATTTTTGAAATAATTTATCAGAATCAAAAGAATTATTTGTCAGATTTATGCTAGAAATAAGATGCAAGTATATACTGGATGGGTATGTTCAAATTTCTGCTTTCAAAATCTTTAAAGTTATACATCTGATCAGAAAAGTAAATGCTTTGATCTTTTTCATATACATGGATCTAAGAATATTTAATCACTGTCCAGTTACTTACATAAAACATAAAGCAGTATCTAAGATCACCCTGATCAGCAGAAGTCATCCTTCCAAGCCCAGTAATAACTGCTGGAATCTATATTGTGCCAGACTGGTTTTTTTCACTTTTTTTTTAATTTAAAAAGTGCATTTCATTATTTTACATCAGTTTCTACTAACAAACTTTAACAAGAAGTATACTGTTCTTTCATGTAATATGAAATGCTCATTCCTGACCTGATGCCAGTTTGTCATCTGACAACCTATGAGAACCCTACTTTAGTGTTAAGAGCTATATAGCCGCTACTTTGGGATGAGGTGCAATTTCAGCACCTATTAAATGCAGGACTATTCAAGTCATTCCAGTTTATTCTTGAAGGTTTACAAACTTAAATCTTAGTGCTTCAGTGGTCAAACATTACAACAGAAAAAAAAATACAGAAGAACTATGTTTATAACTGCAAGTCCCCAGAATCAATTGTCTAAAAGATTTCTGAAATGCCAGGGAAATGGATTAATTAATCACCCATCAAAAAATAGCAACATTATTAATGATACTGCTCTTTGAATGTAATGAGTACTGAAATCTGTCATCTAGAAAAATCAGTGGAAGTGTCTTTATAGGTAGTCCATGATTACTCACTTTGGTGCTAAGAGCTGTATTTGCCTTTGAGTGAATCATGTAACATTCCTATCTCTGAGCAATACTATTCAGCAATATCTCTGAGCCCTCTATTCATGTCAAAGATGCCTCTAGCTACGGTACCACAGATGAGGCTTTCTCCATTGTGTACATATGTATTTGCCTCTAGATGCTGTACAAGCCAACACTGAAACTCCTATGATGAAGGAAGACAGGATGTCGAAGTCCAAGCAAAACCTAAGCATCAAAGCATATCAAATGTTTCACAGTTTACAAAATAGCCAGATGCATATGCTACTAGTGCATACCTTTTTAGAATGTTCAGGCTGATTCAGCATTTTTTCAGCATCTTCAAGCCAAGCTTGTAGACCTGCCACAGTGCTGCTGTATCTGTCCCAATTAGCAATTACTTCTTCCAGCATGCTTCTTACACTTCTCACCTCTACTGAGAGGTTCCTCCACTGAGCTGTGGTATCACTCATGAATTTCATCACATTCTCAACTTCTTCCACTGAGATAGAGGAAAAACATTAATTATTTTGCTTCATTACTATTTCTGAAAGATTGACTTTATATCATGCTTATTTGCTCTCATCAGGGAATTATATTTTACTGTAACTTCTATTTCAGTAGGCTTTTATATACGAATGTTCGGTTCACAGCCCAATTTTAGCACAAGATCATGACTGAGAAATTAAATGTGTGAATCAAAGACTTAGGAAAGTACATAAAATGTATGCTAAATTAAAACAGTCACACTGCATATTGTGTGCGTTGTTCATTTCAAATCCGCAATAAAATAAATAAAGAGACAGGCTTGCCTTAAAAAAAGCAGAAAATGAGAGTTTTATAATATAAAGACACATGTCTGCATTGAAAAGTATGAAATGAAATTCTGATCTTCCTTCCATTGACTTTGAAACCAAACTACTGCTAATTTTTGCCATTTAACTTTTAGTATTTTCCACGTGGCAAGAAAGGAACAAATGTGTTCTCATTCCAGAAGAAAACAAACAGAGAAGAAAAAAGGCCGAGCAAATGCTGAGACTTCATAAAATATGCAGAATATAGTTGTTTTAAAGAGTTTTTAGCTAATTTGAACTGCTATTGCTGCATTTATATATGTTAGTACTTGTTCTTTAGAAAAGAATTTATTGGACTTTATTAATAGCATTGGATAAATCTGTGACTTTTGTTCTTTGTAAGAATATCTTGTAAAAAATATTTACTTTTGTGAAATTTGGGTGTCACTGTCAATTTAAGTTTCACAACAAACAAAGGTATCCATCTTCTCCCCCCTTTAGCAGTAGCTGCAACAATCCTCCACAGGCATTATTGTGTTACAGATTAAAGTGATCTCACGTCTGTAAGTATCTAGGTCAAATATTGCCCTCAAATTCTCACTGAACTCAGCAGTATTCAAGAAGGACACGAGGCAGGTGTTGAATCAGGTACACATTTTTTTCTATGTATATCCATACTGCAACTACCATTTGAGTTCCTCTCGCAGGTTTTCAAAGGTAATGAAGAACCTTCAATAAACCAAGGGATAATTTTGCAACTACGATACTTGGACCAACTCCCTATTTTTCTTTTAATTTAAGCCAAGCCAGGGAGCATTTACAGGCACTAGAACATGATTTTAACTACTCCTAATTTGGTTTCTGTCACAATTTTTTATCCCAAATTAACAACACTGAAATAATTCAAGAGTTAGCATGGATGATGGGCTTTTCCCAGGAGGAAGTCTCATTATGACCACCCTCCTCTGGAGATTCAGAAGCAGCAGGAGGGCAGGCTGCTCTGGACCAGGTGCCTACATGCTAGAGAATATGTGAAACTGCTATCAGAGGCTGTAGTCTCTGGTGAACTGCAGCTGCTGGTGATGAACAGCTTTGCTGCATGGAAGAAACAAATATTAGGAGAACTTTTTAGAGAGTACTTATGTCTAAAAAGATTAAAATGTTGTTCCAGTGATGAAAGAAATATAGATATTTACCTGAGCCGTTTGCTTTGGCATACATTTCAGCTGCTCGTTTCAAGATCTGGTAAGTAACTTCATACTGCTCAAAGAACTTACTATTTTCAATAACAGACTGAAAAAAAAAAATTGTAATAGATAAAAGAAAGATGGGTATTAGGATTAGGAATAATTTCTATGAAATTACATCAGGATACTGATGACAACATTTAACTTCATTATTCCTCCATTCATCTTTTCAACATTATAAAATAATACTTTAATAATCATAATTATAAAATAGCAGATACATTTCATCTTTTCAAATTAATAGTACAGCAGCGTATATCATTACAAAACCAAATTTATTTACTTCCCACACGGAAGGGTTATTTAAAGTTTTCTTATTTGCTGTCTTACTGGAATTCACTAGCATATGATACTTAGAATGTGCAGAAACTGAGTAATTAACTTAAAAGTTATTGAATGAAAAATTTTTTACACTCAAATCTAAGTAGAATAATTTTAATAAAAGAGAAAATTTCCTTTATATACATCACCACAAAAATAAAATCCTATTGTTCCTTTATTAAGCCTTTGCAGAAAGACAGGTTACACTTTAATAGATGAAAAAAAATTGCTTTATTCTTCAATTTTTCTTTACCTACTTTGCAACTGGCAAAAGGTAAGATCATGGAAACACTGCACAAAGAGATGCTGTTTTTCCAAAGTGTGACACAGTGCTGCTCCTTTGTGAGTGATGATTTAGCTCTGTGATTTGTTATAGTGTGATGAATAAATTATCTGGAAATATTTTTGTACAAATGTTATGCCTCTTTATCCCTCATGGCAAATGAAACTGACCTTTTTTTACATGTCTTTCAGAAATGTTATTTCCTTTAAGTGCAATACATAATTATAGCTCTATATTATGCAAGCATATTATATCTTTCATTACCACTGTTAAAACAGGGAGAGAAAGGTAGAGTTTGGAATGGTTCTGTAATTTATGCTACATCTCATCCCTCCTCAGCTACAGATTAAAAAATTAAGGAATGTACAGCTCACATATGTCTATACAAGCTTTGGAATGCCAGAATAGACAAAATCATACAAGTGTGATTTTGATAAAACCAGGTTTCAAATGAAGTCAAAGTTTAATGTATTTTGAACAGGAGAATCAGATCTTGTGTGTTCATCAACCCATATTATATAACACAAAAAAACATTTAAAAAATTATTCTGCCAGTCAGTATATATCTAAAACCCTTCTATTTTAAAACCTTTGACAGTTGCTACGTCAAGTTACAACAGTTACCTAGTATGTAATTTAGAATCGTGTTTATAACCAAGGAAACCAGAAGTCAAGAACAATCAGAATTTTTCTCTGTTCTCCTGTTAAAACAAAATCTGCCATATAAAAAGACCTACAGGCTTTATCATGAATTATGTGACAGACTCATAACTTCCAGTTTTGCCAAACCCACACAGAGCAAAAAGGATTTACCTAACACTGATCTAAAGAGCTATTTGAAATATTTTCAAAAATTAAATAAAGATGTTTTTACTAATTAATATTGTCTCCTGTCTGACAAGACTCCTGGAAGAAAATAAGCAGCTTTCCCAAATCAGTATAGCATACAATGCTAAAAAAAGTGCTAACACAGCAGTGCTAAAACATGGTTCCATGGGTTGAAATCCATGTACCTACTATCTCCATTACAGTGGAGAATTTAGTACAGTATATTATTCAGGTTGATGGTGTACAATTTGTGCTGACCTTTACTTCTGGGGTATGAAAGATGAGCGAAAAGATGGTAAGGTTAAGTAAAAACCAACACTTCTATTTTTAAGCTACAGTACATAAATATTTTCCAGGCATATGTTCTATCCAGATCCTAATTACGCATGTTCCTAGAATGCTGACATTCCCCAGTCTGTTTTGGCAGACAAACAGACTTACATTTTTGTCTCCTACTAATATAGTCACTGACTATAAGGTACTGACTACAGCTTTCCTACGTAAGACTCCTAATATACTGGAAGAGTAACACTTGTCTATCAGTCCTAGAAAACTGGTCACAGGTAAGTCAAGCAAATCAATTCTCTTCCCATCGCACCTTGAAGGACCCAGAAGTCAAGACCATCAATAAAGAAAATGAGATCTATTTATCTTCCTGTCCCAATTTTCTCATTTTGATGTTATGCAGTTTTAAAAATTATGCAAGGAAACATTTTCCTTCCCTAAAGACCACCTCAGCATTAGTGGTCTGAATCACAAGAACGATTGAGGCACTGGCAAATTAATATACAAATTAACAACTTGATGTTAACTTTAAAGGAAAAAATAAGAAAGTGACAAAAACCCCCCCCCAAATTCAAGCTATCCACTTTTTTATTATTTCCCTTGTCACCTTTTAGTAGTTTTTTTGACAATTTTAGAGGGTAAACAAATGGACTATAACTCCTAGGTATTGCACATTGCTCCAGCAAACAAAGTTATTTCAAGTAATTATCTGAATTTTGCGAAGGTTGTCTAAAAAAGAAGGTTAACTAACTCCTGAATTTTTGTATGTCCCTAACTAGTAAAGTTTAAACACAGAAATTCTGACTTTGTAGAGTGAGAATTTCACCCAAATTTCACTGAGGTTCAATCTTCTTTCCAAAGAAGTGGGGACATCAACAATTTTCTCTGCACATTGACCTGGCTCTGAATGGTTCTGTAACTGAATGAGTTACATCCAGACTTAATTTTCCTGTGCAATTTTCTCCATATGGATTAGATAGAAGGGAAAAAATATTTAGACCAGCCCTGCTTTTGAAAGAATCCTTCCTGCCCTAATGTAGAAGTACAGCAGTAGTATCATTCTACCTACACTTGGCGCTGCACGTGTGAATTTAAGAAGATACAGCAGCGTAACACTGAAAGAGAATTTATCAATGAACGCTTGTAAGTCAAGAGTTTCTGTTTCCTAACATGGTATCTGGGTGATGCAGAGCTGGAGCAAACTCTTTCCAGAACAGAAATAAAGCAAAGGGTTTAATATAATGATGCTGAGTAGGAAAAGGAAAATCATTCTTTAAAAGAAGAAAAGTACTCCCCAATAGGTATAGTACATTGAACAAGGACACAGAGGTAGAATAACTTCCTTCTCTTAATTCTTTTGGAAGACTGTGAAAAATACTGTGTGGGAATGCATGCCAAAAACCTCCTCTGTCTTTAACTCTTAAACTGTGTATAGTCACTATAAAGTGCATCTCTGCAGGTGTAAAAGAAGATGAAATTAAGTTCTTTGGAATACCTATACAGAGTAGGCAAAAATCTAGGATTTGAAACCCCCAGGTGTGCTTGCTAAGTTAATCACCGGACAGCAGCTAGAATGTTATTTCTCTTTTTCAAGAAATGGTGCAAAGAGAATGATTTTTACTGTAGCTTTTTTACTAAAGTTCCTCCATGGGGAAGACAGATTTACCTCTGAAGAGATATTCCATAATAATGCAGTCATAAAGTTGATGACTGACAAATCTGATGTCTGTTTCTGTTCTTTTATACAATTCTAGCAAATTTAAATATGAGTATTTCAAAAATAAAATAAAAAATATAATAAAAAGAAGACAACCCCAACTTACAATATAATTTTGAAGAAGCAGTTCCACGGACTCTCGCCTTCCATATTTGATAATCCATGATTTTAACTTTGACTCTGCAAAGACTAAGAGTGACAGTAGACGGTACTTCAGTTCCAGAAACTCCATCTTCAACAGATGGAGCTCAGATGAAGAGACAACAAAATTAAACCTATAAAATGAATCACAGAATAGTAAAATACAGCAATATTCATTTTTGCAGGAGAGACTGAAAGCTTTAGTTACAGTTCAGATATTTTTCTAATCTTTCACTTCATTCAGAATCTACAAATCTTTAATTATGTATGATGATATTCTGATAACTGCTCTTGAACAACAGATTAATTAAATTTCTGTTTATTCATAGAAATCATCGGTTTACTTCTGTTACTAAGTTTTGCAAAGTCATTTTTCTTTTTTTTCACATGCATCCTGGCTGTTATATAACATTTCTTCCAGGGGAAAATAATAACAGGATCAATATAAAAAAAGTATTCCCATCCAAAATCTATAGCCTATTTAGATTCTTATCAATCTTAAAAGCATCAGGTTTTTCAGTATATTTTTAGGTATATTCTAGGTTTTTCAATCGCAGTTTGCCACTGAGAAATTTAACTAGACAGCGATTTCTACATGAACAGATAAAAAAGCAAGCAGGCTCCCCTTCATGCACAGAAGCTTTTTATTTCAGATTGAAAGCCTTACCTGTCTGCCATATCCTCTAACTGGTCATGTGGAACAGGCACGCCATTAACAGACCTGGTCCTGTGGATCTCATGGAATGCCTTTTTGTGACCATCTATGTTTTTCAGCAGATCCTGATTGGATTTTAAGAGAGAGATATTGAGAGAGTGGGGGGAGGGAGGAGAAGGAGAGAAAAGGCTCACAGTAGGCTATCTAACTAATAAGCACAATTTTAAGCCGGCTCTGATGACTCAATGTAGTTAACTATTTGATCATGCTCTCACATTTCCATGCAAGGTAATGCATACCACAAAAGAATTTACATCAACTTCAACATTTACACAGGGAACCCCCTTATGTGAAGATCTGTTACAGCTATGTTGAACAATTATGGAAGATTTTAAAACAGGATACACTGCAAAAGGTTTAACAAAACAAGAACTCTTAACTGTATTAAATAATCTCTGAAATGCAGTCTGCCAATATGCTAACATCACAAAAGCATGATCTTCCTAAATTTACTCTTTAAATCTTCATAACCTTTGCTAAGTATAGACTGAAATTTTAAGCAACTAATCTACTCCACTATATATAGGCAGAAGATCTATAGCTCCTTCTCTAAAGTACATATTCCATATTTAGTAAACTTTTCACTCTCTCACCATCAAAAGATTTGAGGATCGCTGTCTCAGTACTGCACGAACGACTGCGGAATGTGGTACCCGACCTGTATTCCTGCGATCTGAACTGTACCAGTGAAACCCTTACAGCAGAGCACACTTCAACTGTAACTAAGCAACACCGCTTCAAACGGCTTCCTGGAGATTACATATTAAAATGAATGACTGGCAGCAGTCTTTGAAGAGAGACTGTTAGCAGTAACACGTCAAGTCCCCAGAGAGCAGCTGAGAGGGCACAGAATGGTGGTTTTTTTTTTACTGCAGACAGACAGCTGCTAGCACAAAGGTGCTCAGAAGCCTGCTAGCAAAGAAGAGCGTACAAAGGTTCCTCCTCTTTCACCTGAGAGAACAAAACGCAGGTTTCTGTACTGATCATAAATATGTATTTATTCCTACGTGCCAAGGAAGGGCTTATCCCCAGCCAACACCCAGTGTTTGCACAGAAGGAATCAGTGATAATTCTCCGGCATAGCTCGCCAAATGGCCCCATGTCCCCATCAACCCCCCCTGGGTTTTCACTGTTTTCCACTTCAGCCAACACCTTGCTGTGAAGAGAAATGAGCTAGGCTTTCTCAGATGCAGGTAATATGCTCATTTTACCATGGCGAAAACTCCTGTGACTGACATAGTTCCACATAAAGGAAAGATTTGGAACAAATATCTCAGCTGGATTTGAGACCTTGCCATACAAAAAGGGATGCCCCTAACATGCATTGGTAAGTCAAAATAAACCCCAGTAGTTTTATCCAAGATCAACAGGAAGCTGATGAAAACTTATATGCAGCATTTTCATAAAATGAAATCCTGCTTTGGGAAATGACCCTCAACAAGCACAGACATTGCCGTTAATTCTTGGATCTTGGTAGCAATATCAACTAAAATAAATATAAACTCTTTTCTGATTCCACGAGGTTTGTCCAAATAAGCTGGTACATTTTGTACTAAATTCAAAATGGCCATAAGCTGTAAAGTTCAGTAAAATAACCCACTGTCAGATGAGACAAAGATAGAAAGAAAGCAATGATGTCATCTGAATAAATCCATAACAAACAAATGAACAAACAAACAAACCAGAAGGAAACAAGGAAACAAGGACTGAAAAAAACCCATTAATGCATTTCTAGTACTATCCAGTAGCACATTAGGATTCATCAATTCAAATCTGAGCAACAAAAGAAACTCCAGGAACAGATATAATTACATATTCTTCTCTTGAAGCTTTTTCCATCCCACTCCCATGGGAAAACTCCCCTGGCAGAGATTAATCTAAATCAAAGTTTATTTGTTGGCATAGAAATCCTTCACCACAGCATTTCTGATGCAAATAAAAAACAGTTTAGGGCACATTCTTTTGTACTGTTCATGAATGTATCAAAAGGAGGTCTATAGTGTTCACATTCCAAGAACAAAAGAATGTTTGACTTGTTTTTTTTTCTTTAAACAAACGTCCAATCCCAGGAATCCTGAAACATTTGATGCTACAAAGAAAGTTAATGAAATTTAGCATCACAAGAGACAAGACCCTGAAAAAATTCATATCTTCCTTACAGATTTTTTTAAAAAAAATTTAGTTACTTCTGAAGTTGGATGAGCTACAATTTTTCTGATAAAAAGTAATCAGATGACCATGAAACTTTTCAGCTTTTCATTATATAACATAATATATAATACTTCCTCATGAAAAAACCCTACCCATATCCTAAACACAAAAAATAACAAATTTACAAACAAGTTTTAAAATAGTAGTGATAGAGGAGAAAAAAGCAATATAAGAAGATACAGCCTGAAGTACTGCCTTTCTCTACATCATCTTTTCCCTTTCATTTACTGGTTCAGTTTCTTTTACCATCTCACCAGCATATTTTTTCACCAATATATTTTTCTCACACATATTATGAAAACCCACAGAAAAAACCTCACAGTTTTGATTTTAAAAGAGAACCTGGACTCAGCAAAGTATAACAGTACAATTATTTAAATTCATCTGGAAAAGTTTCCTGTTTACCACAGCACGCTATCTGCCATCACAGATGGCTATCACGCTATCTGTCATCACAACGCTATGAAAATTCATTTCATTCTCATTTTCTCCCCCCATGCACGTCGCCTGCACTGACTGTCAGCACAGTTAGTGCATTTATTCCCTCTTTCCTGTTTCACCCAATTAGTTCATACTGGTTGAACAATGCACCAAACATTATGAGCTCCCTATGGAATTTTACCACAGAAATTAAAATACTAATACCTGATGTCTTTCAGATAGAAGAAGCAAGAACATTCAAAAGCAATTCTGAATATTGGCTGTAAGATATGCAGGTGTAGCAGTTCAAGTCACCATGACATGGCACCAAGCTTTAGCCACCAACAGACAACACAAGCCACAGAAACTAGAAATAATTATCTTTGTAGAGTATGGATCGCTTAAAGCTGTGGAAACAATGAAGGACAATGCACAGAATGAATGCATGTACATCTACCTTATGTTGCTCAAGCTTCCTGTGTATTGTGTTTGCCGTTTCCTCATGAGCTTGCTGAACAGTTACTTCTTCCCTCAGAGCGGCCTCTGCCCTGTAGAGCCAAGCACCTATGGTACCCAAAGGTGCAGGAAGAGATTTATCAAGGTGTATGTGCCAGTCAAGCATCTAGAAAATAAAAGTAAAAGGACTGAAATTCCTCCCTTGCTAAGTAATACAAACAAGTACATTGATAAAAATCAGACTTTGCACTGTAAGATCAAACCCTCGTGTAACAGAGTATAACTGAGACATAAATCTAGGCATAATACTCCACATGAGTTTGGAAACCACAGCATTACCATAGGCAACAAAATCTCTATAAGAATTTGTTGATTTATGTATTTCCCTTTCTGAATGGTAATTGAGGTACAGAACAATCACAAACTGGAGCAACTGAGAAGCAAAATATCTGGAATTTCTTCAGTTAATAGGCACAGTAAGGGATGCAAGAACTTCTGCCAATGTTATTTAATTCATGCTCCTGCATAACATCTTCATATCTCTATTTTGAACATGCTTTATACATGTCAGGTTCAAATGAGTCTCAAAGGTCTGTGGAGGGGAGAATATAGCAGTAAAACACTGTGTCTTACTGGCAATGCAAGTTATGGGAGTGAAAGCATCATGAACATCATGTGAAAATTCCCGAATAATTTTAAACAGATCCTCTGTTAAATATATGACATTAAATATATATATATATATATATGCAGCATGCATATACATGAGTAATAATGTTTTAATAACTTTTTATTTGGGACAATCAGTATAACTTGCTTTGGATTTTTCATTCAGTTGTGCAAAATTCCAATCATAAATACTAACATTAACTTATTACTTTTACAAACAGGTCAAAACCAGAATTAAAACCTCATTTATTGGTAAAGTATTCAGTATTACACAGGAAGATTTTAGTGATATTAAAAAACATTATGTTAGAATTTCTCAAATAACTAGCAATTCACATTAGAACACCAGGTTTGGAAGGGGCATTGTGTATGCTTTTCTTTCTATCAACAGTGTTTTGAACTTGGCTGAGCACTGTTATCACTCTTTCAAATAAAGGGAAATCTCAGAGTATAGTCCTTTTCTTAAAGTTCATATTCTATCTCTGAGCAATATTAAAGATGATAGTGCAGCAATTATTCTCAAGAGAAATGCAAAATAATTCAGCCATGCCAGAAATTTGGTCCACTTTTAGGTTCCTAATGCCTAATAAAATCAGTAGCAAACAGGTGTTTAAATGATTTTAAATTCCACCTGTCATTTAATAAAAAACCACATAGCAAAATGATTTTCAGCTTACCCTGGAAGAAACTCTCTCCCATGCTTGCTTCACCACAGCTTGATCAAGTGATAATTTACCATCTTTCCTTACTGACTGGGTTGCAAGTTCAAACTGTTTCCTTTTGACGTCATATTGTACTCTGAAATGCTTAAATGACTGCACAAAGAGAAAGTCAAATCAACTGCAGTTCAGACAGAGTCAAGGAGTTAAATTCTTTAACATTTATGGAGTACCTTAACCTATGAAAAGTTTGTACTGATAGAAGTCCTAATCCTTCCCAAAGAGAAATAGCACTTAACTTCTACATTTACTTCTATATTTATTATTTATATATAGGTTATTGCCATATATAAATAAAAGGACTTTGGTTATCAGATGCCTGAACCATATATGAAATGAGATAATAATTGATCAGATAAAATAGCAACTGGATTTAATGCTACTTGGGACAGTGGCTGCATTTAGAGAACAGTCAAACTTCAGGAGAAAATTTAGACCATTTTGTATTTCTGATTTAGACATTAACTTTTGAGAGAGTGGATGAAAATGAAACTCTAAGCCCTGTCCTCTCCACCTGTCACCTCATCCAGCCTTCAGTCATACCTCCTATCTGAGCTAAATCATGCAGGATCTGGAAGGATGGCACAGAAACAAGCTCTCTTCTAACTAGGACAGTCCTTCTTCACACTGCTGGGAAAAGCTCTGTGTTAGGCAAACCATCTGTGCACTGTCCTACGTAGCAAAGCTGGAGCTGACATTATAATTCCTCCACCAATGACAGGCAAGACATTTTGTGTCCTTATTTTTTAAACAACATTACACTGACTCTCATATATACAGACTGCATAAAATACTGCAGTACCTGTTACACATAATAATGACAATAATTTAATATCATGCATAATTTCCCTGCTGCTTACCTGGTATTTCTCTTGTAAGCTTGTTTCTGCCACCTGTGCTCGGGCTATGTCTCTTTCGAATTGTTCTGCCCACACCTTTAGGTCTCTTAACACCAGTCTGTCTTCCTTCTATGATATAGTACAACCACACATTAAAAAAACCCATTGCAGCCTTTTAGTAGAGCTGTCAGATGTAGTCAAGAAATTATCATCTCTATGGCAAGTCAAGGCCATTAGTTGTAGTGAATGCAAAAGTGCCAAATTCTCTCATCATTTACCTTCTTACACTCTGAGTGAAAAGCACTTTCTCAGTATGAGAGAATTCAGCAACTAGACATGAGTCTTACAGTTGTGAAATCATGACAAACTGGAACATTGCAGTGTCAGAGATATTATTTGCAGATTTCACCTGATGTTAAATTAACACAAAGTTCTTTAAAGACATCTTAGAAGATATCCTAACTAATTCTAGTCTTCAACAGATTCGCAAAGTCAATTTTCAGTAAAAGTTAATTGAGCTGAGACAGGAGAGGATTTTTTATCTTTTACTACCATTTTATTAGCTGATCTGCTATTGCTGAAAAAAAAAGTTATTGTCTAATTGACTTCTGGGAAATCCTTAACATCAAGTTCCAAGTTCAGAAGTTAGCACAATATTTTGAATATTTTACCACAGAAAATGAAAAGAAGGAAAGAAAACCCAATTATATTCAGTTTCTCTTCCTTCAATGCCATTTTATGGCTTTGAATAAAGGCATATTTGTTTTACAGCTTTCCTTTAACATTTCAGTTTGTCATGGCACTGCAGCTTTGTAAGGCTGCAAAGTTCTCTGCAGAACTCGGTGACCTGGCAGTGGATAGAAGAATACTAACAGGAAGTCTCAGGTCTCTGAGCATGTTCTATGCAAAGGTTATCAAAACCCAGAAAGTATTCTGTGCACTGTGTAAGCAGGTTGGTCAAGTAGGATACAAGTGTCCATCTCAGATTTCCAAACAATGAACCAGTTGTTAATCAGAAGCTACTTTTTGAAACCAAAGAGGCCTTATTACTGTAAAATTTTTCAGAAACAAAAAAATTTGTCTATTACAGTGAACAAATGCAATATCTCATCATATAAGCTAACCACCTAAAATGAGTGATTACATTTCAAGCATTACATGAGAGAAGAAGAACACAGGATGAAAAAAGAGTAGTCACTACCTGCATTTGAGAAACAAAGTACTGTCTTTTAAGAAATGATCCTGACATGGGGAAGAAGCCAATTTATGGTTCCTTTCTTTGAAAGCTTTCTAAAATATGTAAAATATAACTTCCCTTATTAATTTTAAAAACATACAGCTATTGCTTCATTTCAGCCAAGGAAGGGACAGGTTCCACAGATAAGAAAGAAATCTTTGATGTATTTCTACTAACTCTTTTACTGAGCCTCTACCCAAAACAGTGGTAGTTGGTTGGACATAATTTTTACAACAGATTTGCAATTATCACAGTTATCTTGATAGCCAGGTAGTTTTAGTGAGGTTAACATGCTGTTAGAGCAGCTGTGCTGGAACAAAGCTCTCTGTAGCTCATGCTCCTGTCTTCTGACACACAAAGGCTGATATCTGAGAAACAGTATTTGACAGATACGACATTTCCCTGCTCCAGGTACCTGTAACACTGGGATTTCCTTGAGTCCACATGGTGTCCCAAGAAGCAAAAACTCCTAGTGCTTCCAAATTCTCAATTCATTTAAATATATAGAAGAAGAAGAAAATTTCTATTCTTCTGGTCTGTGTGTGGGAAAAAACCATCTAGATTCTTTGAGAAAACCAGCAAATTCATGACTATCCCCCTGTGAGGAAAGTCATAGAATCATTTAGGTTGGAAAGACCTCTAAGATCATCAAATCCAACCAAGTTGAATAGAAAAAGAGAGAATCTTAACTCATTCAGCCATGAACAAAAGAACTTTGGTATTAAATTCATTCTGTTCTTAAGAAGCTCTAACTTCAGTGAGACTACTGAGATTTCTATTAGTATTTAGCTGCCAGGTCCATAAAAGCAATACTAAACTATGCATCCTAACAGATTGAAAATCCTATAGCAATCTTATTGACTGAAACTTTCAGTAAGATATTCTTGAAGTCACGGAGAGAACAAGTGTGCCCCAATGTTCTGTATATAACTTCTAATTCAAACTATAAAATTCAGTTTCGCAAAACACTGTCTTATATTCCTCTGGGGCTCACACTCATATTACTCCTTAAATTAAGATTTGACAGAGCATCTATGTGCTTGAAACTGCTCATACAGTAATCTGAGTAAAGCAGGTATTTTGCAAGGTTCCTATCATCACAGCTTAAAAATTTGATAATGGTTAAAACCCGGTCTGACAAAATCTTTTTGAAATAGAGTATCTCTGGGATTAAAAATACCTCTATGGTACCTGAAGATAAAGAACGCAGGAACAGCCTTACCTCTCTTAAAGCACATACTATTTCTCTGATACTAAGTGAAAAGATTAGGTTAACAGGTGGCATTTAGACTTCCGTATTTTTAAAAACTATTTATTTAGGCAAAATTCTGATTACTTTGTTTAATTGCAAAAGATGTAGGTGCTTCAGTAACCACCTAACTGGGTGCTATAAAAGACATTGTGCAACAGTGCATGCTAAACGTTTTATTTATTTATTCATATGTTTTCACAGGTTTCCAGTTCAGTAGATCACTTATCATCTGCAAAATAGATTCTGTGGTCCTTAGTTGATACTAAAGCATTTTAAAGTCTCAGTTTGGGTAATCAACAGAAGAGATTCACTTTCTTAGACACCAAGGCACTTATCATCAACACCATGCAGATTTCATGAGCTATCATTCTTAAAACAAGACTTTCATTAGTGCCTAGTCATTCTCACTCTTAATAAAAAAAAATATCAAAAGGACATTCTCACAGATACGTAAACTATTTTCTAAAGTCTGCATGTCTGAAGTAGCATACAGATCAGAACATAAACCACCAAATGGAAGTCATCTAGAACAAATACAACTATTTGTGCTTTCTCCAGCATGAGGACTATTGATCTCTGATCCATTTATTTGAGTTACCTAAAATCCTGTGGTTCACTTGGTATGCTACTTTCAAGCAGCACTTTAAAATATTAATTTATCCTTACACAATTCCATGAATATTCACTGATTTGTAGAGATGAACAGAATTGGAGCACTGAACTGACAAGGAACATCAAAGAAGGTATTTACAGAAAAGTGTTTATGAGTTCCAATATGATAAGGGGGCATATTTTAAATTTGCAAAGAAACTTTTCAGCCCAGACTCAAAATCAAAACATTATTTTATTAACTGATATGTCAGAGTTAATTTGAAAATTACATAATACAGAATACTTCAGGGTTTGAAGAGCTAAAAATATAATGAGAATCTTAATCATGCACTGGAAAAGGAGTATTTTGTTTAGTTCTCTAATATGTAATTACAAACTAGGCGAACTGTTCAAATTCTCAGGCACAGACAGTATAGAACTTTCAAATATTACCTTTTAAATCCAAAAAAGTTAAGTCACCAGTTTTGCAGGGACATTGAACTATTGTACTGCATATGTACTGAGAAAACAAAGTCCCTTCAAAAAAGTTTATGCATAAATTCAACTGCTTATGCTGTTCCTCTTGAAAACTCTAGCTGATATATATGTATATGTATATATGTATATATGTGTATATGTATATGTATATGTATGTATGTATGTATATAGATATGTGAAGATATATATATTTATGTAAATGTTACTGGAGATATATATATATATGTTACTAAAACTCACTCCCTGACAGCAGTATCACAGACAGGGTGAATGCTGAGCCAGGCATCACCGTCAGGGATGAGCTATTAATGACTATCTGCAGAAGTAGACTAAATCCCTGGAAAAGCTCAGAAAGCTATTTTTGCAGCTGCTGCTCAGGAAATTCCTCTTACACTGGGGAACTCTGCTGGCATAAAAATGTCAGAGATGACAGGATTATCTTCTGAATTACTTACTCATCAGAGCATGAGAAGAGAAAGACTTTACATCAGAAATACTTTGAGGGTGTGAGCTTAAAGTATAGTTAAATTTATACCGTGATAAGGAAATCGGCAGAGCTTTTACCATTTCAAATCTCCTCTGGCTTAGGAAGCAATGCACTGGGGCTGTGTAAGGCTAAGGATGTATAAAGTCCCATTAAAGGTGCCCAAACTTGCTTGAATGGATTGAGAATATAGGAATAATTCTGCTATCAGTATAAATCTTTGCTTCAATACATCACCAGTTAGATATACACAATGTGAGAGGAAGATGAACCCTAGTCACTTAAAAATAACCTATTTTATATATTTATTTAGGAAAAAAAATACCAACCAAAAAAATCCCAAGAGTGTGGAATCTAGGCAATTAATTGGATTGAGTCAAACTATAAACACTATTGACTGACTGCAGTGACACCTGCTATTTATTTTGCAATATATTCACTTCTGCAGTCTTCCAGTTTCACCTCCAAATGCTGATTACATATACTCTGTGTTAGATTTCTGAACTTCTCTCAGTTAATACTAGAATATTAGAAGTATCTAAAAGTCTAGGATGGTTAAAAATGTATATTTTTAAAAATATCATCATTTAGACAAAAAAGGAGCAGCACATGTCATGCAATTACAGATGAATACATTCTCCTTCCAACCCACGGGCCATACACATAACTTACACAATCATACACTCTAGCATCTACTCTATAAACCTAAAGACATACAAAAATATCCATCTAAAATGAGATTAGATGTGTAGAAACATCGATCTATAATCTATTTGTTTCATGTTTATATCTATACTTAAGAAAACCAAAAGCATAGTCTGAGATTTAGTATAGGAAAGTTGACTTGCTTTTCTACAATATTTCTATTAAGGTATTTGCAAAATTAAGCATTAGGCTGTTAGGATAAGCTCATGTAAGAGAGTGGACCCAGATTGATCATGTTAATCTACTGCTTTTCTGGAAAGATTAACTTGAGGTTAGCAAACCAATGTACATTAAAAAAGCCCCCAAATCTAAAGGCAAATAAGTGCAGGATGAAAAAGATAACAACCATGAAAGGTCCAATTCAAGCAATTATTCTGAGCATATACCCTTACCTTAAATTTCATAAAAGAAATGACAAAAGTTGGGATATCTTGAAGTTCCTAGCAATATGAAACAAATGGGAAAACGAGAAGCAGGAAAAAAAAGAAGCAAAATAAAATAAAGTAAAGCAGGCAGAAAGTCCAGAGAGAACAGTAAGAGCCACATGTAGGAACACAAGATTTACTTAGAACTATTATCAAGTTCACGGGTCTGTACCATATCTAGTGTAGCAGTTTTATATTAGATCTGATTTCCAGATTGCTAGTCACTACCTGATTTAATTTATCTGACAAAATAATTACTTACCTTAGAGTAACTGTGTTTCTTTGAGATGTGTTGACTACACAAGTTCAGGCATGTTCATAGCTGGTCCATGAATGAGATATTAGATCCTTTTTAATTCTGGAAATGCACATGCAAATAGCTGTTCCCTCTGACCACAAATAATGGATAAGCTTCAACCATTATTTCACTTCTTACAAAACAAATTCTTTATAAATAGAGCATTGAATCAGGAGGGAAGATGAACAGGAATTTGTGTGGACAACACATCTTGAGGAAACACAGTGGAAGCTGAGCTGGCTGGAGGGTGGGGTAAGAGAGTTAAAAATCTCCTCCTGCCCTCCCTCTCTGTACCAAAATTCACCCAGACAATGTCCAGTCTGAAGCAGGATTTTTCTAACTAAATGTAGGCATCTGCAACTGAGATAGTCCCTTTTCAGTTCTTTAGGTAGGATAGATAAAACCAGTTGTATCTAGCACCTTCTGTCCAACTTATTCACAGCAGGCACTTAACACACCAGGTAAAATATATCCTTAAACATGAAATTAGGATTACTCCAAGAGTTCAGGGGAAAGGAGTCTTGCAAGGTTATCTCTCCCAGGTACCTGGATTGTGTGTAAATATTTTAGACTATACTTCAGAAGAAAGACAAAAAGGCTAAAAATAGGGGGATTATACTGGTCACTAAAACAAAAAACTTTTTAATCAACTGCCAAAAAAATTTTATCTATCATTACCTAAGGGATGGATTAATCTGACTCTGTTTTATCTCTGCTGAAATGCTCTGCAACATGGGCTTCCAGAAGATAGTTTGTTTAGGACACCGTCTTAAGAAAGATGCCATCTGGGAAAGTGCCTATCTCTTGCTGACTACAGGTGGAGTGTTGTAAGCTTTAAGATTTTAAAGGTGAATCCTGTCCTAAGCAACTAAACTATCCAAATAATGTAAAGATGGACATGGATACTCCAGACAGTAAAAAGGAATATAGTTCTTCCTCCAGGAAGCAAAGAATGATGCATTAGAAATTCAGTGCAATGTCAAATTCTTACTTTCTTCTCAAAGTCTGAGCGTTAGTGGTTTCTGCAGTGGGATATGCAAGGGGTCAGCACTTCTACCAAAATTTATGTGGATTGCTAGTGGAGTATCTCAGTGATACATAAGAAGAGGAAGTGGTTCTGAAGTCAGTATGTGAGCATGTCAAATTGATTTGTGTTGTTCTGCTTCCTAGTACTTCACTTGGAATTCTGGATGCAACTCATTGGTTGCCCTTTCATAACTTGCATGCCAGCATCTCTGTGGGTACAACCAGAGACAGGCAGAGCATGGAACAGCTGAACCCTGCATTCTCCTGCATCATCTCTGCATAAAGCTCAGGGGAAGGTGGTGAGGTTGTTCCTCAAAACCCAATCCCAGCACAGGTAGAAGGCCTGGCCAAGGTTGCTGGCAGCAGGACCTGCCCTGTGTGCCACGGTATGGGGATGGCAGCACTGCCTTAACCTGAAAAGGCCCCAGCATGAGGCTTCAGTGCTCACTCAGTCCTCTTCATCAGCCTCACTGCTCAGTGGGATGCTGAGACACGGGCACAAGAATGTCCTCAGATTAATGCTGCAGGAAGGAAAATTACAAGTTCCAGTGGTCAGGCACTGGAATCAAACAGCACATCTACAGCTACCTTAGCCTCACACAGCCATGAGGAAGGAGACCCACTCATTTCAAAGCTCTTTTCTACCTGTGTAGGGAATGCAGAGAAACACAGATAAAAAATGCTTCTTCTTTCTCTCTTGCTGGGGCTGAGCAGATTGTCTCAGCAGTGCTTCCTGTGTTTGCCATGAAGAAAGCAAATCAGGAGTAGGAAGTGAGTCATGGTAACTTGGCATCGCTGAGTATAATCATTCCAGTGCAAAGCCAATGCAAATGCACTAGAGCATACATAAATCAAATTCCAAGGAAAAAACATGACTGAAAACAATTCCTTAGAGCAAACAGTTAAACATCAGTGTGAAATAGAAAGGAACACGTGTCAAAATTGTAAATGCCTCTCAAGCATAAAAGCCCAAAGACTGTAGCTAAGCAATATCTTGGACCATTCTTGTTCTTAACCAGAAACCCAGTGTGACAGAAACATAAATGACACATTGCTTCAGGTAAAAAATTATTGCAATCTCATTGGTGTAATGCTTAAAAACCTGTTAAGGAACTTTAGGATCCATTGGTTTGCTACTATCTACAATAATTGTGTTGTTTTTTGCTCCTACTACACCTGAAAATAGGAAAATATCTTCAGGGTCACCATTTTATTTTCTCCACCTGCTAAACATCTCCAACATTTGTTCCTTTACACTCAGCTAATCTTTTCCAGTTTTCTTATTGTGCTTGTTTGTCACTTGAACTGCTCACCAAAAGGAAATGCAATAAACTATAAGAAAGTTATAAAATGTATTTATAAAGTCCCCCTTTGTTATAAACTGTTTCTTATAGTTATGCAAGAGAAACTTACATCATTCTCTGGCACATCAGTCACTGTATGATGAGGATCAGGATAGTACTTCAAAAACTGGGCTACATAGGTCATGACAGACTTTTCATCTGGCTTTTCAACATCCACATCTAGACAAGTATAAAACATAGAAAACTAAATTTTTAGCTGAATGGCATAAAATGCTGCTTAAATGTCTAAATACTATAAATTAGCACATCTGGCGTCAGCCATGCTTTCATATTTTTTCAACTATGCATTAGGTACCTTCTGGATCAAGGAGCCTTGGAATTCCTAGTTCTGCTTCTGCAATTGTGAAGGCTTCTTCCAGGTTTTCTCTATTTGACCTTCCCCTCACTTTCTCCATGTCCACTAAATCTGGGCGGATAGCATGAATAACAGAATGAAATGCAACACCACTCCTCCAACTTTGTCCAAAATCTTTGATTTCAATTCCAACTTGCCTAAAGAATATGAAAGGGAAAAAAGTTACTAATAACATCAAGACTACATGAAATAGATGGGGGGAAGACATGAATGCTCCACCCAGTGGTTACCCATCCATTAAACCTAAACCACTTTTTCCTATAATGCTAAAGCAGGTCAACTACAGCTCCATCCATCCACAGCATAAATTCATTTCTGCCTATGAAGATCCAAGTGGTTTTTATCATAGACATGTATTTGTCTCCAGTGGGCTTGCTAGTGGCAATAAGCCACGAAGCAATGAGCAATGAAATGCACCAAAGTTCTCAAAGTTCTTGTATGACATCCACAGAGTCTGTGGATGTACACACTAGCATTAACTATTCTCTCCCTCCCTATAAAAATCACACCATTAAAACTGCTGCAGTTCAATTAGGTACATCAGTATCATACAAAAAAAATACCGAAAAACCTGCACTAACCTGTTATTCTTCAAAATGATAGCATGAACAGTGAGATCACTGCTGTTTAGGGGAAACTATAACACACAAATTTCTCTATGTTCTTACCAAAAGCATGAATGATACTATAATTTCATATACCCAGAACAATTAATTTGTCCACTAAAAAATAAACACAAATGATCCAGAAATAGCAATATACAATAAGAAAGTAATCAGAACTGAATCACACTTCTGAATCATTGCTTCTTTTACCAGTAATTCTGAAAGGTAGGGTGGTCCACAGACAGCGAGACTGTTTTTAAATTTGTCTGAGCAAGCAAGCATCCTTTCAGGACACTAAGACACTGAGGTAGTCTTGCCACTGGGAGGTTCAAGCAACAGTAACTGAGTGAAGCTGCATTTAAATCTCACTGCAATCAGTGAAACACTTTCACTGACTCTAAGGAAGTAGCCCTTGCAAATTATAGCGTGAAGCAGACCTAGGTGAAGTGTACCACTACGTATCACTAGGCTTCTTTCAACACACTTTATCTATTCTTCCCAATAAAAATGACAGTTTAATTTATTAATCTATTTGCATTTTGTTTGTTTGCATATCTGGAAATAGAAGCTGATCACTTTCCGTTGCCGGTATCTTACCAACAACAGTGCAAAGGAAGAAACTCAAACTAGACTGCACTGCACTATAAATTACTATATTCTACTTATGGATAATGTCTGAATCTTTGCAATTACATTTATTTTCTCTGAGGCACCATTCAACAACTGACCACTTCCCCTCCACTTTGTACAACTGATGTCCTCAAATAGCAGTGATTCTTTAATTTGAGCAAATAAATCCATGCAATTTTACACCTCTCATTTGTATTTTCTGATTTTGGAAGCTCTCAAACTACTATAATATCTTTGATCTAATTTATGGGGGAGGGGGTTTAATGCCTTTTTGAAAGGTTAAATAGCATGGGATAATCTTACAGAATAAAGGAGAAAATTCTTAAGTTAACAAGACATAGCAAGAAATAACTTCGATTAAGAAGAATGAAGATTCAGGGCAACTTGTGTAATAATATTTCCATTGTATCCAAGAACTGCAGAAGGATATACATAACTTTTCATCACTTGCCTTTCAACAGCAAGTGCCAGAATTTAGTGTTCCTACAAGCTTTCACTGAGGAATGCTTAATCAGTGTGGTACTGGCAGTGTCACATCAAGTGTTTTGGCAGCGGCACTAATGCACTGTCATTCAGACATCTAATTCCCCTTTCAGCTCCTCATTCTGTCAGAGATAATCCCATTCATTAGTCAGAAACTATAAAATATGATTGCATGCAAAATTAATGTAAATCACTACTTATTACTTGACTGTTGTATGGTGCAGCCTCAGTTGTCAAAAGGAATATGGTGAGGGGCTATATAATTATATACATTGGAAGGTACTATATAAATACAGAGCAAAAGGATGATCCCTAACTGAGAGAGCTCATAATCTGAAGAAAAAGCTTGCACTTAAAATATAAAATGAGTTCATCTGTAGGTTACTCACTTTGCTGCTGTGTACTGTAACCATTTTAACAAAGCCTTCCTGGCGCTTCCTTGGACCTTGGTTACCACCTTCCGTTTGCTTGGGGGACTTGCAGTTTCTGAGCTGACAACACTTTCCACAGAAGAAGCACTGCTAGACAAGGGCTGCAGCTGTGGGAGGTTGCTGGTAAGCTCTTCAATCTGCAGGGAAAAAAATGTTAATGGACTCCTTGTAGATAATCTTCTTAATTCACAACAGTTTCTTTAATAATTTCCCAATACAACTGTCCAAAATAAATTAGGGCAGAAGCTATGATTAACTGTGTTTTATTTAAATATACATTAAAGGAGCTTTAAAAACACTAATATATGTCCCCACATGATGGTCTTAAATTCAGAAGCACTAGGCACCTAAAAATCATTGACTTGACACTCTACAGTTCGAACAATATGCAAGTGTGTCATGTTATCTATTATGACAGATTATCACCAAAATAGGAGACAATGGCTTACATGCAGTTTGAGTTCAGATTACAAAATAATCCATTAATTTCAGAGGAGGCTCATTCAATTAAAGAATGGCAGTGACCTCAGTGATCTCATCTGGAGAGTTTTTTACTTCCTGTTGTACTGTTCTGGCACAAATTCAATTGTGTTTTTGCTTAGAGGTACCTTGTGAAGAAATCACGGATGTACTGCAGGCAAAGTGCATTAATAGTGCTTGTTGAGGGTGTAGGACAGTAATTACGCCTTTCATCAAATGAAAATCATTAACTTGATTATTTTAAGAACATTAATTTGACTAATAATTTGGTTCTTAGACATGACAAAGCTATATCCAGATGATATTGCAAGATTTTTTATGCTGTCCTTCTAAAATCCAAAGTTTTGTCACATTGCAAGATGAGTTTGCCAGAATGAGAACCACAGCTCTCATACATTTCTGCTCTCAATCATGTTAAAATTATGTATCTGCCTGTGACGACTATAGAAAAGGTCAAAAAATGATGAACTAAAACTGATGCAGAGAACTAGAGTTTCAGTAATTCTGAGAAGCATCATTTTCTCAGTTCATCTCAATGAGCTATAAATTAAAATTTTAATATCATTCTGATTAACTTTTATTCTGACGAATTCTGATGATGAATTGAGGCATCACAGTGGTTGGTGCTGAGGAGAACAGCACCCCTGAGACATCACAAGGGAGCCAAAGAACTCCATAAAGAAGAGCAATAAAATTAGTTGTTATTTTAAGTGTTGAACAGTGACTCACTTTGTTAACTCATACAGTCAGGATTTAGAAGCCAGTTTTTCCTCCCACCTAACTTCAACAGAATGCAAGTGCTCTCTCCTCTACAAATTCAACCCTTTCTCAATCTACATCATTCACAGCTAAATTATATCCTTGCAAATGTCTGCATCCTCCAGTGAAATCACCAGTGAATCATGTTTACACATATGGTTTGAGAATAATTACTGACTGACATCCAGTGCACGGGAGTTAAACGTACAGCACGGTCACCACTGTGGTTGCTAAAGATACTTGTAACAAGAATCCACAATTCTATTATTTTCCACTTTTACTACGTTGTATTCTTTAGAGAAAGCTGAAGAATATGTTTCAGTGATGGAGAAACTCCATTCTAGGCAAAGACCAATTTACTCCTCAGAAAAGTATCTAATTTTACTCAGAGTGAAGCATCCCTACCATCAACTGTTGCTTTATTCAGGAATTACAAAGTGACTTAGCTACAGTGGAAGACTGGAACTGCACCAGTTCATATAAAGTGATGATCTGAACCTTCGTTTGAGCAAGTGACTCAGAAGTATAAAAAATGTAGTACCTGAAAATATAAAATTATGGTCCACACCAAGCCAAGCACAATAGATGGCCTGCCATCAGCAATATCAGTTGAGTTTATGTTGACAAGCTTAATCTATATAGAAAAGAAAACATGTGTTACTATGACACACAAATAGCAATTATGAAATGCATTTCAAATAGGTTTTATATTTGAAATGCATTTCTTCACTCAAACAAGTTTCTCAATTAAAAAAACCCAAACACTGAATAGTGCAATTTCACATTTAGGCAAGTATAATCTCACATTTAGAAAAGCTTTGCAAGTAATGGAAAACTTTTAAGACCAATCCATGCTATTATTTGTAGAAAAACTAATTTCAAGCAGAAAGAAAAATAAAAATTAGATAGAAACACTGTACAAACCGGAGATCCTCTGTATACGGACTAGCGTGAAAAGCAAAAGGAAAATATGATACAAAAATAAATTTTAAATTATTAATTTTTAGGTAAATGCATTACTCTAATTTTATAATGCAAAGAAAGCACATTTTTGGCACACCTTGCAATAAAATTTAATCAAGGGAGCAAATGAAACACTCTGAAACAGATTTTAAATTATGCAGGGGTTTCTTGATATAGTTCTAACCCATGTGTAACGAAAAGAGAAAAGTGAGTTTAAAAATAAAAATATAAAAAGGAAAGGGGTGGAAAAAGCATAAAAGAAAGAAAAGGGAAAAAAGAATGCCACAGTTCTCCTGCAAAGAGCATTTTATTGTAAAGGATATCACAACCACTGATTAAGGCCCCTTTGCAAGACAAGCCTAACAATAGCTCTTTTAAAAATAGAGTGGGAAAAAATTAGTTGTCCAAGGTCAAATTAGGTTTTTCAACAGAAATGGGAACAGATTTCATTACTACTAACTCTCAACTGCTAATCTATAATATGAATAAAATATCACCCCAAAATAAGTTCATAAGATAGAAGGAAATAAAGAGAGGAATATATGATAAAGAAACCAACATCTAGATAATGCTCAAGGAAACGAAATAAAACAAGTAGTACTGGAAAACCAGCAACTATGTTAGTATTAATTTCTTCGGCAAAACTCAGAGTCAGACATCAATCATGATAAAAATATGAATGACTGCTAAAGTGCCCATGCACTACAAGCTTGTTCAAGGACAAAGGTTGTGGAAAAACCTTGATGAACAGTCTAAAGAAAAGCTGGAGAATAACTTCAAGTGACCGCATTTGTCTCCCCAAAACAGAGAAAAAACTGCATTTCTCTGAATCAGCAACTGGAAAACTACTAGACAATGTCAAGAGCAAACAAAACATTGTTCTCCAGACCTCTAAGTTTTTTCAGAATTAAATCTGCATAGGCTGCTTTGGAAGAGGCAGAGCTGAAGTCTCCACAGGTTACATTTTCAGTCCTCTCCACCAAGGTACCAACAAAATTCTAGGAAAATTGACATTACTAGTTTCTCCACCATTCAACAAGGAAAATTTTCTATTCCCTATCTTAAAAAAATATACATTCTCTCAGCAGAACCAATTCCAACAAAAGCGTTTCTTTTTCTAGAAAGTGAGGTTATTTTAGTATCTATTTCAAATCAAAAGGTTTACAGGGACTCAGCTAATACTTCTGATTAGGCTACTGTTCACAGAAGCATAGCCTATCTAGTGTAGTTATTGAGTTACCTTTATCTTATATACCATTAAGATGGATCTAAAACTAAAAATAAACTTTTCAGAACCATGAGAAATCCAATTTTGTCCAGAATAGTATCTGTTAATTGAAAGCTGCAGTTTGTAGTGCAACAGGAGTATTAGCACAAGTCTCTTTGGACAGTGAAAATAATAAGTTGATTAAATGTGTTACAAGGTTTTTTTACGGGAGAGCCCATGGAGGAAGGAGATCCTGTCTGCATTTGTTGCCATTTGAGTACAGCCCAGGGATGGCATTCAGCTGGTGAAGAAGCATTGATTGTCTGAACAGTTTCCCCAGCTCCTCTGGGAGGAGAAGGGTGACAGACTGGATGGATGCATCCTTTAGGTTAGATTCAGCTTATAGAACACTGTTGTTGACCACCCTGATACACCTGACACCCTGCGTATTTCCAACTCCCTGTAGAAGAAAATCTGGGATATTAATACAACCTACTTACAAAGAAACTAAGACAAGTCTGGACAAAAATCCTGAGATATCAGAAGGAAAAACGCAGCACTCTGGCAATCTCTTGATCCTTAGCAGGGTCAGTTTCCCAGCTGCACTGCTACAGTATTTCTGGGATCTAAGATGGGCCACTCACCACGCTGTGACCTGTAAACTGGGGAAGTGTGGGTGCTTTTCTCTTCGCCCCAGCCTTGTCTTAGGTTACAGAGGTCTTGCCAGGGAACAGCTCTGTCTTCACCTGAGCTTCCTCCTTCAGGCTCCGTATGATATAGTTTGTATCAACAAACTATACTTCCTCAAAGAGAGAAATTGTGAGCTAAAGTGGAATTTTGCTCCAGGAATATATCTGTCTTTGCTTTGGTTATACATTTTCAATTTCAAAAAGCTCTCTTTTAGATTTATTTTTATGGGCATCTGCTAAGATTGTTTCCCATATAATACAAGTGCAATCTGGTCTAGATGTTAGAGAGTCAAGGAGAGGGAAAGATTGCCAAAATCCGACAACTCCCAGTGTACAGCATTGTGGAGACATAAAACTCATCAGGTGTAACATTTGCACTGAGAAAAATTGAACTAAAATGCAGAAATTAGGGGAACAAAATACCTATAATCTAATGAAAAAAATCCAGATCTGAGTCATTACAGTACAGAGAGAAGTTAGGAAAAAAGGGTAAAAATACATTGCTTTTATATGATATTCATAGCTAGATCAAATGAGTTTTTAAGTTTTCTTCTTTTGTTCAATTTATAAACTTTTTTTTTCTTTTCTAAAACAGCCACAGCACTGACTGGACCAGAATAAATCCAGGAATTAGTCTGAAGTTCTGGCAAACTAATACGGGGTCACATTGCCCTAAATTTTCGTATCTATAATTTCAGGGAGTAGATTTTTGCATGCAAAAGCTATTGAAGACTAGAAATCTATTTTTTAATTATAAATTAATGTCTCTCCGGAACTAAAGTTCATTCTTTGCTGAGAAAAGCAACAGGGAAGTAGAGATCATGAGGAGCTAAAGAGCACATTAAAAAAAAAAAAAAAA
>VZRV01004813.1:632616-674851 GCA_013398115.1 Falcunculus frontatus | reverse complement strand
CTTTTAATTAAAAAAAAAAAAAAAAAAAAAAAGACAAGTTTCACCCTATGCATTGCCACATATTAGTGTTGGATTTTATCATTTTTACTTTAAAGCAACTTTCAGGTACTGTGTAGAAACTGAACACTGCATACATAGCTGAAATTTTGGAGAATAAAAACAGATGGGTGGATACAGATCATATCCTTATGGAGACAAAAAAAAAGTAAAAGCAGGGCTAAGTGCTACCATACCTACCCGTCTACCTTCTAGAAACTTAAGAGCTGTGCCAATGTTGGCAACCCAGTGAATTCTCTTCAGCTGACGTCCCTGCTCACAAGGCTTAAAGAGAAAGAACAGATTAAATTTCAATTAGATTTATGTCACTTTGCTTCAAAAAATGAAGTTCCAGATTATTGTCAACGCCTATTTAAAAATGCTCCTTGGAACAGTTAAATTGTTGAATTGCATCTTTGCATAAAGATCACAGGGAGGACTGACAGATACAGGGGACACAAGTGCGATAATTCCATTATAAAAAAGTCACATATGTCTTAAAAATCTCAGGATGCAAGCTGTTGGCTTCAGTCCATAAATATCATTAAATCAGAGAACCGTTTTTCTTATGTAAAATAACTATTTCTGTACACATGCAAACACATACGTGTATATATATGTGTGTATATATATATATATATATATGCATTTGAGAGAAGACAACATTCTCTCAGTGAAATATTTTTGCCTGCAATGTATAAGTCAAAGTGGTTGTTATTTTTAAAAATCAGTCTGAAGACATTTTACCTGATAATTTTCATCCCATCTCTCTAATAACTTATTGGCAATTAAAACCTCAGCTAAATTCCCATTGAACAATGAATTTCGCTGAACTTCAGACACGTAGGCTAAAAAAAGACAATTCTTTCAATTCAATCAAGAACATATGCTAGGTTTCTAATACTCTACAGTGGAATCAAATTCCCCATGGAATTTCATATTGTAATGCAAATGCACAACAATTATAATTTAAACTCCCATTCACAATGTTACAAATGGATTTAACAAAGGCCTACTATAAATTCTGAATCCCTCCTGCAGTTACTACAGGATATCATATGCTGGTATACATAACCTTTAAGTTCACCAGACACTATTATAGTTTTGGAATATCTCTAGTCTTTCCCTAATTAATATAGGCAGGATACAATCCAGCGAATTTCACTGTAACAGGTGCCGTCATTAAAATTCCTTCCCTGTTTTACTACTTCGGGTTTGCCACAAGAGGGAGGCTTTCTGTCTTAGACTATCAGAAACTGAAATGGATATATTTCAATGGAGCAGAAACACACCAGCAAGTACAGCTTTATCCCATTTCATAGTAAAATTGCTTTTGCAGTTTGGTTTACTACCTAATTTTGGTTTACTGCCTAATTTTACTACCTGCGATCAAAACAGAGGTGAAATATGAAAAGGAGAGCACTTGCAAACTGCCTGAATGCGAGGGAGTTGTAACACCTGAGCCCTCGAGCCAGCTGAGCGACAGAGAGTTGCACTGCTCCTTCAGATGCTGCCACCTGATCTGCGAGCTGTTTGGGGAAAAGTCAGAGCCCTTGGCCTAAAATCCTTCCGTTTTTCTTCTCCATGCACAAAACCAGCCTGCCTCCCAAGAGACAGCCTATTTGCTGTGTGCACACCGTCCCCTCTGTACATAACTTGGCTGTGAAAAAGCCGTTTGGCACCATTTAAGGATCTTTACAGTAGCAGAGCAGCTGTCAAGGCAAATGGATATAAGCCCTCATGAAATTTGAGGAGCTTGTATGAGATTTTTTGAGGCAAAGCCGTAAATTTAACAAGAAATTACTCATTTTTTCAAAATGTATAGAAATAACTTGCAGTTTAGACCTTGATTGTGTCATAGCAGCAAAGCCCAGATGAACTGCGAAGACTAATACAAATAAGAAATTTTTATAAGCTACATGGGAAAATTAATAAAAAATGCATACAATCAAGCATGCCTGCAATAATCTGTAATAATGCTTTATAATGAGATAATCCACTCAGCGAAAAACTTATTTTCCTATGTAGGACCAAGTTTTTTTTCAGTATTGAACTATAGAAACTTATTAGAAAATTGTATCCCACAGACGTTATGCAACTATCTTGTATATTTTGAAGGAAGAAAGTTCTTACCAGCTTCTGCCCTGAAAGAACCTCCAAAAGGGCGATTAGCATTACCCCATCTTTGATATCTTCAAACAGGTCATTCACCAGCATGGGAGGATTGCGCTGAAAAGGGAGAAAGTTTCAGATATTATAAAGGCTCACCAGTATTACATCCTAACTCTATTCCTTTTGAATAGAAACCCAAGGAGAGTGGCTGGTCCCCTTCACTGTGTTTTATAATGTTTAATATCAACATATCCTTTAACCACTGCTTTGCCACCACACTGTAACACTTTGAGGATTTCTGCCACTGATGATACAAGGAAAAAACCTCCTCGTCCCTGAAACAAGCAGAGAAACACACCAACAGCTGCCTCTGGTTCTATAAAATTGGCACAACTTACGGACGTACTATTACAGTCATATTTCAATCCATCAGATTATTTTCCCTAGTGTTAAGTATTCCACAGAAATTTCACTCTCTCAGTCAGAGCAATAGGAGGAGGTGTATGAAGGGAAGATCCCTAGAGTGGTGTAGCAGGTTGAGCGATGCTGCCACTTTCTCACAGCTGACAGTTCTTACACTGAGTTGCTGTATTTTCTTTCCTCTTCTCCAGCCTTGCAGGCTTCCGGTGCTGTCAGCATTATGTCAGCTCCTACTCAAGACAAATTGCTAACCAAATGTCTTTACATTCACAAGAAAAATAATGACAATACTCACATATATGTAAACAGGGGATCTTTCAGAAATTTTAAATAACGAGGTCACATAATAAAACTCTGTATTCTTAAATGCACCCCAGTTTGTAGAACTACTGCACTCAGCTTGTCAGTAGTTTAATGATCACAAAATGACTCTCAAAAACAAAAAGTTTAAACTCGGTCCAGCTGACAAATAGAATTAGCATCCTCCAGCTTCCATCAGCTGGTGAGAATTCATGTACCTTATGACGATGAAAATAAAAATGATGATGATAATAATGATGATGATGATGATGATAATAATAATAATAATAATACCTGCTAATTCACTAAAATTTCAATGAGACTACAAAATTCTTGAAACTACTTTAGGTTTAATAATTTACTTTTGGGGTACTTGTTTAAAAAAGTGCTTGCACAACAACTTACCTATTACTTTTTTGTGTAGAAATAGAGATTTGAAAAAATGACTCTAACAAATGAATCATTGCTCTTGAGAAAGGAAAAATGCAACAACAAATCAGGAGAAAGCAAAAGATTCTGGCTCCCCAAATCAAAAAATAATGTTCAGCTTAGATAAACTAGTATTTCAAAGAAACATAATTTCGGCATAAAGTGAAAAAAGAACTCCTCTGCTGGAAGCAGACTTCATCTGAGATTTGACATGGTCTAATAGTCACACTAATAGAAGAGCCTATTTTCTCATGTATATAAAATAAAGCAGCACTACAACTCATTATGAGGGTATACTTAGTCATAGTTCTTTTTTATTTCCTAGCAATGCAATAGATAAAGTTCTTCCTTGGACCATATTCTTCCTTAATATAACACCAAAGAAGTCAATGGAGCAAGTGGGTCACTGGAGATTAATTTGTCCCAGTCTTGCATCACAGGCAGTTGACATAAATGCAATTAATTTTCCTCACCTTCTATGTTATCATTTCCTGTTTGAAGCTTGGAGCAGCTTTGGTTTTATCAGTATTACCACATGACAAAACACTGAGGAATTATGTGCTAAAATAATTTAGCCATTAAGACAAGAGGATTATAGCAACTGCCAATCTAATCCAACAGGAGGCGAAGGCCTGAAAAAATCTCACTACCTATGCCAAATGCCCCAGCAGTGAGGTTTGTCTCTTGAAATTGACTCTACAGCAATGAAGAGAGGTGGGTTTCTTATAGGGAGCAATTTAGGATACATTTAGATTGAAGGGTAAGTGAGATTTACAGTACCCCGTAACTCTGGTGCCCATAATGTGCTTGTCAGACAACCTGTTTGAGCATAACACAGCTCCCTTCTAGGTTGTGTGCTGTGGTATCCTTACTCACAAATCAAGGTAGAGGTCAGAATTCGTCTCCTCCCAACATGAAGCCAAAAGTCATCTCGAACTCATCTGCAAAGCAAGTCTGGGAAGCACTTCTGGTTTCCCCAGTACACAGCTTCACACTGTAGTTAAAACCTCTGATCACCCACGCCAAACTCTTGCTCTGAACCACCCTCCAGTGGTATTGACAGAAGCTACAAAAAATAGATTTATGCCCCAACTGAGGCTTGGTGCTATGGTAAGGTAGTGAAAGTATCTCAAGCGAATTAAAGTCTACAGTACTTTCTACTTGAATCAAACATTGGTTTGGGGAAAAACAGGGGAAGAGAAAGCACTGAAAAAGGTGAGAAGCAGCAAAGAAACCATCAAGCAGCAAAGCTGGTAAGATCTGCTGCTCTGAAGTGTGAGAAGCACAACAATTGTCCTTTAACTCAGCGGGCTGAAATGTACTTTTAGTCGCTGGAAGGTGGCATAATTACAAACACTGCCAGGGTTTAGCAGCACACGCCATGGATCTTACAACCAATGAAACAGGAACAGAAGGCAGATGCAATGCCCATGTCACAAGATCTCCTGTAGAAGACCCCTTTAATATGGAAAGTTATTTAATTATATAGATTGCCAAGACCGTTCTCAGTAATTCACTATATAATATAATGTTTTACACTACCCTGAAGATGTTAACACCTAATTACAAGGAGGTTACACTCTCATTGTGTTCCGTAAAGTATCTTTTCTTTTTTTTTTTAACTACTTTGGGCATGTGAGCACAGAATTTACTTTCTCCTTCTTCTTCTTCTCATTACTACTATTATTATTATTATTATTATTAATACTACTATTATTATTATTATTATTTCAGTCACTCAGAAATATGGAATGAGTTATATTTCTAGTGGCATATATAGAAAGATAGACTCCTCTTTTACACAAGCATAGATATCAATCTTATTCCCTGTGGTGATACATACACTAGCTGATACTGAGAAGTTCACACATGCTTATTTATTGTATATGAACTACTTAAATGTTTTTCTAGTAGATCCTCCACTGAGATTAACACATCTTCTGTTGGAATGGGTAAATATCTACTCCCTGGATGTATATATAATGTCAAATGAAGTGAAAGATGAAGGTGAACACTGATTGCCTATTAGCCTCCAGAGAAGAAAGGTTTGGAGGTTTTTTTAAGCTATATTCAGTTAGAAAGTATTGAAAACTTTTTATTTTAGTGACTCAGACTTAACAACTATTCACTTAGTTGCCTTAATGCACTGCCAAAATACTAGCTATAAATCAGTAAAAGCAGGGGAAAAAACCTAACTTAAATTTTTGCAATTTTAAAATGTTGAATGTACTCCATATTTTGGCTTTTTGCACAATGCAATGTGCAAAAACTCAAAATGCAATCATCAATGCAATCAGCTGCAATGATCTTAATACACTCTATTTTGAATGTTGGAAAGCCTGTGCAAAGAATTATCCTGTAATACTGAAGAAAACCTGTCAATTATAAAATTCCTAAACAGAAATCTTTGGCAGAACTCAGAACATGCTTCAATGAATAAAGAGACATTAAATCTACAACTTGTCAGGTGGTCCACACTGTGATTTCAAGTGCCTCAGTATTTGATTAAACTCTTTTGCAAGCGTCTTCAAGAAAGAAAAACAGCAAAATAAGATTAATGATCTGCTACATACTGAATTGCATTAAATCTATTAAAGACTCATTTATTGCAGTTTATCCAATCACAGTAGTGCAGTTTTTAGTGACAATGATACTTAGGAACAGCCATGTCCCAAGGAGGGAATCACACTCAGTGCAAGTAAATTCATGTGACCTGCAGGAAGAAATATGAATTAAATGAGAACGAATCTTCAAGATTAATAAACCAGATTTTCATCATATTAAATATTAATTTAAATAACAGTATTTAGAACTGATCATAAGTGGGAATTGTGGAAGAAATGCTTTGCAAAAACTTGTTGTTCTTACAACTTGTCTAATTTGCTGTAGTTTCCAAGAAATATTCTGAATGACTTAGAGAACTGAACATTGGTACATATAGAAAAATATTTCACTGACAAGCCTCAAAAAAAGATTTTGAATAGACCTGCAATCTCCAGACGTTTCTCCTCCAACAAAGTAAAATAAGTTTTACAAAATCCAAACTTCAGATATGGAACAAACATATATGTGCTAAGCCTTACTCTTTTATTCCAGCACTTTTCCTTGCATTTAATTTCTCATTTGCATCTTTGCTACAGAAACCTTTTCCTCACACCCTGTACTTCTCTAATGAATAAATCATACTATACAAATAACAGCATCTGCATCGTAATGATTGCCAATGCAGACATTGAAAACTATTTTTGCTACATTAATTTTCAAATAATCTTTCAAAAACTGCTGAAAAGATGTATGAAAATCTATCCATGTGCACAAACAGGAACAAATCTGTGTAACTACTGAATTTGTCTCTGCAAGGAAATATGTATTAGAACAGCAAGGACAATGTGAAATTTTCATTACTCTGTAATAGCTGGACCACTCCTCTGCCACAATTTAATTCCTAAATCCATAAGCATGCAGGTTTTCATATTCCTTGTTGTTAGTGACTTTTTTTAATTACTAAAGCTGAGGGACCCAGCCCTAAGTTTTACATGATTAATTGCATCACACAAATTAATTTAGCATTCACTGTTTAACATTAGAGACTACATGCAATACTAGCTAACTCATATAGTACCTGTTGAAGCAGAAATCTACCAGTCAGATTTTCCTCATCATGCAGTCAAGGTGGACAGTAGCTTATTTTTTTTCCGTATCAGTGACTAAGATATTGGGAGCCTCTCTTTTCACATTTGAAAAAGACCAAAAGGATCAGACTCAGTTAAATGGTGAAAACTGATGAGGTTCATGAAAGACCAAGTTACATTTCAAGAATAAGCTAACATCATGGACATAACTGTGTGTGAGAGCTCTGTGTCTTGATATACCTGTTTCTTTTTCTTCCTTTCTTTGCTATAAAAGATATAATTTTGCAGTTTCAAAAGCTTTACCATGAGATTTAATGCCCAAGTTTAACTCAGCATTATATAAATATTGCATAAATAAAATTAAAAATGTTCATCCATTTTTAGTTTTATTTTTAATTGATATCTATCCTCTGCTTTTGTTTTTTTAATGTGTGCATCCTCTTAATGGAAATACAAAATTAATATTAATTTCTTTCAGTATTTGTTGTTCACTCTGTCAGTGAGTTTACAGCAATACTTTGGGGAGTAAAAATACTAAAATTATCTTTACACCTGGGAACAAAAACGTTACTTGATTGCGTTAAACCAATTTACAGTCTGTGTTTCAAAGCTTTGAAACTACTATTCCCCCAAACTTTCATAAAAGATGAAAAAGGCAATAAAAATCACATGCCTCTGCTGTTTAAGAAAGTGACACAGTTTTCATCTTCTTTACTCATCTAATCCCCTACCTCAAAAATTGGCATAGGTAATGAAATGAATAATATTTAAGCAATTGCTGTTCTGAATGCAAGTAATGCCTCCTTTTTGAAATATTTGGGGTAAATTTGTTCTGTATTTTAAATTAGACTTTGAAAAGATGCTTCAAAAGATAATTAGAAGCATACTCAAATTATGTCTATACTTAGAAGCTGAGATTGAGATGAGGAAGGACAGTTCTACAACCACAGAAAAATATGAATAAATTATATGGAATCAGAAAACTTCTTGTCCTGTTACACATGGGTATCTCATTTATCACTAGTAGAACTGCCCAGATGCACAAAAATTCAACAGGACGGGCAGAAGATAGATCACATTCATTTTGGAGACTGTGATCCAATTTCTGAAAGCGGCTGGCAGAGAAAACATATCATTTCCAGTTGATGAGTCTCACCAGATTACTCAGAATCACAGAGCAGAGACAGCTGGGGTTAGGGAGACAGCAGAGGGACAGATGCAGCCTCGTGCTACCAGCTCACCCAAAATGAAGCTGCATTACACCACCTGCTAGTTATCATACTTGCAAGTCTTCCTCTCTCATCACCCCCTCTAGGTGAGGGCTTGCACCAAGGCTGTTTTACCTCCACCTTTCTTTGAGTTGTCCCACAATCAGCTGATGCCAAATCCTTTACTTGTTTTCTGCTTGTGAAAGAATGTATCTTTGAAATAGGAAACGATTTTTAAAAGGTAGCATTCTATCATAAGAGTGTGAGAGAATAAAAAATTCACACCTGTCTCCTATTGCCTTCCATAAAATTCAATGCATAGAATCATAAAACCATCTAGGCTGGGAAATAGCTTTTAAATCAAGCCCAACCATTAACTGACATGTCCACCACTAAGCCATGTCCCTAAGTGCCACATCTGCACCTCTTTGAAATACCTCCAGGGATCAAGACTCAATCACTTTCATAGGAAGCCAATTCCAGTGCCTGACAAAGGCAAAGAAATTTCAGCAATAGTCTCATTTAATTTAACTGTTTTGCTCATTCTTATTTATTTGTATCCATATTTTCAAACCCATTCTTAACTTTACAGTTAAAAATCCAAAAATAATTGGTTTAATGTACTTGATAGCCTTAGTTATTGAATTAGTTTCTGTTTCAATTAGAGCATGACTTTTCCGATGAAAAACACACACTAAGATCTTAAAGATTAGCAGGGAAAAATCTTTTACTCATAGCAAACCCTGACAAACAATCACATCCTGCTTTATATTCCCAAGCGATGAATTGTTCTTGGTCCTACCTAAAATAATCAAATCACTTCTGTATTTCTATTTCTTTCAAATCATTACTCCTCACGATGTGAGGAACTGCTCCTTTTTAGATGCTCCTTTGCTCTACTCAAAGGAGGATGACATAAGGATGTATAAGGATGACAACTCTACCTTAGTAGAGTTTCCTTTCCTTTGCTACCGCTGAACTCATCTTTCAAACTGCTACAGTGAAACCCCATCAATCTTTGCTTAGAAAACAATAATTTCCCCTGCTTTTGAGGTTTCATAAAGTACTTTTTTTTCAAAAACCCTCCGATTCACTTATGATGAGACATTTCTTTAGATAGCCATGGAGTTAAGAGTTACAAATATCTTAATTATAGTTTTCAGTTTTCTCTAGTTTCCTTCTGTTACTTTTTCCATTAATAATTTTATGAGATTATCAAAAATGGCAATGAAAGTAAAGAAACTCAAAGTTTTCCAAGAATAGCCAAGAGATAGAGAGGCAATTTGAAGTGAAGTTACTGTTAATTTTGAACGCATATACTGAGTCAAACTCAGCACAGTTTTCCTGGATCAGTGGTGAGACACAAATGCAAAATTCAAATCACCTTCCCCCCAGCTACCCCTTTTTCCTCTGGCTTAGCTTCACTCCTTCACTCCCAGCTCCTTTACCCCACAGTGGTGCAGCATGTATTGCTATTTCTCTGCTGTAGGTTTGAGGCCAGAACTTCACAGTGTTCCTTGCTAGGTACCAGACTGGGAGATGCTCCACTTTTTATCGGGCCAAAGATGAGAGCAGAATGCAGACAAGGCTGCATAAAAGTGGGTCTCCTTCCAGGATTTTTCCTTATCCCATTTCAAAGGCTTACAGACAATGGAGATGTTACAGATCTCCAGTTTCTTTTGAAACAATCAAAACCACAACAACCTTTTACAAAGCTCGAATAGCCTAGATATTGAAACTTTGAGCTACAAGTCAGAACATGAGTGTAAAGGGAGTCCAGGGCACTTCAGAGACCCACTTGTATTTCCTACAGCTGTGATTAAGTCAGAAAACGTATTTCCACTTACATATTCCCAAAAACGTAACTAACAAAGTTTCAAAAGCTTAAGCTTTAAAAAAATTAAGAATTTGAACAGCATGGGTCACTTCTTCTGAGTTTAATTTCTATTAACAGCGCTTCTTCTTTGACAATGTAACAGTGGAGATGGGAAGCAGAGCCAGCTAATCTATACATCTGATTTAGGCAGTGAGGCAAACATGCTGACAGCCACCAATAAAAGTATCACAGAAACAACTTTCCTGCTAAAGTGTGAAATAACACAAACCAGTTAATACAAGTAACTAAACGGTACTTCAGGTAGCTAAAAGTCAGGGCTGTGGCTGTGTAACTGCCTGGTTTGAATGTATTTGATCACTTTACAGTATCAGACCCATTCAAGAACTACACACCCAGATCAGGCAAGTCAAAAGGTTCATCTGAGTCCTCCCAGCCCAAAGGGACTAGCACAGCAGGAAACATTCCCAAATCCCAATCCAGAGCAAGATCTCTCAATGCAGCTGCCACCACAACTTTCTCTCCCCAAGGATTAGTCTGTAGACTAGGAAATTGTCATGATGTTCACACACACACAATCATAACACCTAACAATATGATATTGATAACCTACCTAATAGTTCCATGTGTCCATAATTATTAGATTATTATTAATGACACAATACAATCAATAAATAGATGAACATGAAATAAGAGTTATTTTTCTCCTCTGATATTCGTTTGCAGACCACATAGCTAATCCTTTAGCAAACACTGAATGCCTTTAAATTTCAGTTGAAGTAAGCAGAAAGAAGAGTGCTTCTCTCCTGGATGGGTGGCTTTTCCAAATCATTTTAAAGACAATATGGGGACAGACCTCATTTCCACTGAGAATCCACTGTCAAGAAGTCCTGAAGATAACTTTTTTCTTGCAGTTCAATTTTACTATGCCAGTGTGGTTAATTTCATAGTAAGTTCTTCAATTACATTCCTCAGCAATGCAAATAAATGCTGCTGCTCTACCACACTGTCTCATGAGATCAAATCACATGATACAGCATTATATGGGCTTCCTGCTTTGCTTGGCTCATTTTTGAGGGTATTATTAGCCAATTCTTTCCACAAAAGCTAAACCAGTGCTGTTACAGCTATTCTTTACTCGATTTTAATGATCATTCATCTTCAGGCTTAAAAATGCACATTTCAAAAAGCTTCTCTGGAGTTTAAAATTTTAATTTGTTGGACTAATTGATAACTATGGTTAGAGCTGTGTTGTGTGAAAACTTCAGGAAATGCCAAATTGAATCTCACTAGTTATGTTTTCAGATAAAGTTCATACCAATTGTAGCCTAATACTTTTAAGACTGTGTATAAATCGTAGTGTTTACTCTTCTAAAGGCAAAAACAGGAGTTTTAAATTTTGTTAAGAAGAAGCAACAATAGTTTCATGGCAAATCCCCCAATGCATCAGATAATTAATTTGGCACTGGATTAATGAAGTACTATTTATGTCTGTAACCAGCTCAGTACGCCTCCATCAAACTACAGACATAACTTAAGTTTTATTTGACTATATTGTGTGCAGTAAGTCTAATATTTCTATTTCACAGAAATCAGTTTCAGACGTTTCCTCTGGCTGAAAAAGCAGGTACTGTGCTACCCTTCAGTTCTGGCCAATGAAGCTGGGTGGTTGCCTCTGCACACCACTCACACTTCTGCAGCTGATCACTACCATGCTGAGATTCATCCTCAGTGGTGCACAGATGATGAGGATCCTTTTTTTAACTTTATGAAACACTGCTCAGAGAAAGCCAACATATTCTATACTCCAGGGCTGTACAGGCATCAATTAAAAGGTTTGATTTAAAAAAAAAAATAAGTTTCAAACCCATGTGTTACCTTAGCCAGATGAGTATTGATCCATTTTGTGAAAGTCCGTTTCTGCACTGACTCTTGCTCATCTGAGAAGAAAAGGAAATCAGTTTGATTAGACATCACTGATTTACATAATGGAAGAGTAAAATTCCCTATTGACAACAAACGCATTTTGCACTTGCCAGAAATAACTCTATATTTTATTGAGACAGTCAATTTTGCCTCTAAATACTCATAACATATATTTCATATTATTAAAATAATGTTCTGATAGTTGACTATTAGAAGAGTTTCATGGTGAAGTTCAACTCTTAACAAGCCAATGACAAGAGAGACACCATTTAAAACCTGAATGTCAAGATAAATCTGAGTTCTAAGTGCATACTAACCTAAGATCTGAGCACCTAGAACTTCTCTATACTTTTTAACTAGAATCCACGTCTCTGACAGCCAAGCTGCTTTTAGGTAGAAAGCCAGCTAGGGACTTGGAAAAAGTACTCTCAGAGTGTATATTTGAAAACCCTTAGAATGTTGAATTAAGGATTTGAAACTCCATTACCAAACTTACCTGTCCTCTGAGAGACCCTACCAGGAAGGAGCCATTAGTTAGTTCAGGCAGTTTGTACACCACTACTTACTACCTCCCTTAGTCCTGTCTCAAAGCACTTGTCTGATTTATGGTGAATTTCCCTGACTGCCAGATCATCCCTGCGAGACAGCTGCCACATGCACAGATAAAAATAGCTCCCAAGTGAGCTCCTCCAGCTTCAGCAGCAAGGGTCACAGCGGTGGAGGGAAGAGCATCACAGCACTATAAGCAATCCACAAAGTCCTGCCCTTTCCTTGCGGCTAATTGGTTTTGACACATGGAGTAATTTCACAACAGAGATATTCAAGTATTTATGACAGAGATTTTTCTTTCAAAAATAGGAGGAAGTATCTATTTCATGGAAAACCAGATCATATTATTACCATCATCAGTTGTGAATGAGCACCTTCATTTCCCAAATGAAAATTCAAATAAATACAATTGCTGTTACATATTTACTTTTCATAAGAATATGCACGTATCCCAATACCTACAGATGGAGTATCTAATTTTAGCTATTGCATTTGCTAGTGACTTGTGCAGCACTGAAAAGCATTTTTCCTATTCCACATCTGTAAAATTAAAATGGAATATTCCTTAATACCCATTCAACTTCTGGAATACATAATTACTAAGCTTGTTGCATTACTAACAACAAGCGCCCTGATTTACACTCACGCGATGCTGCTTCACAGTGAGGATACATAAAGAAAGAAATCACCACACAAAATTCATAGGTCAAAATGTTATCTTCAGTGGGACAGAGATAGCTCCCTGACCATATACAAGTTCCCAAAAAGTGTCTGTGCATTATAATTCAGGGATATTTTCTTTACATATAAATACTATCTCACATATAAGAAATACCAGTGGGAAAAAAGATATCTACACTGTCCAGAATCTACTGCTAGACCATCACAATTTATGCCTAAGAAAATATTTTTGCGTTCTTTACTTTCCCTTTATGTCATCGGGCAGGTGGCCTTACACAAGTTTTAAAAATATATTACGTTCTCAGAATCTACTTGTTGCGCTCATGGGCAAGTTACGAAAAATGTCACTAAGATACTGCACCATGCTTCATTCCACAATGACTATTTTTGGCAGGAAGGTGTCTTGACTTTGTATGTGACAATTGTTTCAACATTCTGAAAAACAGACTTCTCACTGCATGGTTCCTAACCATGAACAAGATGCTTTCCTTTTGACACACGGTAAATGTCAGCTGTACTCTGAAATTACATATATAGGCAGCCAAATAAATTTCCATGGAAGTACTCGCACACTTCTATCGGGTTGTGTGTGAATAGGTGTAGGAATAGAGATCAAGCACACATAGAATTAGTCCAATTCTGCCTTTATTCACACCTCTGTAACTTAAAAAACTCCCCAGCAACCCTGATACAACAAGGGCATGCCAAAAGAAATAAACCAGGCCTTCAGATGTCAAACTTCCCACCAAAGAAATGAATGAAAATTATTCCATATTTTGTAGTTCCAGTGCATCTTGGTGATTTCACTCTGACAAAAACTGGAAATCAAAGAACCAGCTTCCAGCTTCTAACGAGACACTTTACCAGCAGAAGACACACAGTTTCAGTCATATCAACAAACAGCGGAAGTAGCCTTTCTACATAATCTGTTTCAAGGGAATTTATGTGAGCAATATATTCTTTATGATCCCAACTGGAACTACTAACAATAAAGTTTCCTTGGTTCTAGCATTTATTTTGTACAGGCTTAAAAGTAACAGATCTTACCACTGTAAAATCTGTGTCTGAACATAACACAAGCAGTGCATTGATTTTAAAAATTCCATTGTAAATATGGTTTGTACAAATTTACCTGGAAGCAATTGTGCTATTTTCACTGACTGAATTCTTTGCACAGGTACTGTTTATCTATACCCACAAGATGTGTGTGTCACACAGCTCCTTACGCTCTCCCCGCTTGCAAGGACTGTCAGCTCCGTATTCGCACCACTTACCCTGCTGGCACTGAAAGAATTCAGGAAGGACATTCAATGATGGAACATTTCTGCCACCAGCACCTTTATAGCGAGCCATAGGCACTGCTGCTGCTGCTGCTGCTGTGGATGCTGCTGCGGCTTCTACTCCTCTCTCATGTGCAGTGTTTCTTTAGAATACAGCCAGAAGTAATTTTTCAACAGTGATCTGATTTCTTTCCCTCACTGGAAATGCAGGCCTCTTACAAAAATCCCTCCACCATCTCTTATCAGAGAATTCACATGAAGCCAAACCTTAAAAACATCCTTATATGTTCTTGCAGAGATGCAACAGCCAGACAAAGCCAGCTGTATTGGAAGCAGCAGCTCTGCTGGTTTCACTGCCATCGTCCTTCTTCACTGTTTTTCTGTGGAAAGATTTTATTATCCCAGCACCAGCCAATCCGCTAGCAGAAATCTCTGATGTCAAGAGCTTGAATAATTCATCCAGGGACCGTGACAACCCAACTACACTGCTGATATCCTAAAGCAAAAAGATGTGTGGCTGCAAAAATTGATGCAGCTTTCTCACCAGTGCTTTTGTAACAATATAGTGCTCAGTAAGTAAAAATGGTTGATGGCACAGACCTTCTTCTCTAGGTTGACACATATAGAAAGGAAAACAGCTTTTAAAAACAACCACTTGGGTTCACTGCATACTCTAGTGAGACAGGAACGTCCTTCAGCTTTGCAACTGAATGTGGAAGAAATAGCAAGCAATGAATCTGAACAGACATGCAGGGCACTTAGCTTTGAATAATGTATTTGATCTGCTGTACACGGGGCATGAAACACATGTAAGGATGCTGAGAATTTTTGGAGTGTGCCTAGACCAGCCTGAAACATACTCAAATTTCTGATAATATGCAGTACTTCTGATTTCATTAAATCAGAGCACCAGAGCATTTGAACAGTTTTTTTTTCCTCTGGTAAAATGAAGGCAGGTATGAAACATTCTTTGTGGAGATAAATATGTTATTCGCCTACAGGGGCCAACTGAGTAGTACACACCATTGAAATAAGAATAAAAAGACTCACTTTTATTATGCCACTATTGTAAATGTATCGTTATAGAGGTCAAATTCAAATTTCTGTCTCTGTAAAACACAATGAGTCTGACAACACCATTATGCATCTGAAAGAAACATTGCAAGAAAGATACCTTTAATCAAGTATCTTCTTTTAACTGGCTGGAAATATTGTCATATTTTTACAAACCTTCTCTCTACTAAAGCATCACCAACAGACTGCTTTTCTGCAAGAATTTTTTGATTAGGCAAAAAAAGACAAATTTAATTGGATATATTTACTTTAAAACTTTTTTTTTGTTTTGTTTTAAAGCATTTATAACAAATTATTTGGATCAATGAACACAACCAACTTCAGACAGTTACGAACATGTTGATGGAATGTTCATCATGCATACTTTTTCTAACGTCTGCTATCATGCTGACAGGTGTGAGCTGTGCAGCAGCAGATGGCACATCAACCACCTGGTGTTTGGGGATGGGACAGCGCAGGGTGGCAAATACTGGGTTCTGCTTCAAGGCAACACAAGAAGGGGGCTCATGGCACAGAGTGAGAGTCACAACAGTCAAGTTCACACACATCTAATAAAAGTATCTTGATTGATTCTCACAGGCTGAACAATGTGAAGATTTGTTTTGTTTCTTGCTTTAGTGAAATTTGAGTTCCTCACAGCTCCTCATTTTCTGTATCCTTTTTTAGTTTTCTTCGGTTTTGATAGTTCTTCTTCTCACAACACCACAGAACTTTTTGTTTTACTTTGTTTTCCAGGTTTTTGTCGTACTGCTAAATCAACCCGGAAGTACAGAAAAGTGCGTCAAAACAGCTGCAGTGTTTCAATGTCACTTGAGAACACAAGACAGCACAGAAAGCAGTGGATGGTACCTCACTGGAAAATGTTGTTTGATGAGCAGTATGGCATACATTCTCTAAAGCTTTCAATAAGCTATGTTATATAACAATTTTCATCTTCATTAAGGATAATTTTAACTTAAAGCAGCTGTAGAAAAGCTTGCAGAGTGAAAGCAATAATGTGGGGACACTGCTTACGAAAAGGGGAAATATTTTAAGCTACATTGTTTAATCAACATTTCCATAACAGGTGGATTACCCCAATTAGGAGTTCTGCACAGGGCAATGCAAATTCATTTCTTGTCCTTTAAACCTCCACTTGATGTTTTTTATGGGACAATGCTAGGAAAGTTTTGTGTTTTTTAAAAAAAACCTCAGCAAACAAATTAAATTTGGTGGTAGCTATAAATTTCTATATTTTTTCTAAGTTTCTAGGTTTAATAGTAACTATAGACTTTAGGATGAAAGAAAGGATGAAAGCAAAGAGGGAAAAATTGTTTTCGGCAGCCATTGCTACTCAGTTGACAATAAGACTTAGCAGTACTGATGCAAAAAATGAGAATATATTTTTAAATGACTTATGCATTTATCATTTTTTTTTTATATTTTAAGGAGAAAGACAGGATTTGTCAAAGTGCAGCTTTTGGATATGTGCTTCTACTGAACATGCTTTATCAGAGATGGTGAGATGGGCACTGTAACAGATCATTTATCTAAATTTCCATGATTTGGGATCTAGGTCTACACATCACTCATAGCCTGCTCCACCACTGAGCACCACACTGCTCCCCACCAGTTTCCGCAGAAATAAAATCCATGAACAAGGGCTAGAAGGCAACCAGTCATCCCTAGTAGAGAAAATGATGGGGGATCAGCTCTCTGGGGTTTGCGCAATCTACAGGTAACCTCAGCACAGTCCTTTGGGAGCCAAAGGTTTTATGTCATTTGGAAGAGTGGAAATAGAGAAAACCCACACATATACTGGTGGAATAATTACAGGAAACTGAAGTATGGAGAAGCAGGCTCACATCTGCAGCAGCACTGCCTGCTGTGTCACATGCCGCTGCACAGCAACCGGCACACAGCTGAGGACTTTCTGCTCTCACTGTCTGAAATCTACTTACCAATTATGTTACTTTAAATTTAAACATTTCTTATTGATTTCCTGCACTTCTAAGAGAGAGAAGGTGTCTATCTAGCTGCTATTTAGAAAGCTATAAAGAATGATCCCATTTATAATCCAAAAAAGGTTGCATTAAAAAGTAAAAAAACCTGGTTAGAATAAAGTACAAACTGAACAAATCAATGTGCCTTCCTTTGTTCTCAGTCAATTTATTGCAAGCACAATCAGCAATCAGGCTCTCTGGAAGTACATGTTGTGGGACTGTGCAAGCAGATTAAATTTTTGAAATGTGGGAATCCAAAAATTTAGCCAGCACCAGAGAGTGTGTGCTTTAACTCAGGCTGTTGGCTCCACCTCACAGCAGCACTTAGACTGTCACAGCATATGTTTATACTGTGGGACTTGGGAGACTTCCAGTCCTTAAATCCAAGGTAAGGCCCTGCTGTGCACATGTTCTCATGAGTATGTCAGATGCTCCTGAGCCATCCAGACTCACGTTTTCCCCCACTTTCCTGCACTCTGGTTTTCAGAGGAAGGAACAGAGCATGAACAGAGAACAGTGCAGTGATTTAATCTCAATTCTTAGAAACCAGGATATGGTCTGGACATCACTGCGCTGCCCATAACTGCTCTTCACTTTGATCAGAAGGTGTTTGGAGAAACGAATGAGAACAACATGATTTTTGCAGTGGATTGGAAGATATGTCCAGAATGTCATTTTTTTCACTCTGTGCATCTTTCCCATTTCCTTGCAGCACACTTGCTCCTATTTTGTGTTTTGAGTGACTAAAAATAAACCAAACTGAAATTAAATTGCTATGCACCATATTTTGCCTGTATGGGCTGCATTTTGCTCTTCTTCACATGTAGAAGCAGAATGCATTCATAACTAATCAATGAATATATTTGCATTTTATGTTTACTGTGTATTTGCCTGTGCTGCTGCACTACTATTTTCATCTCCACTGACTGCTGCCTTAATCTCCATGTGATGTAAACATATTACTCATATATGACTCACTTTCATACTATCTGCACTCAACTGAATGCAGTCAGAAATTAAAACACCACCATTTAAAAAATGATTATAGGCACAATTCATTTTTAAAAGCAGCACCCTGAAGAAGATATTAACAAAAATCAGGATACCCAACATTTGAGTTAATCATGTGTAATGGTTTCAGCTCTGTCTGAAAGACTCAGGATTCGCTGCTCTGCAGGTGTCTGTTTATTCACCAGTTTGGCACAGGTGACAGTGAACTTAAGTGTTCATACACACATATCTTTTCCTGCGCCTACAGGTAAGGTGAAAACAGCCTGATATAACTTATCAGACTCGACCTTTTTTCTTATAATTACTTATTTTCCTTAATTACATACCTAAAGAGATGGTTTGTATGGTGGCAAATCAAATAGAAATCTAGAAAATCCAGTGAATTTCATTAATAAGAGCAACTATCCTATATAGCACTCCTATTTCAATGTATTCATGCTAATAAGTAGGCACACCAGTTTAAAAATTGATTTTTCTTAAAGACTTTAGTATTTAAAGACACTGATGAAAAATCATTCTCTTGTCTATTAACTACCTATTACAGTAGCAGCTGCAATGACCATAATGAAAGAAAAAAGGTCCTAAACAAGTATTTTGGGGGTTTTGTTACAGCTCATTGCAGTTCTGCAACTGGCATCATGTTGTCATTTACACATTTTACAGACATTCTTCCTATTGACATGAAAACCTTGTGTGTAATAATCTTTGTGTGTTGTTGGTCCACTCCCTTAGAGCTTTTAACAAAGTCAGATTTAAAAAAAACAAACATGCCTCATTGAAAAGAAGTCCAATTTTTAACAGAAGTCCTAAAGACAAGGAGTATTCACATCAAATCATTTAAAGAAGATAATTTAAAGAATATATTTTAAAACATTGATTATAGATCTATAGGTAATCTAGATCAGTACCAGTATGTCTACAAGTATCTTTTTTTAGTTAGGGTTTTAAGCAATCATTCTGCAGTCAAGAAAGGTACTTAAAAAGCAGTTATACAAAAATACCTATGAGATCAGATTGAAGGTAGCAGATCTCTGAAAATGGAAAGCACAGGCTCTGATTCCATCTTTTACACACTGTATGGCACTTCCATGAACTCCTAAAACAATGGAGAGTCTTGCTTTCCTGAAGCCAACCTTGTCAGGCAGGCAAATTACTACAGCAGTCATCACTGATTTGCAGTAGATTTGCTAATATTGTCTGACATTAATAGGACTGCTCATAACATTATGCACTACAACCTTTGAGAGAGACTTTGTGCAAAAATGTCAGAACGGAATTGGAATTTGAATGTTTAATGTTTCTCTGTCATAAGACACAGAAACGTAAATGCACTGCAGCAAATGCACTTCTTGGAGCAAATTTCTACTACCAGTAGTAAAATTACCATTTTTCTATGCCTACAGTGAATTCAATAGCCTTTGAACAGTGGAAAAAACTTGACTTGGAAATGGAAAAGCTCAGAATCTATTGAAATAAATCAAAACTAAAGGAGATATACTGGGCACATGCTGTCCAATTGATTAATAAGGATATAAGGGTCCTTCACTACAGTGGTATTTTTAGTATGTTGTTCATGAATTCAGAATATTCACCAATAATTATATTAAACATTTCTATTTGTTTATAGTAATAAATCCAGTAATAATTCTAATATGGATAAAAGAGACTGGAACAAAACAACAGAACATGTCAAAATCTGTAAAAATATAGACATGGTAGTAAGGGGCAAAGAAATACTAAATTTTGTGGTACCAAATAATATATCCTGGTATGTTGTAAGACAAAAAACAGCACAGCACATAGAAAGGAAGTAAGCTGTCCAAAAAACACCGGGCAGCACTTTGAGATGCTAACTATCCAAAAGTGAGGGATTTTCAAGGAAATCAATTTGGGCAATGTCTTGAACAGAAATAGATTTCCCTGCAAATGACAATTACTTTTGTGATCCTCGTTCTTGCAGTCTCTGTGCTGTCTGTCCTGCATGATACACGAACATCTTGGAAAAACGCATGACTTTGACCACCGTTTCTGATAGAGTCCATTCACAACCAGTGAATTCTTTTCATGAAAGCTGCATAGCATTAACCATTTTGAAGCTCAACCACTTTTATTCTCAAGTTAAATAACCAAATAGCCCACTGAGAACATCAAATGGCCTATACATTCAATGAGCCCTAGAAGTGATTAGAGTCATAAATTGGTCTATGGTGTTCAGTTCAGCCAGACAAAGGTAAAAGAGGCTGCTAAAACATCAAGGCAGACTGGTGAGCTACAAAGTGCAATTCTATTAGGATTTGTTTCAGTAACAACTTCATTCCTACAGACAACTCTATTATGGTACCTAAGTGCTATCTAAGCCTGGAAGACTCTGTAATTGCTCAAGTATGGAAAGATAAACAAAGCTAGTAAAGAAACTACCTGATAAAGGGCTGCAGACAGTGAAGAGCCAGAAACAAGCTTACGACTTAGGGCAAACAATGCTTGAACAAGCCAGTGGAAATAAAATTATTTTTTGTCAATCCATCTACAAGCTATTTGTGATGCAAAGAGTTTTAATTTTAGATTGGCTGCTCCTTCACTTTTTTCACAATACATGAATTAATAAGCAGGACCTTCAGAGTTACACATTTGGCAAGAAGCAGAGCTCCAGATATCCCTGAAAAAGTCTATCCTAATTTGTCCAAATTACAAGTCTTTTCAAATTCTCACATACATTTGAATTTTAGCACTTAGGCTCTCCAACAACCCACCTTCATAGCCTTGATGAAACACTAAGCAGACTGCACACAAACTGTTCACAAAAAGAGTGGTTGAACATGCTTCAGCTTGGGGAATACAGGGAAAAAAAAATTACTGCCCCTAACTGCTTCAGCTTCAAATAATCCTATAAAGAAACTGCCTGCTCAACATGTATCCCCACTTTCCCTCTCAACCTCATGATGGCAGGTGGATGTAGTTCTCTGTTTCAGGCACAGAAGGGACAAAAGCTGGGTTAAAGGGAGGAATCTGAGGAGGAAAGAAGAAAGGTGTGAATTATCTAGACAGCATGTACCCAGAAGGTGGGAAAAACCTCTGACTGGCATCTGGAAAAGTGAAAGAAACAGGCAGAATCTGCTTGTGCTGTCCTGGAGAGCATGACACTACTGTCACTGCCACTACAACTCAGAAGGTACATATTCAGTTGCAATCATGTCCGTACAAACTTTATTTTCTCCTCTTCCACACATGTGATAAGATCAGGCTTTAATTACATAACCACACAGGTTTTAATTACATGCTCGCCACAACTTTTTGTGCATGAAGGGAAAATCATCAGTTAATAAATTGTGGGGTTTTATTTTTTTTTGTTGTTTACAATAATGTTGCTCTCTCCGTCAGACCTAATGATTAAGCATGTGACTTTGCAACTCTTGCACTATTTCTGTAACTATTTCTTCTCTTGGATATGAAAATACTATGAAAAACAATGAGGGAGGCAAAATTAAGTTCACTAATGAAAACCAAAACAAAAAACCCTTAAAAAAACCCCTTGAAGCCCAATGTTTTGAAGAGAAAAATATAAAAAAAAAATGTCTACAATGTGAATGAAGACAATTCAATCTCTGGAACCAAGTATAAGAAATGATGGACTTCATCATACATCAAAATCAGAGTCCATTCTCAGAACATCATTCCATCGCAAAATTCTAGGATATAGCTCATAATCAACAACCATGCACGTTCACTTACATGTTTCAGCCACTCCTATACTACACCAGTTTGCTCAATGGAACTGCATTGATCTGAACAGAATGGCCCTGGCAGAAAAATGGACATTATCCAAGCTGAAATGTACATGTCTAGGCATTGGATAGTATTTTAAAAGATGATTTGACATTCTTCTGTGAAACATCACAATAAGCAAGTAAGTATAGAACAAAACATTATCGTCCTGACTGTGTTTGCCTTCAACAGTCCCTTCCATAGCAGCAAATCACAGACACCACTGCGCAGGTAACAGAATTTTTATAGTGTCTATATTACTTAAAAGGACAAGAAAGCAAATCTGGGCCATTGTGTCAGCCTAATGAAGTCCTTGAACTTGTTGAAGGGCGGCTAGAGTCCAGTCCATGCCCCGGGAGAGGGAAAGCAGCCTTCTGCCAATCTATGTCCTTGCCCCCTCAATAGAAATTGAACTCCAAAGTTTAGTGGGAGAGTTGGAAAGCAGGGGGCTGCCATGAAGGGTCTAATCCAAAGATGAAGTCAAATCAATGCTGACATAGTTTGTGCTTGTTTGGTTTGGTTTCCTTTCAAACATCTTTCTAATATTCATGCTGTGCAAGTACATGCTGATTGCTATCAATGGCAACGACGAGGCAGCTAATTACAAGTGCAGCAGACACTAGCAAAGGTAACATATTCCAATTGGCACAACATGCTGTTTGTATCCATAGGCACAGAAACAGTAACCTCATGAACTCAGAGAATATGGTAGGTAGGAAGTCTACGTGCTGTAGGATTTCCATGTTTATGTGGGACAACAAAACAGTGGAGCACATGAATGTTCATTGTGGAGGCAAAATTTCTTCCCTAATTTCCTGTGGGCCTCTTAAGTGTGAGATGAATTACAAACTCAGACCTTTTCAATTTTTTCTAAATTGCTCTCCTTCACAAGAAAAGTGTTACAGAACCTCATTGTATTTGTTTAATCTAGTGGGCCTGGCAGCCCTCAAATACAGCAGATGTAAACACATATCCCAGCTCATAGGATATGAAAACTTCGCTGCAATAACTCCCTACTATCCCATGCTTGGATTCATTAGGAAAGGGCAAGGATCACAGAAGAGACAAGACATCACTCCGTTGACTTCTGTTCTGGCTGATCAAGTCCCCAGGAATCTGGGATACATACCACAGACTCATAGAATCAAAGAATCAAAAAATGGTTTGGGTTGAAAAGGACCTTAAAGATCACCTTGTTGCAACCACCCTGCCATGGCAGGGACACCTTCCACTAGCCCAGATTTCTCAGAGCTCCATCCAACCGGCCTTGAACACTTCCAGGGATGGTGAGTCCATAACTTCTCTGGGCAACTTGGTTTCAGTGCCTCACCAACCTTACAGTAAATAATTGCTTCCTAATATCTAATCTAAATCTACTCTCCTTCAGCTTAAAGCCATTCCCTTGTCCCGTCACTACGTGCTCTTGCAAAAAGTTCCTCTCCAGCTCTCTTTTAGCCACTCTTTAGGTACTGGAAGGTGCTATACGGTCTCCCTGGAGCCTTCTCCTCTCCAAGCTGAACAGCTCCCACTCTCTCAGCCCATCTTCATAGCAGAGCTGCTCCAGCCCTCTGATCAATGTGGTGGCCTCCTCTGGACTCACTCCAACAGGTCCACATTTTTCTTGTGTTGTGGACCCTAGAGCTGGATGCAGCGCTCCAGGCGGGATCTCACACGGGCACATTTCTTTTGATGCAGCTCAGGATACAGTTTCAGAATATGTTAACTTAGTTACAAACATTACTGCAGATTCCCAACTTGTTCTCTTTACAAGCCTTCCTTCACTCTCAGTAGAAGTAACAGAAAGCAATTATTACTGTGTAATATCATACTTAACTGCCCTCACTTAGCATGAACAATATTATTACTGAATCACAAAAAATGCAATGTTTCGTGAGAATTATGCATCTTCTACGAAATAACCAGAAACATTCAATAAAGTCAAATAAAAGTGAAGATAAATGCAGTGAAATTAACTTCTGTATTTATTTTATTAAAAAGACATCATTTACTTTTAAATGAAAGGATTAAATAGTAGCCTTCGGTCACCAGCATAAAATCTCCCCTAAATTTTATACATATTAAAGAAACAAAGGGTAAAAGCAACTAAGTAAAACTTTGTTAAAGCAACTATTGAAAAAAACATCTTGATTTGTTGTTAGTAGGCTCTTTTTCACTGTATCTAGGTATATGTTCCTTCCTTTTCTTTTGTTTTTAATTACCATAGTATGAAAAAGAAAAAAAAAAGGGAAAAAAAGTTTTAAATCTAACCTATTTATTGTGCTTGTTTGGTACAACTACTGTTTTATTCAGTACATTTAGCATGTATCTCCTCCTTTTCTGTGTCATTGTTTCATGATATACCTGAGGCTACCTTCTACAAAGCTTAAAAGCTCATGGCCTGATTGTGATTTCACACTGAGTCATTCCACTGACATCATCAGGGCTGCATGAGAATAAATCAGAGCATGATGAGAACCACAGTGAGATGAGCTTATTTGGGTCTACATTCAGCTGTAAAGCCAGTCTAAACAGAAGAAAAAATGGACCACACAGATTTAAACTTCACCATTCTTAATCAGGCTTTTTCATTTCCGCCCTCCCTAGGATGCTTCCATTGTATTCTCAAAATAGCAAAAATAATTATCAGGAGAACCCACACAGACATGAAGTATCCAAATTTCAGAGTCAGTAAACAAAACCCTTGAGGACTCCTAAGAGCACTTGTCAGTTTTCTCTAAAGGTAACCAAATAGCAAACAGCAAAACGTGAGGACTGTGCTGTAGATCAGAATACAACAATAATGATGATAAACCTGGTGAAAGGTTTTAACTGCAGCTCATCAAAGATCACTACCCACAAATATTTACTTATTATACATTTTAAATTCAAAATTTTCAAAACACACCAAGACCAGTGGGTTTAGGCAAAGTATCTTAACGTTAAGATACGTTACAGTAAATCTGCCTCCCCAGCCTGAAGTACAGACCCTGTACCAAGTCAGAGCAGCAACTGTGGCTTCCAAAGGTTCCCATCCCTTCTGCTCCCACAGCAGTAGCCACTATCCTGACTCCACAGGGGAAGTAGCAGCTCCAGCTTGGGTTTTCGGGGCTCTGGCACAGTCAAAGGCAGCGGCACAGTGGTGACCTTGTTCCTGTACAGCAACGTGCTGCCTTTATTTTATGTATGCCAACTGCACTCCTATTAAATGCACAACATTCTCAAGAGGTGTTAAAAAAGCACTGATGGTATCTGCTGGTGCAGGAGGATGCAATGGAAACAGAAAGGGTTGTACAAGAGCTGAAACTCATTTCCTGTTAGAAATAGAGCTGCATGACCATATGCTGTAACTGAGAAGCAACTGTGGTGTTGGCTCATGAACACAACAAGTGACCCTAATTACAACACCAATAGGTATTTCCTACCAGGCTGCAGTAACCGATAAAACTCATTCTAAACTGAACCTCGCAATACAGGAACAACATTTGCCTCTTACTTGCCTTATGAAAAGAAAGGGAGAAATAGCTGGCATTTCTCTGTTAGCATTCATTCAAGCAAAAGAAAAAGTAATTTGTCCAGCTCCTCTGCAGGTTTGGGTAAGAATGTCTACCTGACCTATCAGTCATCTCAGTGAAAATAATAAACTGGTTTCTTTCAGGTAAAAAACCAAAGTCTGTGCCAGCCTAAGAGTTCTGATGCCCATTCTTCTTTGTATATGTCCACTGAAGAAGAGGCCTCAGGCCACTTAAAATTAATAAAAAAATAACTAAATACCTACATAAGGTCAGAAAAATAAAATGTTTGCTTGTGCTAATTCATACTATGTAGTATTACCAGCAGTTCAGCTATTAAGTTTTGCTAATTTCCATATAACTATTGTCTTTGCCAAGAAAAACAAGATAAACAATTATTACAGTACTTAGATTTTACTGACCAGCATATCCCAAGAAAAAATCCCATTAACAAAGAAATGTATTACTGAGTGAAATTCTACCACCTCCAAACTCTGCCACTATTTTTTTTTTATTATCATTGCAGTTTATAGCTGGTGAACAGATCCTTGACTCCTGAAGGGAAGCCATACTACAGACAAAGTATAGAAGTGAAGAAATTACTTTGTGTGACCTCTAGTAAATCCTCCTAGAAGCAATAAATTTGTAGTAGTACTCTGAGCATGGGGTCCAGGGTCCAGGGATAACATCCTGGAGAATGCAACAAGGAGTGGATGGTGAGAGTGGTTGGACTTGGCAGCAGAGCTGGAAAGGTGGGAGCTGGCCCCAAGAGGGATCAAACACTGTCAGCCTCCTCCAGGGAGGTCTTAACAGCAAGACCTGGATTCCTTCCCACCAGTTCAGTGCTGTGTTTCATACCATGTTTATACAAACTCTTCCTGTATCGATTTGGGTATGATTTCCTCATGACGACAATGTCTGCATTTAAAGACTGCGCCTCTTAAATTTGAATTATTCCTCTAGTCTGGGAAAGCAATACTTCATATTTGTAACAGAGAAGAAAAATTAAATGCTATCTGGTCAAGAAGCAAGCCCAAACAAGTCTTCCACAGCATACAGAGCTCAAATACTTCACTAAGTTGCTTAATGGGACATAATGTTCGCTGCATTACAACAAACTGTTTAATGTTTTTCAGCTCACTTTGCTTTTCTATCTGTGGCAATGATGTTTGACTACTGATATTACTTCATACCAGGAAACTAGAAAAACAGTAACGGAAATGATTACGTGCTACAACCTAGTATCTTGATCTAGGCCTCAAAAACTTATAGCTGCACACCACAGTATTTTCTAATTGTTTTGACAAAGGAGTTATACTTCCTGAAAATCACTGAAGATTTGAAGTCCTTGATCGAAGTCCGAGAAGCTTTAATAAACTTCAGTGGGTACAGCTTGTGTCCTATCTGGAAAGAATAAAAACCCATTTTCCCATTGCTATTCTAGAGTAGTCCAAACTTGCTGCCCAATTTTTCATACTGAGGAGAAGAATATCAAAGAGTGATTCTGAAAGCAAATATCTGCAGATACCCTGAAGACCACTTTCCATTAGGGTTAAGAAAAAGAAGTAGGCCCTTTAGGCTCTCAGCAGGTGGGGGACAACTCTGTCACCTTCACAGTATAAAATAAAACTACTACACTAGTACTTTTGTAGGTAACTGCTATTGAAGTATTGACAAAATTAGTAAAAAAAAAATTAATGCAATTATTCAAGAAGTTTGACTGAAAGCATCACCTGAGTGACCCATTTCAGCGAACATATTACCAAAATCCATGGTTTTCAAGATGAGCCCTATTTACTCATTGTGAGGCCAGGTGAGTATAGCCATAAGCAGTCCCAAGCCAAAAGCATGATGGAACTTCTCTGTCTGATAATCAGCTCAAATGATAGTTTCCACAGGAAAGTTCACATTTGAGGCAAAGTGAATGAGAGAAGTTTCTCAAACTCTCCCCTGCAGGGCCCACACTAGAGCCCATTACATTCTCATGATTAACTGAGGTATCAGGATATGATATAAGCAACAACTCCCCCCAATGGTGATTTTAAATTTTTTTAAAATTATATTAGCATCTAATTTTTAAGGCATCCTCTTCAACCATGAAAGCCAGAAGATTATTTAGTGTTTTATTTTATTTTGCTGATAACTGAATCCCAGAAGCATCAAATAATATGAGCTGGCCATTCTGTAATCAAAGGCTGACAATGGCCTTTTAAATACATGCTGATGGTAGAGATTCTAGACATCCTAGTGCTAAAAAAATACAACATAAATATGAAGACCCTTAGCTGTACCCCTGCCAAAGTTCACTAGCTCTTGCCTCAGTGGTAATTCCACCTTCCATTATAATTTGTCTTTCAGTGCTTCGAAACCTCTTAGCCCAGTTCTCTTCAACGTTTTCATAAATGACTTAGATGCAGGATTCAAAGGAATACTAAGTAAGTTTGCCATTCATACTAAACTGGGAGGAGCTGCTGACTGCCTTGAAGGCAGAGAGGCCCTCTGGAGACAACTCAACAAATTAGAGGGCTGGGCAATCACCAATTGTATGAAATTTAACGAGGGAAATGGACAGATTCTGCATCTGGGATGTGGCAACCCTGGATGTAGGTATAGACTAAGGAAGAGGAAGCTGGAGAGGAGCAACATGGAATGGGATCTGAGGGTTCTGGTCAATGGCAAGTTGAACACGAGCCAGCAGTGCCCTGGCAGCCAGGAGGGCCAAGCGTGTCCTGGGGTGCATCAGGCACAGCATCGCCAGCCGGGCAAGGGAGGGGATTGTCCCTCTCTGCTCTGCACTGGGGCAGCCTCACCTCGAGTGCTGGGGGCAGTTTTGGGTGCCACAATATAAAAAGATATTAAGCTGTTAGAGAGCATCCAAAGGAGGGAAACAAAGATGGTGAAGAGCTTTGAGGAGAAGATGTATGAGGAATGGCTAAGGGCACTTGGTTTTTTCAGCCTGGAGAAGGGGAGACCAAGGGGAGACCTCATTGCAGTCTACAACTTCCTCATGAGGGGAAGAGGAGGGGCAGGCACTGATCTCTTCTCTGTGATGAGCAGTGACAGGACCCAAGGGAATGGCCTGAAGTTGTCTCAGGGGAGGTTTAGGTTGGATAGTAGAAAAAGATTCTTCAAGCAGAGGGTGGCTGGGCACTGGAACAGGCTCCCCAGGGAAGTGGTCACAGCACCAAGCCTGACAGAGTTCAAGAAGTGTCTGGACAATGCTCGCAGGCACATGGTGAGACTCTTGGGGCTGTCCTATGCCAGGCCAGAAGTTGGACTTTGGTGATCTTCATGGCTCCCTTTTAACTCAGGATATTCTATGATTCTCTCAGTGAAATCAGTGGAAATAAATGTGACATTGGACCCCTATCCTCAAGCTATTTTGATAAAACTGAACTACCTGGTAGGTTCTAAAGGTATAAAGTGAATTATTAATGAAAAATCTTCTTCATGCAACTGCTCTCAAGACTTTTTTCATTATCACTCATATACGTCCCAGATAATGAACACCAGAGAGTAAGAATAAGCATTCTGCACAGTATAATGTTCTTCAAAATCTGACTCTTCTTAACTTGTATCACATGTTGTTATATTCCTACTATGTCCCTACACATTCCATTGTACATGCCATCAGAAATGTTTGAGGTCCACAATCTGATTCCATGTCAATCTAATTCTGGATTTTAGACAAGTGATCTCCCTTTGGTTTAGGAAATATAAGCAGTCAAGCCACAGAGAAATAACCAATTTGGGGATTTTGGATTACATTCACATCTCAGAAAACAAGGCATCTACCAAAACCACATACCATATATCTCGGTTTTCTAGACCTAGAGAAATATGAGTAAATTCAAGTGTGTTTTGAATACCTCACATATTAAAAAATAAATACATAAAAGTACAGTAATGTCTACAAATTTACACACTTGTATGAAATGTGCATGCCAATTTTCACTTTAACATGTATAACAAAGGTCACGATGAGGCCATGGGATTTATGCTTCAGGGAACCTTTCAGAATCATTAAGTTACGCTTTATATACTGGCAGATCTGCAAGGAAGTGCTCTGCATGGAATGCAAAATCAGAAGCTAATCAGGTAATGTCACTTTATTCTTTCCTCTCCCCAGATACAGCACCACAGAGCAAGGGATATGGACAGGGATAGCGTAAGGGCAGGGACAGGGAGAGCGGTGTGGATAAGGAGATCAGGGAGGAAGCGTTTAATTCTGTAACTTCCCCTGGGTGCTTTGCCGAGACTTTCCAGAGTGCAGGCCCAGACAGGCATCATTACTGCCTGATGCAAGCTGCAAGATAATCCTGTGTGCAAAAGCCCCAGTCATTTCTAGGACACCGACCTACTGTAATATGCTCTTTAGTGGCCTTAATACAGTATGTTTAGCTTAGAGGAGTGCCTAGAGAAAACCCCCATTTCCAATTCATATTTATCATTTTAGGATGCTTGTTAGCATTACGCCCTAGCAACACAGAAATTTGGTTGGTGCCATATGGACACAGACAAAACAGACAGTGCCTGCTCAAAGGGTCTGCCTCCACCTTTGACACAGGAGCCGAAATCATTAACTGCATGTGCATAACGATACAGGCCAGCTCCTCAGTGCTCCACTCAGCTGAAATGGAGCAATGCCGACTTACCCCGACTGAGGTTATTCCCATCCTTATGTAAGTCCTTGCATTAGGTAAAGCATAATGCAATCAAACATTGGAAAAACAGACAGAAAATGAGGAGGGTAGAGAGCAAACACGGAAATAGATGGCATTTGTTTACCAGGAATTGTAAAAATTACACCTTATTTTTTTAAAGTGACACTAAAGCCCAGGCAATAAATAAATATCATAGCATTTTAAATAACCCACAATGTCTACACCATTACAAATACAGCCTTCAAAGAGAATTTTAACAAGAGGTTTTGCTAATGTTTGAAAACACGCAGAGTTCTTCCTAGATGGAACAGACTAGGGCAAGGGAAAAATTACTATGTTTGGCTTTATGTATTTTTTTAAAATCTAATTCAAAATTTCTGGATATCTCTTATCCCCCTGGGCCAGAAAATACCAGAGCTTCACAATTTAAAAATGTGTTAAAAAGTTAATTGTGAACAGATTAACTGAGTAACATTAACAACTGAATATGAAAAATTATCTGTCTCATGCTAAGTCTCAGCCAAGTTGGATGATATCCACAGATTTTGGGTGTGTGCTCTTACAAAAACCAACAGAAGAATAAACAAACAGATAGACAGTTGCTGTGGCAATTAAAAGTACTTAAGCTTTCACACAGAAACAGAGAATGCAAAATGATGGCTTTTAGTGTAGTTTTGAAAATAAAGCAGAGTCCTAACCAGCTGTCACATCCAATTGAGGTGAAAACCAGTCTGCCCTCCTGGTGAATCAATATAATACTGCATGAAGACAATCTGAGAAGCAGAGGATATTAAAAAAATGCCAGTGTTTTAATGCTAGTGTGGAGTGTATGATGGGATGAGGCATGTACCTTCATTTTTTACTATTAGAGAAGAGAAAGAATCTCAGCCATGTCAAATGGGGCTGAAGGTGCTCTTAATTTCTGAAAATGAGGCCACTTTTATTTAGGTACAAAAATATGGGTATCTCTCTAGGGATCCAAGTTAAAAATGTAACTTTTAAAAAATAAATATTGAGGTATATACAAGCCAAAAGTATTGCATCTGGGCTACGTGACCTTGAAATTATCCCCCATTTAAATATATGATTACCAGAGTTGCATGTGTGCCTACAAAATGAACTGTTTGATTACAGCTCCTCTTCATCCCCAACAGCAAACAGCATTTTAGAGAAGAATAACAAAATATGACAGTGTCTCTGCCAGTGCTCCTGGGTAATACCCTCCAGCTCACACGCACATCTTCGTGCTTGTATAGATGAATGCACAATCAATGTAAGTGTGCACAACACACGCACACATTAATTTGTGGAACATACAACTATTTTAATGACCATTTCAGTGCTAGCGATACTTAATAGTCAACATTTCAGTACTTGGGGGGAAAAAAAAGGGAAAAAAAAAAAGAGCACCCTAAATCTCCATTTGAAAATGTAGTTTCCTGCACAAAGAATATAACCAGAACTGATAAATGTGTGTCAGCTTCTGACGGCCTCTACCTCAAGCAGTCAGATTCTACCACCAAATGAGAATTGAGAGTCAGGAAAAGCCTTCTAAGTCAATGCCTGGCTGTGTGCCTGAATAGAGGGTTTCCCCAAACGCCATCTGAGTCATCTCACCAGCTGTTCCTAGATGTTCAACTTGCCACTTGGCTGAAACGATACTCCTTTTCCTCACTGATTGCTCTAACCAACTGAGATTTGGTCCCTGCACCAACTTACTCCGCCTGAGGTTTCTCCAGCTTGACCTGAATTTTCTTTAGGGCCATGCCCTATTGTGCATACTCCTTTCCTGATTCCCTGTTCCTGACCACAGTTCTGGGGTCACGCTTTTGAATCCTTCTCACTGGAACCAAGTGCACACACCTTAACTGTATATCTTGGCTATCTGCTCTGACACTGCTTTTTCCACCAATTTTATTACAGGGCTTCCCTGAGACAGAGTTTCAATTATCATTATTTTAATACAGTTATATTTCTATATGGTTTGCTTGGTGGAGTGTGTGTCACCAAATCTACAAGTTACAAACATCTTTCATCTATAACTTAATGTGGACATAGATCACATAAGATTTTCAACTGAAACATCCTCTTTTGTCCTGATACAAATAATACTTAGAATTCACTTCTTGACTAATACAAATACTTCCTTGCATTGGTTTCTGGATGTTGATGTAGAAGGGTGTGCCCCCAACAGTGATGAAGAAACACAGGGGGAAATGACAAACTTAAATATTGCTTTGCATGAAAGAGTCTTTTCCTTCAGAGTCTACTGACAAGAATCGAAAAATTTTAAATTATAATTTACAAATGAAACCTTGATTTGAAAATTTTAATTAAAGATTTGGATTTATTAATAAGTTTGCTTCCTAGAGGAAAGAACCCAGTTTTCCAGCTCCCCTGAACAAACCACACATTGTGTTGACAGTATTATAAAGAAAATCTGGAGAAACACAAATGACTTTGTAATGAGTCCAAAAAACCATAATATTAGAAAAGAGTTACCAAAGAACAGCATTGTACAAGTAGCAATCTACAGACTTGGGACCATAAAATACTGACATTACCTTTTCCTAATGTTTTGTATGAAACAGTTTGTTGATAGATAGAATTTTTTTAAATGTAAACACACAGAAACACTACAATTCATATCTAATTCACTGTAAAAAATACTGCTCATCAGAGTCCCACCTCTTATTATCATGTTATTACTTAAAATTAATCTGCTTTGGATATCATGTAGGATCAGAATTAATAACTTTTGAGCTTAAATGGCTGTTAAATAATTATCTATGACTTGGTCTGGGTGGAAGGACACTCTTGTAGGATGTCCCATCTCCAGAACTTGGCAGCAGTTGTGAAACCACTCGTCCATCCCATCCTCCAGAAAAATTTTAGAGACCTCAGAAGTGCTATCCAAGAACATTTCCTAAGTTCTCACGTGGGCTGGGACTAATAGGTTTCAAAAATTTGTAGAACAGCCTCAACAGTTTTCCCTGTGAGTTCTGCCTGTGTCTACCATGGCATCCATATACATGGATATGTGGCCAAGAGTGTTGGTGAAAGTGCTGTCACATCCCAGGCATTATTTTTTTAATAATGTACACTTTATCAAAAAAAAAAAAAGCAAAGCAAACACACAAACAACAAACAAACAAAAAGAGACAATGATATTTATATTTCCACTTTTCTGGGTAAACAGTGGGCTGGATTTTGCTGGATAAACAGTGTGCATTGTTCTTCTTGCCAGCTGGATGATGGACACATGCACTCTGCAGGTAAAGGTAATGGGAGCATCCTGAAGACTAAGCCAATCTTTCTATTTCAGGGCAGATCAGAACCACGGCAGGCTGATTTGGCAGGGTCATGCAGGTCAAGCAGGCACCCTTATAAATAACTGCTGATGAAGCAGAGACTGCTACCAGCAGTCTTACGAACTAAGGAAACTATTGCACTAAAATAAGCTAAACTGAAGCACAAATGAGGTCAGAGGTGGAAGAGGTGACTATCATTCAAAATTGTAAAGGAAGGGTACATTCTGAACTTTTGGTATTTCCAAAGCTTTCGAGGTGGAAGAAGCAAAGCTCTTTGAAGGAAGTTCTACGATGTTCTGGTAAATTGCAGTAAAATGAAGAGAGTGCATTAGTTCCTCACGGCTACAACTGAGCTTCTCCGAAGAGACATTTAACTCCAGTCATTTGGCTGTAGTACAGAATTATTTTTTTTAATTCGTTGTGCACTATCATTCTTATCTTTACATCATCCTAAAATACCAAAGGTATTCTTTCTTCCTCTACCAACCCATGCTTGGTCTATCTATTCACCTATACAAACTCATTCTCCCTTTTCCATTTTGTTCCTGCAGTTCATTCTGTTCTCTAACGGCTGTAGAACGCAGCTAATAAAATAATTTTCTTTAGCAACCTCTTTAACAATATGATTTCCTTAACTGATACCTTTTTGGTATTTTATCACTTTTGAATAAAAATATTTTAAAAACCCAAACAAACAAGGCTCTCCATAAACCTTTTGAATTGTCAATGGTTTCTACACTGCATTTTTTGACAATCTCTTCTTTCATATAGTTTATTTCACTTGCTTTCCTTTTCTTTCAGACTGCTCTCATCTCAAATGCCTGACTCATCACACAGTCTCAAGCAGTTGAGACTCTCAGCTTTGAAAACCCTTTTGCAACTACCTTTCCTTAAAGCTCACAAATATGGGGGAATCTATGCTATTCATTGGTTCAATAAAATTCTTGGAAGACAATGTCTTCTTCCATATCTTCAAAGTCATCTGATGAATTTACATACAGTTTGCAAATTCAGATTAGATTCTTGGAGTGAAAACTTATTTTTTTCATCTACAGTCTAACTACCCAACTGGTAGCACAAGTAACTTGATGAAGATGTTTGCAGATCACCCTTGTTAAATGTCACAAAAACATGAGCCTGTACATGCAGACTTTGAAGTTTAGGTGAAACTCTAACTATCATTTGAAGGTAAATATTGTCCACAGAGATTTTACCAGTCCCTGAACCCAGTAGGAAATGGATGTTGGAGCAGTTGTCACTACACACTTGATTCCTCTGTGCTGGAACCTGCCCTTTTATTTTTTTGCCAGTTGCCACTCATCTGAAGAGCATAACATCACCATTAGAAGTGGCAGAATTTTTGGAATGCCCTAATAGTATTTTCTGCATTCTTCAGGTTTCAGAGAAAAGTTTCATACTGAGAACTTTACAGCTGCTATGAAGCCTAGCTTATATCAGGCTAGTATAAAAAAATAATTCAAAAATATATAGCATGCCATAAAATAATTTTAAAATACTAGAAGAACTCAGTAGCCCTATTAAATTATCTTGAGGCTTAATTTTTTCAATGTATATAGAAAATAGGGTTCTCTAACAGAGCAGAATTTGATACTTTTGAATAGAGGGAGAGAGGCACAGTTACACTTGCCTTAGGTCACAGAAAACAGTAATTTATGATCTATTGTAGAAACATCACACACCCATACCACAGTCTCCCAACAATAGGACATTTTTGTTTTAAAAGAAGCCAATATCCAGAATAGGTCGTGCTCAGAACAAAAGCAACTAAGTCATCCTGGTCTGCAAGTTTTCCCCAATACTATATTTGCTCAGAGCTTTCCTGGCTCCATCCAGCATTCGCTCTCTTTCAGTTTCATAGGCACTAAAAATAACTATCATCTGAAGAACAACCTCCTTCCAAGAAAACAAACAACAATCCAAACATAAATTCAACACAAACGCTATTTCCTTCTGATGTTCTTGACGTGATTTCAAGTTCTTCATGAAAACAACGTATGGGTGGAGTACCACGGGGACTGGAAAGGCCAGCTATGACCTCAGTTACAACTCTTGTTAAAGCAGGAGAAGGGTCAGTGCCTTTTCCACAGTTAAGTGAGGCTGTGAGGCTGTGAGGCTGTATGATCTATGAGGCTCTTAGACTCTTTACGGTGTGTTACTTCCCAGTATTTTTGTTTGGTTGGGCTATTTTTAATGATATGCCACTGCACGTTACTATATGAGAGATGCAGGGGGAATACAGAAATGTGTTCGTCCTGTTTATTTATCAGTCATAATTATTGCATAGTAATTATAGAAAACCATGGAAACCTGCAGTTACAGACACTTAGCTTCTGCCTGCATCCCCTGTATTTGATATGTTTGTAAGCAGGTCTAGAGCATCTGTACTCTACAAATGTAAGAAAAGGTGGGTTGCCTTCCAAGCAGGGAAGTTGTAAAGATAAATACCTTAAAAATTTGGAGAAACTTAAATAACATGGTAATGGAGATCATACAGTAGTTGCAATAAACTGCTACGAATCTGGTATGAATATGTTTCTGTTTCTTGTCATTAGAGCTGTACTTCCTAAAAAGGAATAAAAGGATATTTTCAACTGGTTTCAATACTTTAATCATATCACAGCACTTTTACATTTGCTGCATTCAGGCTTTGCCAATTAGATAATGACCTATGTACTCCATTAAGGACCATTCTTTTATGTTTGGGATGTATTAAACATTTGTGGTTTAGATAATAATTCGATCAACTGGACTCGAAATATCTGCGTCTGTTGCTTTACTATGTTTGTATTTGTGTTTATACACATAGATTTACACATGGTTTGTTAGACCAAATCTCCAACTTTGCACTGCTAAGGAGATTAAATTCAGACTGAAGATCTGAAAGTGAACACCCAGAGCCCAAGACTTGTTTAAGTAAATGTCCAAGGGCATAGTTTTCATAGTGACAAAAGTCATATCATATACAAATTTCAATATTCAGCATGATCTGAACCCTGATTAGTAGAGAGTAAACAAGCAAAGAGATCTTTTTCTGACTCCCATCCATACAAACTCCTTCCAACAAACAGCCCATAAAATATTGAGCTCCAAAAGACAAAGTCATACTTTCAAATCCTTTCTCCTCCAGTTTGGTTTCATTATCTGTGGAGTCGAGTAAGTCTCATGCTCAGAGGTGCTGCTTTGAACTGAGAAGCTACGATTATTTCTGTAAGTTTACTGTGTTAGGAAATCTTGACTTGCAAAGTGCAAACTGCTTATCTGAGGAGGTAAGAGGAACTTATTCATTTGGACAACTTCCTTTTTTATGTCTTTGTGTGTTCCCTTTTTCACACACAAACATACACACACTCAGAGTTCAATGTAAAATCAATCAATGTGATATTATTTGCAAATGCAGAAGAGATTCCCTGGGCCCTTTTCTACTTCACTTCTCATTTTTATGGGGTCACACGAGATGCACCATCACTGAGGACTGGATTCTGAAATCATGTAGATGATCAGGACAGAATCTCCTGGCTTCCCAATTACGGTTTCTTTCAGTTTAGGTCACAGTCTTATCTGGTGCGTCTTGAGCTAGGTTCTCCAAAAGTGTCTGTCCAAGTCTGCCTAGTTCTTCCTCAAGGGCAACACCTTGGCTTCAAGGCTTGCATGTTTTCCTTAGAGCAAGAAAGAGGCTTATGCTAGCCTAAAGATTGTATTTTCAATCTATATTTGAGTCTCAGCTGCAGAAATGAGTTCAGATTCTCTTAATCTGGATGGTGGTAAAATGGGTGAAGAAAAGGGAAACTAGAGAAATTAGATGATTAGATTATACATTATATCACTACCCAACAATTTAATCTGCTTTTGTCTTTACTGGTTACAGTCAGTGCTCACTGCAACTATAAAGACCTAGTGAACTTAAAAATGTTAAGCTTAGGGTTCCTTTGCCATCGTGACTTTTTAGCACTAAATTTATCTCACTCTTATTCTGAAGGGGTTTTTTTTCCTATGGTTTTGGTTTTTCCTGTATGTGGGAAAGGAGACAATTTTCCCTGCAAATAAAGCACAGTTTTAAAAGGGTAAATCTGCCACAGCAGCTTATGTCCAGCATTGCTGGCAATCAGCCACCAATTCTGTCCAGTCACAGGCAAAAAAAAAAAAAAAAATTCTGGAGAACAGATGATCAGCATCCTGTAGCACTGATTTGAGACAGTGTGAAAAAGGTCATGTAAATGCAGCATAGGGTTTCAGTGACTAGCTATTGAGTTGTATCTTAATTTCTCAGTATCTCAAGTTAGACATTTCTATGCCAGAATGTAAATCTAGATGACAATGCCTATAAATCTAGCGAATAATGCCTATAAATAAATCTTAACCAATAACCACTGCACATTCTTAATTATATGCAAATCAGCTATTAACAAGCTTTTAATTCTTTCTGGTTCTGCAGCAAAAGGGGGAAAAATTTTGAAATACAGACAAAGCTAAAATAAATTGCTCTCATCTAAGGCAATTATTGATAAAAGATGCAATAAAATTGGAAGTTTTTAGAGTGTAAAGGAATTCAAACAACAGATTTTAGTAAAAGAGGCCAGAGAAAACCAGAAGGTAACAGTTGACTAGTAAGAAACTACTCTAATTACATATGCACAGGGCTTTAAATTATTTGGAAACTGAAGAAATCACCTACAGAACAAGATCCATTAATCGGGAAGAAAGAAGAAACCGAGATAGTTCTTTATACAGACTAACGAACAGCTCTTGCTGTTGCCAGGGCAAGTGCAATGCTGCAGGATCAGGGAAGCACAGCTCAGCATCCACCTGTCACCTAGTAATTAGCAAACAGCCAAATCCTGACAGGGAGCAAGCAAGTAGAGGTGGTATAGACATTTCGACTGTACTCTGAACTAAAATTACTAATTCGGATGAAAGACATCTCTTTTTTGCATGTAGGGATTTTCAAACATGCTCTCAGATGTTAATTGAGACTGAGACAGTTCACAAACAATAACACAGTTGAAACACTTGCCATGGTAATTTTTACACTCAGACATGTAAAGCAGCTTCTCTCCCTTTTTGTTTCTCAAGACAATGTTATTGCTCTTCTCAACATCCAATCTTCTTTCCCCAGTAATTTTTTTTTTTTACGTTTCTACCTATCAGAAGCTTATATGTATTCCTTTCACTTTCATTTTTCTTTTTCTTTCACTTCTGTGTGTATTCCTATGTTAGCTTGTTCTGTTTCCTTGAAAATAGATTATTCAAAGCTTTCTAGCTAACTCTTAATTACAAATTTATCTTTCTCATAGATGCAAGGAAAGCATTACAAGATTTTTGTGTGTGTGTTAAATGGGCTTTTTCTTTTTAAGGCTGTTTAATCTTCCACTCAGCTCTGATTTCTGTGCTTTACACTCTCCTTTGGAAATAAGAAGTAGCTAAGTGTTGAGAATTTTGTTTAACGAACTCCAGTCTTTTCCTTCCCTAAAAAGAAAATTCAATGCACATTTTCATGTAAGTCTGTTTATATGGGTTTGGTGTTTTTTCCATTTCCTGTGATACTACTATAATCAAGCTTGATACTTTTAAACTTAACCATAAGCCTGGGAGAATAACCTGAACACCTTAGCCACTGTTACTAATGTTATGTTAGTTAATGATGTCACTGAACATAGATTCCAGGTTTGGCCTGATACAAAATACATTTCTGTTGGCAATTAGTGTTTCAGTTGGGGAACAGTCATTGTATTGTCATACCTGTTGTCTTAAATAGCTGCACATTTGCAGTTATGAGGTTTGGCATTTTAACTATGGCAAAACAATTTTTTGTTGTTGTTGTTTTGAAGTACTGCAGCCTGTAAAATTTTCAAGTTTGGTTACTAACATATAATAGTGTAGAAAACATGGAGAAAATATACTGGTGAAATTTACAGTGTGACTTTTCAAACATGCTGCTGAATGTGTAAGTCATAGTTGTTAAGCCAAATTTTAAGGTACTTCCTATTCCTGATAACACAGTTCCCACTATTTCAGCCCTTCAGCAGGAATAACCAGCCATTAATTATACACAGAAATAACTACTTATAACTACCACAGGTACATGTGGAGCTGATTTCTTTCAGTAAACAGATGTGCACCTGATTTGTAGAACCATGTTGGTACTTAACCAGCTCAGTAGTTTTAGGAACTGATTTATTTTTCCTGACTGCAGCAAAGGACATGTTGCATCCTCCACTTGCAGAGTAGTTGGTGAGAATGAGACCTTTCTCTGTCTAATTCTAACCCAGACAGTGATACTATCTTTACCTCCCTCACAGGTCAAAATATGCTACTTCACTACATATTTTACATACCTCTTTCTAAAGCCAACCAAAAACCAAACCAAACAAAACCAAACCCACAACCCCCAACCCCCAAAAAAATAACAACAAAAAAACCACCTTGACCAGTTAAAATTAGCACAATGACATAGCATTATTTATTCTCATTCATAAATGGATGTAATTTCCTATTCAAAATTGATATCTTCTGACTGATAAATACAAAGTGTATTTTTTTTGGTGCAGACACAAGTGTCCCCAGGAAACACAGCATTTAAATGTGCCCAAGATCTCAAATACAAACACACAGAAACAGTAAGCCTGAACTATTAGTCTCTTAGAAACCAGATGTAAACACAACAATTAACTGTTCATTATTCCTTTCATTTATTCAAATCGCTTCTGGCAGCTGATCACACCTCCAGCTCTCTTACTAACCACACAAATGAAAAGGCAGGCTAAGGATTATGAAAGGAGAAGAATTATGCAACAAGGCTTTGTACAAGCTCACCAAAGTGACCAAAGAAAAGGCCATTCTGGAAAGAAAGACCAAGAAAGCAGATTATACAACTAAACTCCTTTCCACGATACATTGCAATGCAGAAGAAGCAGATTTTCTGCTCCTGAGAGAGTCAGTCAGCCAGAGAAAAAAAAAATCAAAATGAGCTCCTGCCTCTTTGGGAAGCAGAAAGCAAAATCTTCACAGCAAGATTTAAGGCTTTTTACTCAAGAAAGGTTTCATTTGAATGAAAAAGCAGCAATCAATACAAAGCTTTCAATATGGCTATAGTTTTTTAGTAGGATGAATATGTATTTTAGAAATATGAACAAGGTGTTCACATGGCTTCACTTTTATTTAATGGACATAACATTAAAGGACAAAATTAGTAGTTCTAGGATAGCCCACTGACTTTAGCTCACAACTGCTGATAAATGAGAATTAAGATTTATAAATATTAACTGTGTTTAGGGTACCAAATACATTTCTAAATAATTAATTTATAATTTTTCAATGCTAATTAGAATCTCAATACAACCTCATAGAAGACTTTTAATTCACTTTATTTGTTTGTTCATGGATTGGATTATAAAGTACTCAGGTCTTTGAAGTAAGGTATCTAAAGAGGTATTAAGAAAATGCACCTCGTGCCTTTTTATAGCAGTATCTATCTGCAGGTGCCCAAATGCCTTTTCAAATCTTATTCTTCCTGCAATGCACAACTTCAGTAATGTGAAGCAACCAGAAATCCAGGTTAATTAGACTTATGTCCTGTCTAATGAGTCTCAAACCTGAGTGTTTTATTACTGCAACTCACATCTGCTAACAAACCTTTATGCCTGGAGACCTCCGATAACACAGTGGCTTGATCACCTTTTTTTCACTGACTTGTGATTGATCATTGGATAGTCCCACCTCTGTCTCTCCTGTCCACAAAGTTGAGTTTTGGCTGATTTAAGAATCACCTCACCACCATAGTCTGAGCTTCTGTGACAATACACTCCAGTGGGGGAAAAATGACAGCTAGGCTACAAATTTGAGCGAAGGGGCCATTCCCGAAGCTTCTCTCCTCATTCGGATGGGAGCTCAAGCTTTGTGACTTCCATTAAGAGGTACTTCTTGTCCTGACTGTAACAAGGCACATCAGGTTCACCTGTGAGTGAATGGACTAGGAATGCCCAGGCCACAAAAGGAGCCCTCAGCTCCCAGAAGAGAATGACTGCGCTGGTACAACTGGCTCGTAACTGCTGTAACTGGTGATGCTGACTCTCGATTCTGTCCTGAAAAACCATATGATGTTTCTGGATTAGCCAGTGGATCTAAAAAGGTGGGGGGCTTTTTTGCAGGAGTCCAGTAAAAGAGAAAATTTGTCTGTATTATTTGTCTTGTATAAGCCGGTATCAGTTTGCAGCCTCAGAACTGGGAATGGCTGCACCATGTGGACTTAGAAAAGCTTAGGGATGTCTTGGCAAACGAAAAAATAAAATAGAAACCCCGGCCAAAACAAATAGAAAAAAGAGATATGTCTTTACATAGGCTCAACTGTACTAATAATTTACTTCCTTGGGAGAATGAAAGCACAGTCCAAAAGTGAATTTACTACAAATTACCATAATTTCTTATAAACGGACATGTCTGAGGACTACAAGCTCCATTCCTAAGTAGGATTTTTTTTCTTTTTTTTTTTTTTTTTTTT
>VZRV01004813.1:613631-632606 GCA_013398115.1 Falcunculus frontatus | reverse complement strand
TTTTTTTTTTTTTTTTTTTAATATATAAGTCACTGTAAGCAAATAAATATTTTGCTTTGCTATACTGGTTTGGCTGCAAATCATCTTGAATATTGTGATCTTGTATGTAGAGTTGGGTTTTTTTCCCTCCAAGACCGGAAATCTAACAGTAATACTCTTCACATACAATTGCTGTTGCAGTTCATTCCGTTCACCTTATGGAGAGGAGATTTTTTTCCTCTCTTTTAATGAGCTTAAGATAAAGTCTTTACAGAACAGCTGCTGCATTGACAAGGTCTGCGGCTTTCTCGCAATAGCACCTTAAATAAAGACTTATGGAAAGTCCACAGTGTCCAGTGAGGAAGCTGTGCCCACTCAGGCACATCGATGGTGACTCCCAAGGATGCTGGTGGAGGCAGGACAGGCTATGCAGTTATGACAGAATCCATGAGTTGGCCTCTAAGAGTGAGGTGCAGAAAGAATGGGAACATTCTATGACACTTGTACGGGCCTTTGGCATCTCAGTAAGGAGATGATGAATTTTCCCGGAATTATACTGGCATAGCTAAAGAAGCTCAGTGATTTGGATAAACTAAATCTCAACTCTTGTTCTGCAGCTATGGCTATGTGGGTACAAAGTGCTGTTACATATTCTAGATGTATCTCTTATGTGGGTGAATACAAGAGTCTTTAGCTTGGAGATTTATGGGTTTTGCAGGGTTGTGCCACAAGCCTCACAGTGTTACAAAGAGATTACATACATTCTCCACAGTCACTTAAACCAATGTACATCAGTGAGGGCATAATCCTCTTAAAAGTATAAAAGACTGTGTAAAAAATACTGAAAAGTAGTTACATAAAATCTAGTGAAATTGCAGTGAAAGAATCTTCAAAAATGACATCTCTTAATATGTTAATATTTATGTTATATGCAATGAAGCTCCAAAAGAGATTTCACAACGATCTCTGTTAAGAACAATGACTCCTCAGCAGGGAAAGCATGAAAGGCAGATAAATCAGAGAGAGAGGAGAGCAGGTTAAGGTATGAGCTCTTGGCCCCCAGGCCAAGCTGTGCAGGGGCTGAGCTGGAGTCCGAGAACCATCCTCCCTGCGTAGTAAGTCAGCATTACTCCTCCTTACATGCATACCTGGAGGCTGCTTACCCTGAAACATCAAGCTGCTTTTCTGATAGCTCCCTAACAGTTCTGATATTGAACTAAAATAATCACTGAGAACTTGAAATAATCAGGATCTCTTTCAAAGTACAGGATGGAGGCTAGTTTTTACTGTTTAGCTTCTTTACACCCCTTCTTCAAAGAACATTGTACATGGAGCAGCCTCAGTTTAAAGTCTACTAACAAATGAGAATAATAAAACTTACACCCCAAAATACCAGCAATCAGAATTTGAATTTTAAAAATAGCTGTGCAATAAACCAGTCAGTTATAACTTCTTGTAAAATGTAATAATATCTTTCAAACATCTCTTTTTAGTTTACCATGGAGACAAATTCCAAAGAGCTAGAGAGGGGGGTTTTGGTGAGTTTTCTTTCTTTCTTTCTTTCTTTCTAGACTATTGGATTCTTAATTAGTTGTTGAAACTTCTCTCATAAAGCTTTTTCTCATCTTGGATGAAAGACAGAACAAGTAGCCTGTTTTCTTGCACCCAGTAATACACGATTCACTTGGATACATACAACTGCCAACTAAAAAACCTCAGTGTGAGTCTAAAATTAGAACTCAGTGATATGAGTCACAAGGAGAAGCTTTGTGACAGAAACGAGGATATTTTTAAGCAAATGAAGTTTAAAGTGCAAAATAAAAATGGCATCCTATAAAAAAGCCTGTGGAATAAATTGCTAATAATTGTTAGGTGTTATTTTTCATCTATGTATTTTTTCTACCTGCAAGTATAATCTCTAAAGTATATTATCATCCTGATAAATAAAGATGGTGAAGCTTCTGATTTCTACAAATGGGTAAAACATGATTACAGCAAAACTGTAAAAAAAAGAACTTTCTCATTGAAATATTTTGCCTTTATATTACAGAAGTCTCTACATCAGTATAGAAGCATGATCAGCAGTAGTTCTTCTACAAAACTATTTTAATCCCTATTAATTAGTAACAAGGGACAAGAGGCGTCTCTTTCTGGATTTTTCAGTTCTTCTAGTATTAAAAAACAACAGATGTGGCATTTCAAAAGGGATGGTTATTTATGGTGATGACAATAAGCTATGTTCAAATTTAGTAACACACCAAAATATGTTGTAGGAAGGTATTACAGCACAGTTCTGAGAAGATAAAGTTTAATTTTTCAAGCCTGCAGTATATGTAATAGAAATAGGAAATCACAAAACAGAAAATTGACAAATTGCCTGACCTGCATAAAAAAACATGTCATCAAAATGTTTTGAAGATATTCTGCTTCCTGATACCCCCAACCCAAAGCTATTACTACAATAACTGTCTAACAGCTTGTCAGAATAGAGGGGGCGCTCTCAAAAATAAACACTGCAATATTTTCCTTCTCAAAATCTTTATCTTCACTAAACCGTCAAAATTGACACATAATTGTCCCTATTTAGATTTCTTGAAATATCTCTCTTTTCATACCAGTAACAAATATGGCAGATGTTATTTTGAGACTAAATCTTAAAACAGTTTTTGAGCCTCAGATAACACTTTATCAAAACCAGAATTAAACAGCTGCAGTGTGGATGCCTACATACAAGCTTGTCAAATCATAGTGAGCAGCACAGAGCTGCTGAAGACAGGTTCATGTAAAACACAACTTGCCTGACATGTTTTGGATATCCACTATATTTAAGACACAGCATTTTTAACCACCATCTATAAAATTGTCCTCGGACAATTTGCATTTTGCCTCCTACATCTTGTGTAACGAATCCTGTCAGTGTTTTAATATCACCATAGGAAAAGAATTTCAATTTTTGAACTGTGTTTCTTCACATCCAAACGAAAGCAATCTCAGTGTGAGACACTACTGTGTCAGCCATTTTCTGCCCTAAATATATACTTTATCCTAGATGAAACTCAGAAAAATATGTTTATTTTTTCTTAAAAAGCAACTCAAATGCAAATATATATGTGAAATTTATATCACCTGTGTGATTTTTTGTGCTTTGTGTCCTGGTTGACTAACCAAGGGGAAAGAGGAGCACAGATTAGTTTAACAACCTGTGGAAATGGTGATCATCAAAAGTGAAAGCAAGAAAAAAAACCTAAGTAGGAATATGTTGATTTACATTGTTAGTTTTGTGGTCAAATGCAGTAGAAAAAGTGTAAGCAATGAGATGGCAATATTAACTTTAAAAATTTTTCTAAAAATGTATTTTAAATCACAAACTTGGAATTTGTTAATGATGAAAAACCACCTGAAAATAAAAACATAGGACCATGTCTCAATAAAATACATTCTGCATTTCACATACTGCCCCAGGACTGTGTTCTCATTGAAGAGAACACAAAGTGAAAGCTAACTGCAGTAAAAAAAAAAAAAAAAAAAAAGCAGCATATGGTTTTTTTCCACTGAGATACTTACTGCACCATATGTCAAAACAGCCTAACTATATGACAAAATATTCTAATATAACATGATACCTAAACTCAGCTCATACTTTAATCATTTGTACTATTAGTGAAATGTTTTGATCATATCCTTTCCCCCATGTTTTTGCAATACTTGCAGGTAGTTCAGAACTTCTCCTTCCCAGCAATACATCAGATTATTTCCATCACATACTTGGGTCAGAAAAAACCTGAAGTGGCTTGTCACTGGACTTGTTTGCATACGCACAAACCAAAAGTAAATACTTCTAAAAACGGTGATTTTACAGCATGCCTTAGTAACTTTCCTTATCAAATGTTAACTAACGTTTAACTGGAATATCCCCAGATTATCCTTTCACATGTTTTTGTTGTAGTAAATTAAAACACATGATCTCTTTCATCTTTACCCTTTAATGATCTTCTTTTCAGCTATGATGGCAGGTTTTTTGCACCCATCTTTACCTTCACACATAAACCTTATATTTCAGCATTTTGCTCTGAAATAGTATTAAATTAAATTTTCTCACACTGAAAAAATAATTTAAAAAAGAGATTGAAATTCTGCTTGACTTCTTCTTGTTAAGTAACATGTGGGCTGTAATGTTATTCCGATTCCCAATTCATCATTTAGATTTACTTGACCTTCAGATCGTAAAGTCTATATCAGTCAATAGAGTCAAAAGTGTTTATTTTCCCTTAACACACTGCCAGTGAGTAACGAATTGCCTTAGATACAAGATTTTCTCACCTGATAGACTAATAATTTACACTGGCATCTTCTGTAATTCAAGAGAAATCCAAGAAAGATGCAGGAATCAAACTGGGACATTTTAGATAGTGAAAGACAGCAAGGAAAAGGCATCAGCACAACTACATGGAACCAGTATACACAAGAAAACTGGATAGAAGGCAACCTTGAAACCCTGAGCAGTGTTTGTAAATGAGGATAAAATTCAATTGTGCAAAGATGTGCAGCATGGCCTTCCTGATCAAGCACACCTTCTCAATTTTGCTGGCATTTCCAAGCGTGATCTCGCACTTTGGTTTTGCCAACAATAAAATGGTAAATGGCACTGAAGGGGAGACACTGCCTTCTCCCCAGGAGCTCACTTGGCCTCTACAAACCAATTCTCAGTTGGTTCAGGTCTAAGGTAAGCAGAGGAAGAGTACTGGTGAAAATAAAGTTTGGAACGTGCATGCAGTGAAGCAAGGTATTTTCAGCAGCAGTTATCGGTTAAATCACCCTAGCTTAATGTTAAACTGTGGCTCTCAGCACCGCTGACTTAGAGAGAAAAACAAAGGAAAACACCAACGAAGGTACACATTAACGAAGTGCCTATCAACTGAACAGAAAAAAAATGTACTGCTTAGTTAATGGCTGCTGGTATGGAAAAGAAATGCTAGGCTGTAAAAGGAAGGAAAAGGAGCCAAAACTTATGGGGGAGAGGACAAGGGGAAAGAAGGAAGGACAATCCAGAGGAAAAACCAACCCACAACATTCTGTGAATAATGCTAATGTAAGGAATGCATAAAACTACAGATGATAGCCAGTTGTAGGTAATTTTACATAAAATAAGCACTGGGCTTGAAGCTAATTTGACCTGCCTGTATTGAAGCTTCACTGGAGTGTATGAGTGCTACTAGAATGATGTCTGCTTTCCAGCACAGTGGGTCTTCATGCATGACCATATTCCTTGCATTCCCACCTTAGCTTTTCCCACATCATGAAGTGTCTCTACAGTGAGTTTACAAAACCCCAAAATACTCACAATCTAAAGTGATTTTAAGAGTCTAATAAGAACAGTGGTGCAATCCAGAACAAATAGAAAATTGAAAAGAATTTTTTACGCTTCCGTATCATTTGAAGAGATTTTTTTGAGACAAAGTTATTGTCTTGTAACATTATACTGCTTAAATTTTTGTACTTTGTACACTCTAGAACTGGGGTTAAAATGGATAACAGTCTCAAAATACCAGCTATACCACAGCAAACTAATTTTGGTGGCATATATGTTTAGATCGTAGTGCACACTGAATTTTTGGTGATCCACTACAGGAAAGGAAAAAAGCATCCTGTTTGACTAAATGGACCACGCAATAATGAACACAAGGACACTCAGAAAAGTCTTCATGCAGCACAGACTACTGAAGTAGAAACTGAAAGGAAAAACATGGAGGGACGTAAAAGTGGGAATTAGAGCAGCCTGCAGTAATAGTATGCTACAGTGACTGTTAAACATCACTTTACAAACCAGTAAGAGCAAGTCAGCATACAGGAACAACAAGGTCCTGAGGAATGGGATAAATGGGACATTTCTTTTTCTCCCCTTTTGTTTTCTTCAGAACAGCATGAGCCTGACTGCAGTTTGCCCATAACAGCGCATACTAATGGAAAAGATTGCATTTCATGATAGCGGAGATTGCAAATCCATAAGAGATTTACTAGCTTGTCTTCCAAAGCACTCTTTGCTGTGATATTTGTACCTATCAAAAAATCTTTTAAGAATCTTTAGTGTACAGTTACAATGCCAGTGAAACTTGCACTTCCTGTGGGCTAAGAAGCAGTGCTTTTGTGCCAGCTGGCTTTAATTCCCAGAATAATCCAAAAGACAGTCCCAGGAATGTAACTCATACTGATGGTGTACACCAGTTCTGCACAGGTTTTATGGGTGCTTTTATAAGATGAACAACCAGGAAGCATAAGGTACTGTACAAAACCTAGAACTAGCAAGGAATAAACTGTGCAAAGGCAATTATATGGAAGGATGTCATCAGTTCATTCTCTAGTGGCATGAGATTGGGTTCCACACACTTAAATTCAGCAAAGAAAAAAATCAGGTGTTGTCTCTGTACCCTCTTGTCTCTCTCTGCAGCAATAAGGAGAGAGAGGCACTTTCAGAAGATTAATTACACCCTTCTGAAACATCTGTCTTAGGCTGCATTAGCTCCGGTGCCAGTCACGACACCCTTTCGGTCCCCTGAGCCAGGCAGGACAGACCTGGCAGCCCATGAGCACCAAGCAGGGCAAGGCCCCTTGGAGCAAGCACTGAGGGAAGGATAAGCAGCAAGCAGAAAGAAACCACTGGAAATATCCTACATGCAGCTAAAGGCATGTGTCTAGCAAAAGAGTGCGATAGAGGGCACACATGACTTCTGAGGATTTAAAGTGGTAAGGTCACTTTTTTCTGCAGCCTTTGCCTATTACATATGTTATAAAATTCCCAGAATTAAAACATAAAAGGAAGGATTTTGTTTTTTTTCTGAAAAGACACACCCTTATTAGTTAAAATTCAAGTGACAAGGGATCACACTCCTGGAGAGGTGTGTCTCTCTCCCTTGAGTTCAAAATAAGCTATAATGAATAGCACTATGCCTCAATTTCTATTAGGATCACAGGGATGATTAAGTTAGAGGATGGTAAATCTTGTCCTCAGTGCTCACCGCTCTCCTGTGCCCTTCCTGGCCTAGACTAAAGGAGAAGATCCTCCATTCTTCTGGGTAGAGAGAGCTATACTGCAACATGCCTTTGCCTGGGCCCCATGGGATCAGACAGGTTCTATGTGCACTTGCATATAAACCCACAGCCCAGCACCCCGCACATTTTTACGGCTGTTTCTCCCAGGTGGATTTCTGAGCCAGCGATACGCAATGTTATTCAAAAACTCTGTATATAGAACAATACAGAGTGTATTGCAAGTGTCGTAATTACCAAAGGGAAGTGACTGGAAATATTTATATGAAAAAACCCAAACAAACGAACGAACAAAAAACCAACCAACACAGAATCAACTTTGTTGCTCTCTGGCAGATTTTAGGAGAGCATATATAGTTGCATTCACTAAAAGTAGTTACAGAAGATATTTCAAAACTGGTGTTGAGAATCCCAGTGAAGAGCAGCATTTTTCTGGTATTTCCTACGCTCTCCCACCACAGACACTCACTGGAAACCCGTGAGGCAAATATGAGAACAATGTGGAGGAGGGAGCACAGCTTGCTTTACCTCTCAATGCTGACAAATTTCCAGCACTGACATCTTGCAGCACTGTCTAAACAGTATCACACAAGAAGAACTCTCCTGCCTCAGCTTACAGCCAGGTACAAAAACAGGTGCTGTAAAGCACAACTGCTGCTCAGCACTGCCTGAGGATCCCCCAAACCATTGCCATTCCTGTTACACTCTGAATGCTGTCAATTCCACTCTCACCTTGAGCTGTGCACCCAGCTCTGCACTGATTCTGGGCTGCCTTGCGAACATGCCAAGAAGTATCTCTGAGCTCCTATGCCCATCTACTCCTATTTCAGCTGAGTATAATTTCTGAGAGGTAGAGCAACCCTAATACACAAGGGCTTAGGTAGTTGCAGTGCAGACTGCCTGCTCATCCATAATGCAGAACTACAGACTAAAAAAAGATTTAGGCTCCAAGCACTCTAGCTTTGGCACAGGTGATTTATTGAAATAGTGCATCTGCAGCAAAACTCAGATCCCATCAATACCAAGCTGAGCTGATTTCATCTGAGAAATAAAGAATCCAGTTACAGGCATGACTTCAAATTAACACAAAATGCCAAATTTCCATTTAGTTCATGCATTTTCTTTTAAAATTTCTTCCCTTCAAAATTCATGTAATTATTTTTGCTTAATTTCCATAAATAAAATAATATAAAAACATTATAGCAGACTGAACTATGTGTCAGATATCAGCAGAGCCAAATACATAAAAATGAACAAAAAGTGTGAAAAAACCCAAAATGCAAATAAAGAGAACTGCCATTTTGTCAGCAACAGCTTTACAGATGTTTAGAAAGTTAGCACATAACAGTCTGATAATTAGTGATCCCCACACTTTGTAAATACCTCCTGTAGCATCCTCCTTATACACTGCTTCAGAGTAACCAGCCTGGATAATCCTCCCTGAACACAGCTCAGCTCCCTGATGCTTTCCTTTGCAATATGTCTCCATAACCTTTGAGAACCTCTGCTATTTCTCTCATGCATTTCTTCATATTCCTGAGAAGGTCTCACAGTTTCATAATTATTTCATTTCTTGCTTCAAGTCTCTCAGTATTTTTTTTTCTGTAATACCTACTAAGAACATGACCTCATATACATATATAATATCCTGTGATATACACACACAGTGTCCCAAGACCCCTGCCTGTTCTGTGGGCAAGACTGCCTCACTGTGCCCTTGCGCAGTCTCATGCAAATCTATCTGGAGTATCTTAGTCTAATGCTTAAACCATAAATCCTCTGAGCATGAAATATTTCTTTAATCTATGTTTGTGGGCACTTTGAACAGCCATTGTCCAAGATTGTGGCCTAAGAATTAGCAGACATAAAAATAGCATGGGAATATATAGTAAATGTACAAAAGGCTGAGGAAAATCAAGCAGAACCCTTTTGGAACTGATGAAGTGCTGTAGCAGGTCTAATAGGACAGACTCTTCCATTTATCTACTGAGGCTACAAGGATATCATTTGTACTAGTTGTAGCTGGTGGCTGGGAAGCTAAGTTCAGATATCCTGAAATGAAAAACAATAAATGGAAGGAAAAGCCATGAGCAGATTAAGCTTCCAGATTTAGAGGATGCAGAAAGGGGTATCAAAGGTTCTGTGCACGTAAGTTTTTTTTGAAGTCAGTGGAAACTAGTCTGTAGAGGAAAGTAGAAGGCCAGGGATTTATGATCAAGTTCAAAAGTTAATGGGAGTGAAATCTACAGCAGCACTGACAGTTTGAGTCAAAATCATCATTTGAACAAAAAACATTTCGAATGCAAGCTTTTAGTAGCAGCAGTTAGGTGTAGACCTTCTAAAAAGGACAATAAATTTATTTAGTAATGCTATATTATACGAACATAAAATTATAATGAATACTCAATGAATATTGCAAAGACATCCTGTGATGTGTTATCTAAAAGGTCATCAACTTGAGGACTAATAATAAGCTCACTGAGCTATGAGTTCTTCAACGCTTAACAATATAATAAAGCACTGTTCTCATTGCTAAAATAATAAATATTAGTTTATCAGTATAAAAGATCTACCAGTTGACTTTGTAGTTGAGAAAAGGATGGATACAATTTCTATTCTCTTTTCTATGAGAAAACTGATGCACACATGTGGGAGAAACAGAACCAAAGTCTCACAATCTTCAATTCAGTGTACTGTCCCATGGAGCCAGGTTCATGTCAAGTGCTTGAAACACCACGGTTAATGCTGTGCCAAAGGACTCATATAATCACAGCCCTTTAGATAGATGAGAAGTACTTTCCAGTAGATAAGTTTAGAAAAGTTATTAAACTTCAGAAATATTGTTCTGACTGTCCAGTATAGTAGAAAATAGGAAGCTCCATTTAAAAGGGCATGGCAGAGAGTGCCAGCCCTAGTCCCTTACCTTGAAGCCGTTGCATGACATTGGCAATGTCTCTAGATCTTGCCACCAGTCGGGACGAAGCCATGATCTCTTTGCAGTGAGTCCACTCTTCCTGAGAGAATTGTCCCTCCAAGCCGTGGAGCTCAGTGAGGTGAGGCTCTTGGATGGCTTCCTTTTAGCCTTCAACCCTCAGCCGTGGCAGAGCATCCCTGGGGCAGTCAGACACCTCCAGTCCAACGCTGGCCCCCATTGGGCCGGGGCAAAGCTCTGGCAAACAACCTCGGTGCCTGAGAAAGAAAGTACCAAAGTTTAGAGGAAAATTTTACCAGCTCCGAAAAACTAAGAAGTCTGAGTCTTAAGAGCTATCTTAACAGGTAAAGGGTTTATATTTTGCCCATCGTGTACACCCCAGCCAGAGACATAACTAATGCTGAAAGCTTGCTTGGCAATCATCAAGCAGAATGAAGCTGCAAAAACAAATCATTAAACACAACTGGCAACACACCAGACATCAATGATTTCCTGAGGATGCCCATCAATGTTTTAAAAATAATAATGTTATACTTATTAAAAGTAATACTGTAATACTTTTTAACATAGAGACTATAATGCGTAAAAGAAAAACAAAACCACTTGTAAAAATCCGAAAACTGTACAACTCTCATTCTATTTCACTATGGTAGGAAGGAGCATGTAACAGAAACTCATTGGTCAGGATAACTCCTAACTGCACTGGACAATGTGATCTACTCTGAAATACTGAGATTAATATATTTCATTATTAAATAAAGTTGTATTTATATTCTTTTTTTAGTGTATAATGATGCTATATTTTGTGTCATTTAACCTCAAAAGCTGTGAACTAGAACTGGTACATGCACATAACACTTCTGCATCTATAATAAAATCTATGTGATTATAAATCTGGTCTAAAAATAATCTAATTAGATTCTTCAGATAATGCTATCAATAACATCTTATCTTCTGAGGAACAAGTACATGCTGTGTATGCATACAGTGATTTCCCTGGTAAGAAATAACTGAGTGTATACACACCAAAAATAATTGGATTCATACCATACACACTGGGTGCACCCCGAAATCAAGATAATACGCAGCTGATCAATATCACAAATGTGAGTGGGTTTATTGCTGTTGTGCACTTTCCTCTTTTCCTGGCCCCAAGGTCTGTCAGAGAATAGAGTCCTCCACTATCAGGCAGACAAGCTTTTATGTTGCACAGCTTCAGGCGTGATGAACCATCCCAAAGGAGCTGTGTCAACATGTAAGGGTGGCCAGAGGAAATTACATTTCAACATTTCCTTTTCTAACCCTTCAAACCTTGCCTGACCCGAGGTGCATCCTGCTTTCCCTCTTACTGATGTTTTTATTGTATGTTTACCTTGTATTTTGGATACCTAAATGCTGCTCAGGTCAGCAGCCCCAAGCTGGCTTTAAATCGGTGGAGCTGAGGGAAACACACTTCTGATAGGCCACAGATTGCAAAGTCCACCCATGTCTTTGGGCTGTGCTCTTGCATGGCATGGCCACCGTGGTACTAACACCTACTCCAGACACATTGCTGCTATTTTCACAGATGTCTACACTTTACATGACACCTGGATGCTCACATCCCCACTCTCTTTCTCCGTGTGTCTGCTCTCTCCTTCAAGGGACTCCTCCCCTCCCTAGCCCTTCTCACCTTCCAGGCTTTGCACCACACACTTCTTGGAGTGCAGAGAGACTCTGAATATCAGTCACCATTTCCCAAGCATGGAAAGGCACCCTGGCAGGAACTTCATGTGCGTGTCAATCAAGTGTGAGAAGGTGCCACCATCACACCTCTCAGCCACAACACTGGCTGGGGCTGAAGGTCCCCCGGTGTTGCTAAATCCCTGCAGAGAGCATCAGCAACAGCACACCAAACAGCACCTGACTGGGTGGATGGGGAGCAGGAGGAGGTTTTCTGTTGCTCGTGCTCACATATGACAGCTTGGTGAACTTTGCTTCCTCTGCAATATTTAAACGATACATCAGCTTGCCTAACTTCATCCAAACCAGAAATATTTGTAAAACAGTGGGTTAAATTTAGCATTGTTTCTGCAGCAGTGGCACTGCTAACATTTTGAGCAGTACTGTAAGCTGGGTACAGCCACTTTTAGTAGCAAGCTGCTAGACTAATTTGTGGGCAGGGATAAGGGGTATTAAAAATGCTTCATCTGATTGGGTTTTTGGCTAACAGCAGTAACAATATCAGAACACCAGTTCACTCACACTGTGACAAAGCTGGCGTAAATCAGCTGTACATGAGCAGATTTAGAGGATCTGTGCTCAAGTTAAAAGAGTCTGGGAAAGTGTTATGTAGATGTATGTTCAATATACTCACAGCAGGCTGAGTCTACTGGGCAGCGATAAATGGCAGATTTGCAATTAATAATTTATTTAGCTGATATTAAATTATATGCCACATAAGAAGAACGTGCATTTCTAAACATGGCTCCTCATTCAAAAGCTCCTTTGCAAGCAGTGGGAATTGACTCATTTAAAGACAACACTAAGTTAGTATAGCTAGGAAGGAAAGATTCTCATGTGCCCAGTCACCTCCACAGGCAGAGAACCACAGCTCAGAGCACAGCCAAACGTCAGCAGAATAGATGACACAAAGTTCCGTGCACCCTTCTCACCTGTCTTCAGCCAACACCTAAAGTTCCACAGAACAAAAAGTCCTATGTAGACAGTCAGATAGTCAATGTAATGCAGAACAGGAGTTTTTCATGACTTCTACAAATACTTAAAGCCATCAACAAACCTTTTTTTTTTCCTGGTGAAAGATTACATTTTTCAGATTTTTAACCATTAAAATCTTAATTAAATATTTACACAGCTGCTATACAAAATAATTTTTAATAAATGGAATGACTTTTTAATTTCAGTATCAGACACAAAGATGCCTTCAGACGGATGTTTTCAAAGTACACAGGTTTTTTTAAAAAGTACATGGCTTAAATCTCTTAAGTCTTAACCTGAAATAAACCTGAAGCTAAACCTGAATATGAGCTATTCCCTGTTTTAACATTCAACAAGTGAATATTCAATATTATAAATTATTCTCTTTTTTTGGTCTGAACATACATGGAATCAACATACAAGAGCGAAATAGAATAGTTTTGCATATAAATTAAGTAAATCTTTTATTACGTTTGCCACTTATCTGGATTTAATGGATAAAGTAACACCTATTCTGGTATCAATATCCCAGTACTCTGGGTTTAGATGAAAACAAGAAACGTGAATTTCTCTTGTGTAAGAGCCATTAGGCTTTATTAAATTTCAGTTTACAATTCTCTGGATTATTTTGTTTCTCTCTTCAAATGCCAGGAAAATGAGATGCCTGTCCTATGGAAGACATAAGAAAAACACTACATCTGTTGTGGGTTAACTTTTCTGGGTCCCCCGTCTAACCCTCTTTTTCTCATTGTTCCCAGGAGCACTTCGAATTAAAAAAAATATTTTCCTTTTATTGGTAAAACTAGAATACCATTGGCAAGACCAGGTTGTAATTTATCTTTTCTTTCCTAAAGTTTACATATTAAAGGAAAACAGACCTGCCTGTCAGCAGTGTGGTTCCAGAAAAACAAAGAGACATCTGCTAGGTGCAGACAACATATACAATGTGCAACAAGGGCTGAAGATAAACCTGACCAAAAAGAGGTAAACAATTCTCTGACTGTACTTCATGCTGCCACAAACTGCAGATTCCAGATGACCCCACCAGTGGTCCTTCCAACCTTAACCACGCTGTGATTCTGGGATTCCCAGTACACCGGGTTGATGCCAAATATAGCAGCGAGGAGAAGAAGCTACTGATGTGAAAGCAAGGTTGTACCTGAAAATACAGTTTTAGACTTCTATAAACTCCCATTATAGCACCAGAATAGATAAAGAAACTCCAGATAAATAAGGATAAACACAAATAATAAACAAAGATATTGAGGAGAGCAAGAAACAGACAGGGGCAGGCAGTGAAAGGACTGCTTCTGATCTGGGACATTTCAAAAAGAGATTATTTGAGAGGACAATAAACAGAGTAATAAATTCAAGGAAGTCCTGCAGCTAGAAGCCATTTACAAATCAAATGTTACACAGATGTAAGACATACAGCGGAATAACTAAAATAACTGTAGCACATGAACTGAACAGATTCTCCAGGACAACAGGAATAGGGTCAAGTGCTGGGGTGCCATTATATATTAACAAAGAGGAAGACTACCCTGGTAAGCATGGAACTGATCAAGGGAAAAAAAATCCAGGAAAAGAATTTCCAAGCATAGTTTACTGCTGTAGTGCTGGAAGTCCACTTTGATCCACAGATTCCATTTCTGAAACCTATGAGGCCTTGGAAATGCTGCCAGGTTGATAGACACTACTGGAACAGATGCAGTTCTGTGAGACAGCAGTGAGCCTCCTGCCAGTCAGGAATAAATGACTCACAGAAAGATAGGAACCAGAATTTTCTGGAGGTCATAACTGCACTTTTAAACAGAAAATAGTCAGAAAAACAGCTGTTTAAGGTTGGGTGTTAGTTGTTAGTGGGAAGAAAATGCTAATCAATAGAAAATAGCTCCAACTAAGAAAGTGATTGATGTTGTGCAAAATATTACAAGAATAATCCAAAGCATGTAAGCAGGTCAGGGGATGATCTAAAAACACAGTGCTTAAAAAATAAACAAAAGGGAAATCAGCAGAGAAGTCAACTAGACTGAAAAGCACAGCACCTCCCTTGTGAAGAAGGCTGGGGTTTTCTTTAAATCCAAAGTCTAGTAGCTGTACACCTATTCAGAACAGAATTAAACCGTTCCAGACGTAATTGCAAAAGCCATCAGAGCAGAAACAGAGCATGAGAAGTGAAGAGCATTGCCATAGTGTGTGCTGTCTACAGGGATGAAGAGAGACGTGCTTAAAGACCATCTGAGAAATAAAGACTGCAAGCAAATGGTTTTTAGCCAGATAAGTTAAAAGAAAATAGAAAATAAGATCAAGAGGAGTTTAATTTTCCTCAATTATTATTATACTGATTTTTCCACTGAAGACATTTTTGATAGACAAAGGCATGACAAAAAAAAGGAAGCAGCACCCTCTCAAATAAACTCAAAGTTAAAAGTGGAAAAACTCAATAAAATTAAGTCCAGGGTATTGATAACTGGTAGATTACAAATTGAGAATCCATTTGTAAATTTATTTGAATAAATCTGTCAAGTTGCACTTGATGCCTACTAGATATATAAAATTAGGAGCTAGGATGAAGAAGTGGGGTAGAGTGACCCAACATGGTTCATATATTATCTTCAGGGAAAATGCAATATCTCCTTACTGATCTTCCAAAATCCAGGCCAAGAGAGGAGTCCCTTCGGTAATTGTTTCTGACAGCTGAACTGCAAGTCTGCAGTCGTTTCCTTAAACCCAATGCAGCAGAAGTCAGTGGATACTGGAACTTTCCCAAAGGCAATAGGACATAACTGTGCACCACATAAGATCATGGAAAATGCAATTTTGGCTCTGAAAGGTGTTTTTGATGGTTGAATACCAACATTGTCACTCTGTGCTTCCTTTCTCTACTGAAAAAAATGCACCGAAACAGCAACACTGAAACACAATGTTCTCACTGACCATCCAACCTCACACTGACTTAATGTGCTACCTGGAGGCACTGAAATTTGTTTTTCTTGGGGAGTATGGGGCAGCAGAGAGAGACATTTGGATCCTTTCTGGAACTCCAGATTATTTTGGTTCATCTAGGTATCCTTAAGCATATTTTGGAATTGAACAGAAGTTTTTCATTCTGCATTCCGAAGGTCTTGCAACAGAAATTAAAAATTTGAAAAGTTCAAGGTAATTTGCACATCTGACATTTAAATCTGTGGCATATATGGCACACAATCTTCTATTTTTTACCTATCATTTTACTCCAGCATTTAAAAATTATTTGTAGGATCCTAGTCATGCACATACCTATGTATGTATTTAGATTTCAGCAAGTGTTTTATTGTCTACTTTTTATTAGTTTTTCAGTAAGATGGGCAAAAATCCAGTGGTGTGATTCTTGTCTTGAAAGCTGTAATTCCATTTGAACAGAAAATGCAAACTGTTCTAGGAGAAAATAAAAGGCAGAGACTTGCTATTTTTTGGGAAAATTGGCAGAACATAAATTTTTAGATACATTCAAAGAAAGGTCATTCACACTTCCGAAACAAAAAGCTAAAGACAGCATAAACTACAGTTTAGTAGTCCTGTTATTGAAACCGCGCAGGAATATATTACAGTTATATAGCTGTTGGTAATAGCAGGAGACTGGGATCAGTAGCTCCTTACCTTCTACAAACACAGGATATAATCCTTGCCTAAAAGAGCTTACTATCTGCACAGACAAAGACAGGCTGAGATTAAGATCAGAGGTCACAACACACAAGCAATTAGGACAGAGAGAAGTTCACATCTGATGTGTAAGCTGGTTAATGGTAGAATTGTTCTGATTTTTCTGGTTTGACAATGATATGGCACCTAGGAGTTCTGTGGCATAATATGACCTAGAGCAGAAGACTATTGCAGAGGGTACATCTGTGGGAAAAAAAAAAAAACAACCAAAAAAACAAGAAAGACCACTAAAATAGAAAACGCTGAAGCATCTCAGGAAAGGGTGGGTCAAACCAAGTTTGAGATAAGCAAGTAAGCGTCAGTTCTTTGGTATTCCTGCACATCTCCCAAGCAAGAAACTTAGCTTAAGTACAACTTATAAGCAAGTGGCAGACAATTGCCATATGAATGCAAAAGCAGAAACCCCTCTTTTTTCCCCATTAAATTGTGCCTTTGGGTGAAACAAAGGCAAAAGTCCATTCACTTCAGATGTACACCACTGCTGTTAGTTTTGTGACCTCTAAGGAAACACAAGAACTCTAAAGTTTTGTCACTAGCTATGGTAACGAGTAAGTATGGAAACAATTGTTTATGTTTGATGTATGTTCTTTCTCAATAACTACTGCCACTAGTTGATAAGAAAAAAATTGAGCCACAACTGACTTCCTTTAGCACAGCATAACCAAGGTGGGTGAATGTGGTGTCTGTCTGAATGGTGAATGTATGTATATTCCTCTTGGGACCAAAGCTCTGGAGACCCCCAGCTATCACTCTCACTGTGCTGATCTTGGAAGATTCATGCCTTGTTCAGCGCCTCACCCATCAAGATCCTCTTTGTTGCCAGGAACTCTTACTCTCTCCCCAAATTTAAATACTAACAGAGTGCTGTTCTTCCTTCCCTGTGCGCCTCTTCTCTCCATGACCCAGTAGCAAAGTTAGTTTCTCTGAGCAGTATGCTTGCTGACAGGCTGTATAACTCTGCATGCCGCTGGTGAAATCCACAGGAAGAAACTCGTAAGGTCCCCCAAAAAATATCCTCGAGGACTCTCATATTTAATAAATAGAAAGTAATGCTGCATGAAGGCACATAGTCATTACGAGATTCTTGTGCCTTGATCAATTACAACTGTCCAAATCACTACTGAAACTTATCACAATAGCTTAAAGTAAAAATAGAATAGAATTTTTAATGTATTTGGATTCACTTGTAAAATACTTAAGCACTGGTATTTTATACTCAGCAACATGGAATTTCCATTTACATATATTATTTCTGAAGGTAATATTAAATAAACAAACAAACAAACCAAAGCAGACACTGTGAACAGGAATTAAAAGAACAGGTGGGAAGTGTAAGGATTATTCCTTCTACATTCATATCTAACAGGGTTTGCAAAGATGAGAATTTAATCATTCCAACATGCAGCACCATGCTCATTCTGGAGAGCTCCTTTCTCAGGGCAAAACATCAGTGCTTTAAGGAATATGTGAAACATTCCACATGACAATGCCTGACTCTCACTAGAAAAGAAGTAACTCCAAAATTTTAACACTGTACCTCAGAAATCAGTTTTTTTCATGTCATTCAGCACGCAACAAACATTTAGTACAACAAACTAAAAAGCCCTTCTGTTTACCAATTAAAATGACATAGCACCTTGATTTCTTCTGTCCAATGGAAACATGTTAACATAGCCCATCAGCATTTACAGCTCGGGATCTGTTTAATGTTGAAGGGCACACGAGAATCACAAAAATAATTATAAGAGATCACAGAGTGCAGACAGTCCATCACTAGTACTACTACAGGAAAGCGCGTGCCTGTTAGGAGCCGTTCAACAGGCTCCGCACTAGAAGAGTTCTGGCAGGCGGCCAGAAACACCACATACTATTTCCCTACAAGCCACATAGGTATAAATCCCTCACAGCCAGAAGCACCGGAGTTTCCTTCAGCATCACACAGATGATTTACATAAGTATTTCCTCATCAAATTCCACTATCTGCTCTTTTGTAGCAGGTTACGAATATTCCTTACAAGCACTTTAACTCAGCATGAATATGGTTGTCAAAATCCTAGTAACAACCTTGCCGGTATTTCAGCACGTCTTACCTCCGGGGAGTTACCACACAAGCCAGGGAACATATGGGCTCTATGCAGCTCTGTCGTGGTGCACTTGTCCTTTTTGCACCATCACTGTGTGCAACCCAGGCTAAAACGAGCTTCCCGGGAGCGCCCATCAATAGTCACATTTCCTTTGGTTAACTACGTTTTGGCCTGCAGTGTGTGACTGAGCATAAACCCGGGTATCTCTGCAACACACACGTACGTGCACTTCAAGAGGAGAACCACCACAGCCCTCCGCCGGGTTTGTCCGCTCCGAAAGGGCAAAACCTCAAACCCACCCGGAAAACGTCCAAACTCCGCAACACGGCACCGAGTTTCGGATTCACCTCAAGACAGTTCTGCGTAGGGGAGCAGGAGGTGGCTGGTGGGCAGGCGGCAGAGGCTGCCCCTTGGGACTCTCTCCTTCCCGGCCACGCTCCAGCCACTCGCGGGCTCACTCTGGGCTCACCGAGGCGGCGGCCCCCGTCGAACACCCTCACCCCGGGAAGCCCCCCGCCCCGGCCCCGCGCCGCC